>OX155902.1:3759793-4142203 GCA_944588485.1 Phosphuga atrata | reverse complement strand
TTTTATTTGTAGAAATTCTTTCATAAAATTGAAATGAGTTTTCAAATATTATTAGCACTAAACTTTAATGCGATGCACAAGTCGTAAACTTGATGGGTTCCACTTTCTTTTTCTAGAAATCGCGGCAAATAAAAATCGGTGTTTGATATGAAAATTTATGGCCATACTATTTTCTTGTCGTAAATATTTACTCTAACACAATACACAACATCAAAATCTAAATACACAAAACGATTTACTGTCTATTGCCTTTTTATTTATCTTAGCCACGCTGTAAGACTAATTTAAAGAACATTAAACGCATCAAACTAACGAGAATTGTCCGTATCCTCAATATTTCAATCCGCAATATAATAATTTAATTGTATTTAAAACTCGCGTCAATTATATCTTCAGTGGGAATTTTCACAAAATAATTGTACTTTCGCAATTTGCAAAACGCGTAATCAAGTGAAGTTAGTTAACCAGGAAACCATTGGAAAAGTTTCTTTTTATTGCAGCAATCAATAAGACGTTAACTTGCAGTTATTACCATCTCATAACGTAGAATTTCCGCTTTTCATAAAAAGATATTCACAAAATATCACAAAAAAGGAAATTTAATAATCATCTACGAGTTAAAGTGTTTTATAGTACATAATCTTGGTTTAGAATATTTTCTTATGCGTAGTTAAGTTTATTGACCTGGATTAATACACCAGATACGGCTATAATTCCATAAATTAGTTTATATTACGCACATTATGTGCTTTAATAAAAATATATCATCTCTCTCCAATGGCACTACAGCCCGAAGCGAGCCCTGGCCTCCACCAAACGTTGTCTCCAGCGTTCCCTTTCCTCTGCCGCCGCCCGCCAGTTCCGCACCCCCAGCATCTCTCTCGCATCCCTTTTCACACTTTCCTCCCATCTCGCCCTTGGCCTGCCCGCTTTCCTTCTACCTTCCGGCACTCTGAGTATTTGTCTCGGCACTGCTGTTGGAACCATCCGGCACACATGTCCCGCCCATCTTAGCCTGCTTAGTTTTATGTGGGATACCACATCTGGGCTTTTGTATAACTGATATAGTTCGAAGTTCATCCTAATTCTCCAGCCCTCTTCGCTGTTAATTGCCCCATAAATTTTCCTCAGGATCTTTCGCTCAAAAATCTCCAGCATCTTTTCCGATTTCTGGGTCAGCGTCCATGCTTCGCTTCCATATGTGAGGATGGGTCGTATGATTGCTTTATATATATTACACTTCGTTTGTCTGCTAGCTAGCTTCGAGTTAAGGATGGATTTAAGAGTGAAGTATGCCCTGTTGGCTTGCATGATTCTATGTTGTACTTCCACCCCTTCGTCGTTCTGATCCGTGACGGTTGATCCCAGATATTTAAAGTTGTTGACGACTTCTACAGTATACTCTCCCATATCCAGATTATTTACTGCGTGTGCTGGCGCTCCCGGTCTTACCATCATTACTTTTGTTTTATCCTTGTTTATTGACAGACCTATCTCCTTGGCTCTCTTCTCCATTTTACCGTAAGCATCTTTCATTGCCGTTAGCGATCTACCGATGATGTTTAGGTCGTCAGCATAGCCCAAAAGTTGCGTGGATTTATTGTAGATGGTACCGTTGCATTCTATCTGAGCTTTCCTTATAGCTTTTTCGAGCGCGATGTTAAATAATATGGGTGATAGACTGTCTCCTTGTCTCAGACCTGTAATGGTTTCAAACTTGTGCGATGTCGTTTTTTGGATACCGACTTGGTTCCAAGTCTTTTTTAACGTACAATTTACCAATTTAATGATCTTTTGTGGTATCTCGAATTCTTCCATTGTCTTCATGAGTGTTCTTCTATCGATAGTATCATACGCTTGTTTAAAGTCTACGAAGACCTGGTATGTGCTGATGTTCATTTCCCATGTCTTTTCTAGTATTTGTCTGAGGGTAAATATTTGATCAGTCGTCGACTTTCCTTTCCGGAAACCTGTCTGATACTGTCCTATAATGCTCTCTGCGTACGGTTGGAGTCTTCGTCCGATTATCCATGACAGCACCTTGTAGGCCGTGTTAAGAAGAGTTATACCACGATAGTTCTTGCACTCCAGTTTGTTTCCTTTCTTGTAGATAGGGCATATCTTCCCCTCCCGCCATTCCTCGGGTATCTCTTCTGTCCTCCAGATTCTTCCTATCAGCTGGTGTAAAGCACAGTTCAGAGCGTCTCCTCCCATTTTGATCATTTCAGATGTTATCATGTCCGGTCCCGGTGCTTTGTGGTTCTTTAGTGCCTTTATCGCCTCGCTTATTTCTCTTTGTGATGGTTCGTTATCTTCTCTCAGATCTCTTACTTCTGGTGTGTGAATTGGGTCGTCTTCAGCTGTTTGTCCGGTTAATTCCACTCGTAGTGAGGTATTCAGGAGTTCGTTAAAATATTCCGCCCATCTACCTACCACTTTACTTTCTTCAGCCAGTAAGGTGCCCTCTTTACTGTTGATTATTGTTGCTCTGGGCTGAAATCCATTTCGCAGGTTGTTCACTATCTTGTAGCATTCTCTAATTTCGTGTTTCTCTTGGTGGTGCCCTATCTGTGCCACCTGGTCGTTAAAATGGGCCCGTTTCTTCTTCCGAAATAATTTGGATGCTTTCTTTCTTTGCTTGTTGTATTCAGCTTGTTTGGCTCTCGTGGGTCTCTGCAAATTCTCTGCCCTAGCTTTCTGTTGTTTCTCGCGTGCTTCTTCACACTCTGCATCGTACCATTGGTTTAGTTTTTTCCTATGGACTTTCCCGAGCACCTCCTCTGCCGATTCCTTAATCCCCTTTGCAATTTCCGTCCATTGTTCTTCAATACTATGATTTTCTGTCAAAACTCCTAGTTTTTCGGCGATCTTTTCTTCGTACCGTTGCCTCACCCTGGTTAAGTTCAGTTTTTCCACATCCCATTTTTCTATTCCGCTGTTTGCTGGCTTTTTCGAGTTGGCTAGCCTTTGTTTTAATTTAATCCTCACCAGGTAATGGTCCGAGTTGCAGTCTGCTCCTTTGCAGCTTCTGACGTCCTGTATGCTGGACATAAATCTTGTGTTTATTAAGACATGGTCTATTTGATTGAGTGTCCTTCCGTCTGGTGATCTCCATGTCATCTTGTGGATGTCTTTATGTGGGAATAGCGTACTGCTGACTACAAGGTTTCTAGATGCTGCTAGGCCCACTAGTCTCTGTCCATTGTCGTTAGTATTTTCGTGTAGGCTGTGTTTTCCAATCGTGGGTCTGTATACGTCTTCTTTCCCTATCTTAGCATTGAAATCCCCCAAGATCATCTTTACGTCGTTGTTGTGTGTCGAATCGAATAGCCTTTCTAGTTTTGCGTAGAAGATCTCTTTTTCGTCGTCCGTTTTCTCTTCGCTCGGTGCATGTACGTTAATTATTGTCAGATTGAAGAGCTTCATTCTTATTCGGATCATGCAGAGTCTGTCATCTACTGCTTGGAAGTCCATAATATCCTTCCCTACACTTTTCTTGAGTATGAAGCCTGTTCCTAACTTGTGCGCCTTCCCATTATTACTGCTTTTACATATCCTATATTTTCCTATATCCATGATGCCGCTATCGCTCCAGTTGGTCTCCTGTAGTGCCACTATGTCGAGTTTGTATCTCTCCATTTCGTTTGTTAAGGCTTTTAGTGCACCTATCTGGTAGAGGCTCCTTACATTCCATGTTCCCATCGTAATTTCTTTCGATTTCCTTGTGCATTGCTGTGGTCGTTGCCGAGTAGTCAGTCCAGTCCGAGGCACGTTTGGTGGTTTCGTAACGGTTTCTTTTTTTCTATGGATGAGTTGTTGGCCCATCGCAAAACCCCCTTTTCGGAGGACCATTTCACCCGCTCTCGTTGGCCCTGACCGCGCTTTCCATACGGATTGGTTACCGCATCTCCAGCTTGGTTGCTCAGGTTACCAGGGTTCACCACGTGGAGGTGAGAGTCGGACTTGGGTAGGAGAGGCTATGCTCCAATATCTTCCTGTGCGATTGTCGTGCGGTTGCGCATGCACTACCCTTTGAACCCTTTGAACCCTAAACAATCAAAAATATATCATCAATGGTCTTCAATCCGAAGATTGTTTTGCAGAAATTCTCCATTCTGCTCTGTCTTAACCTAAAGGCGGAACCTAACCTAACCTAACTTGGATTAATACAACAGATAAGGCTATAATTCCATAAATTAGTTTATATTACGCACATTATGTGCCTTAATAAAAATATATCATCAATGGTCTTCAATCCAAAGATTGGTTTGCAGCAATTCTCCACTCTCCTGTTGTGAGGCTGCCACCCATGTTGTGAGGCTGCCACCAATGTTGTGAGGCTGCCACCAATATTGTGGGGCTACCACTAATGTTTTGGGACTGCCACCAATGTTGTGAAGCGGGTTATGGTGTGAACCACCGCCGACTTCAATGTTGAGAGGGAAGGACTGCTGGCCAACAATTGTTCGGACTCTGAGATATATCTAAATATCTCGGGATCTTGTAATGTAATGTTCACCGGGATTCGCAAGGCACGTAGTTTGTCGAATAATAGTCGAGTTGGTTTTAACAATTTAATTAAACAATAATACAACGAAATAACTTAACACTTAAGAACTTATAGTTTACCACTCTACTCCCTTTTCTCTTACTTCTTACTGACAACTGGGGAATGTTATTTATACCATTCCTAGTATAATATATCTGTAAGAGGGGTTAAATCATCCCTCTAATTAAAATAAGGGGGAGATTAAATTTTCTTGGTTCCTCCCATGAACAATCGCGGCTTAAATTCTCTAAATCCCTGAAAATGTCTGGTCCTCTGGTCAATCTCTATAAGAAGGTTTTTATAGACCTTCGCACGTTTTCTAATATATTTGGGGAGGTAGATTTTAGCGTGGTAATAAAAACTCTTAGTTTCTGGACAAACTATAAAACTATTGCATTTATCCAAAACGTGGGACAAAGGGCACGTTTTGGAATGTGCGCTAATATCACAGATGTCCACTCCTGGTTTTTATTACAACACTGCTCTGTCTTCAGCCTGTCGCTTCATTTCTTGATATGTCGTATATCCATGAATAAATTGCTGATGCCTGAGATATCCAAATAGATCGTTAATGGAGTGGTTTTTCGTTGCCCTCTCCATCCTACGCCGTTGGTCATTCCTCGTGGCTCATTCAATTGGCTGTTCCACCTTTATGGGCACTTTCCACCCCAAAGGCAAGAGGGTAGATAGTCAAAAACGGATTGCGGAAACGTTTTCAGAAGGTCATTTTCTTATTGATACACTAAGATTTTCCGCGGTAAATTCACGACTTTCCGAGATCTCTACTCGAGCGCCGAAATTTCTTAAAAATTTCTTCAATTATTGCAGGCCATAGGCTTTACCTCTACCCGCTCATCCGCCCTCCGAAGAAGCCGTTGGCACTTGGACCACTTACACTGGTGGTCACTCGGTGATCCATTCATCCATGGCTCTACAACCCAGGATGGGTCTTGGCCGCCTCAACAATTCTGCTCCATTCTCTCAGATCCTGAGTGGCTTCTTCCCAGTTGAGCACCCCAGGGTTTGAAGGTCCTTGCGGATATTATCCCGCCATCGAAGCTTTGGGCGCCCCAGTGGTCTTTTGTTGTTAGGGGTTTCTTCCCAGAGCTTTAACTAGCCTTGAGTCATTACTCCTCTGGACATGTCCCAGCCATCTTAATCTGTTTGACTAGATTTCTTGTACTATACTTGGGCTATTATATAGTTTATATACCTCGTTGTTCGTGCGCATCCTATACGGCAACGTTTGTTGATCCCAGGCTGCTCCAAATATTTTCCTAAGAATTTTTCTTTCAAAACGATTGAGTAGTAACGTGTCTTGTACGGTCATAGTCCATGTTTCGCTAGCGCCAATATCATAATATATGCTTTTTATTATTAAATATTAGCTGGTACTCGGCGCGTTTTTGCCGCAGAAGAAATAATTTTGGAAATATCTGTGTTCCGGAATGGATGTGCTCCGACTTTATTAAGTTTATATGATTATCTATAATGTAGTATGGCTTTACCAATTCTAAATTATCGTTTGAAAATTGAAATAGCAATCTTGTTTAATAACGAATGATTGAAAGAAAGTCTCAAATTATTCAATGCACGGAGTGGTTATATTGATTCCGAAACAAACGCAAACAAGTATTTCATGCTTTTTTCGCTGTACACCATCTTACATTTCCGACTGATTTGTCACTGTCATAACTTTTGAGCAGCTCACCACAAACACTTCTAGTCGTCACCAATCGATTCAGCGTCCCAAAATTAGTAGGAGAACGTATATAATATTCTCTAAAAAGCTTCCAGTTAAGAAATACCATCGACTCGGGAAGTCTAGACCGCGGAAACGACGAAATGCGAGAAAATCGATTTTTTCAAAATCGTTATTTTTTGAGTCACAGCAAAATTTAAAAACGTTTCTGAAAGCATTTTTGCTGTTGATTACAGATACGCAAATTATATTTCGCTTGCTCTTTCGGTTCACTTTCGCCTGCAAAAATTGAAGAAATTTTTATGAAATTTCGGCACTCTAGTGGAGATCTCGGAAAGTCGTGAATTTCCCGCGGATAAACTTAGTGTATCCATAGGAAAATGACATTCTGAAAACGATGCCTCAATCCGTTTTTGATTATCTGCAACCGTTTCCGAGATATCTACCTAGCAAATCGAGAATCGGGTAAATTTCAGTTTGAAATTTATCGACGAATTATTGAATATTTCCAGACAATTTACACATCGACTTGTTCGTCTTGTCGTGTAGTTTCTGTGTGCCCAAAATGATTTTGCGGCTCTTTACCGTTTTCGATAAAATCGAAAAAAACCGAAAAAGCATGTATTTTTCGAACGAAATGATGGAAAATTTTTGTCGAAATTTTTTTTGCAAATTTTTTTCGTGATTTTTTTTTGGTTACACGAAGGAAATCAAAGTGCTGAAAACGGTTTTCTAGTTTATTTCACTCTAAAGTAACAAATAAACATTTTTTTTTTCGCTGTACACAATCACACACTTCCTACTGATTTAACGCTGTCATAACTTTTCAACCGCTCACCACAGAGACTTCTAGTCTTCACCAATCGATTCAGCGTCCCAAAATTAGTCGGAGCACGTATATCATTTTTCCTGGAAAGCTTTCAGTTAAGAAATACCATCGACTCGGGAAGTCTAGACCGCGGAAACGACGAAATGCGAGAAAATCGATTTTTTCAAAATCGTTATTTTTTAAGTCACAGCTAAATTTAAAAACGTTTCTGAAAGCATTTTTGCTGCTGATTACAGATGTGCAAATTATATTTCGCTAGCTCTTTCGGTTCACTTTCGCCTGCAAAAATTGAAGAAATTTTTATGAAATTTCGGCGCTCTAGTGGAGATCTCGAAAAGTCGTGAATTTCCAGCGGACGATCTTGGTGTATCAACAGGAAAATGATTTACTGAAAACGATGCCGCAATCCGTTTTTAATTATTTGCAACTGTTTCCGAGATATCTACTTAGCAAATCGTGAATCGGGTAAATTTCAGTTTGAAATTTATCGACGAAATATTGAATATTTCCGGACAATTTACACATCCACTTGTTCGTCTTGGTGTGTAGTTTCTGTGTGCCCAAAATGATTTCGCTGCTCTTTGCCGTTTTCGAAAAAATCGAAAAAAAACGAAAAACCATGTGTTTTTCGAACGAAATGATGAAAATTTTTTGTCGAAATTTCTTTTGCAATCTTTTTTCCTGATTTTTTTTTAGTTACACGAGGGAAATCGAAGTGCTGAAAACGGTTTTCCTGTTTATTTCGCTCTAAAGTTACAAATAAACAAATTTTATATTTTTTTCCCTGTACACAATAACACATTTCCTACTGATTTGACGCTGTCATAACTTTTGAACTGCTCACCACATAGACTTCTAGTCTTCACCAATCGATTCAGCGTCCCAAAATTAGTCGGACAACGTATATAAAATTCCCTGGGAAGCTTTCAGTTAAAAAATACCATCGACTCGGGAAGTCTAGACCGCGGAAACCACGAAATGCGAGAAAATCGATTTTTTCAAAATCGTTATTTTTTGAGTCACAGCAAAATTTAAAAACGTTTCTGAAAGCATTTTTGCTGTTGATTACAGATATGCAAATTATATTTCGCTAGCTCTTTCGGTTCACTTTCGCCTGCAAAAATTGAAGAAATTTTTATGAAATTTCGGCGATCTAGTGGAGATTTCGGAAAGTCGTGATTATCCCGCTGACAATCTTAGTGTAGCAGTAGGAAAATGACCTTCTTAAAACGATGCCGTAGTCCGTTTTTAATTATCTGCAACCGTTTCCGAGATATCTACTTAGCAAAACGAGAATCGGGTAAATTTCAGTTTGAAATTTATCGACGAATTATTGAATATTTCCGGACAATTTACACATCGACTTGGTTGTCTTGTCGTGTAGTTTCTGTGTGCCCAAAATGATTTTGCGACTCTTTACCGTTTTCGAAAAAATAAAAAAAAAACGAAAAAGCATGTATTTTTCGAACGAAATGATGGAAAATTTTTGTCGAAAATTTTTTTGCAAATTTTTTTCGTGATTTTTTTTGGTTACACGAAGGAAATCGAATTGCTGAAAACGGATTTCCAGTTTATTTTGCGTTAAATTTACAAGTAAACAAATTTTATATTTTTTTTCGCTGCACACAATCACACATTTCATACTGATTTGACGCTGCCATAACTTTTGAACCGCTCACCACAGAGACTTGCAGTCTTCACCAATCGATTCAGCGTCCCAAAATTAGTCGGAGACCATATATAATATTCCCTGGGAAGGTTTCAGTTAAGAAATACCATCGACTCTGGAAGTCTAGACCGCGGAAACCACGAAATTCGAGAAAATCGAATTTTTCAAAATCGTTATTTTTTGAGTCACAGCAAAATTTAAAAACGTTTCTGAAAGCATTTTTGCTGCTAATTAAAGATATGCAAATTATATTTCACTAGCTCTTTCGGTTCACTTTCGCATGCAAAAATTGAAGAAATTTGTATGAAATTTCGGCGCTCTAGTAGAGATCTCGGAAAGGCGTGAATTTCCCGCGGACAATCTTAGTGTATCCATAAGAAAATGAGATTCTGAAAACGATGCCGCAATCCGTTTTTAATTATCTGCAACCGTTTCCGAGATATATACTTAGCAAATCGAGAATCGGGTAAATTTCAGTTTGAAATTTATCGACGAAACATTGAATATTTCCGGACAATTTACAGATCCACTTGTTCGTCCTGTTGTGTAGTTTCTGTGTGCCCAAAATGATTTCGCTGCTCTTTGCCCTTTTCGAAAAAATCGAAAAAAAACGAAAAACCATGTATTTTTCGAACGAAATGATGGAAAATTTTTCTCGAAATTTTGTTTACAATTTTTTTCCTTATTTTTTTTTAGTTACACGAGGGAAATCGAAGTGCAGAAAACGGTTTTCCAGTTTATTTCGCTCTAAAGTTACAAATAAACAAATTTTATATATTTTTTTCGCTGTACACAATCACACACTTCCTACTGATTTGACGCTGTCATTACTTTTGAACCGCTCACCAAAGAGACTTCTAGTCTTCACCAATCGATTCAGCGTCCCAAAATTAGTCGGCGAACGTATATCATATTCCCTGGGAAGCTTTCAATTAAGAAATACCATCGACTCAGGAAGTCTAGACCGCGGAAACGACAAAATGCGAGAAAATCGATTTTTTCAAAATCGTTATTTTTTGAGTCACAACAAAATTTAAAAACGTTTCTGAAAGCAATTTTGCTGTTGATTACAGATATGCAAATTATATTTCGCTAGC
The DNA here is from genome assembly GCA_944588485.1 of Phosphuga atrata. NCBI lineage: Eukaryota > Metazoa > Arthropoda > Insecta > Coleoptera > Silphidae > Phosphuga > Phosphuga atrata. The sequence continues at coordinate 4,132,357 of OX155902.1, read as the reverse complement.
TCTTTCGGTTCACTCTCGCCTGCAAAAATTGAAGAAATTTTTATGAAATTTCGGCGATCTAGTGGAGATTTCGGAAAGTCGTGAATATCCCGCTGACATTCTTAGTGTAGCAATAGGAAAATGACCTTCTTAAAACGATGCCGTAGTCCGTTTTTAATTATCTGCAACCGTTTCCGAGATATCTACTTAGCAAATCGAGAATCGGGTAAATTTCAGTTTGAAATTTATCGACGAAATATTGAATATTTCCGGACAATTTACACATCCACTTGTTCGTCTTGTGTAGTTTCTGTGTGCCCAAAATGATTTCGCTGCTCTTTGCCGTTTTCGAAAAAATCGAAAAAAACCGAAAAACCATGTGTTTTTCGAACGAAATGATGGAAAATTTTTGTCGAAATTTCTTTTGCAATCTTTTTTCCTGATTTTTTTTTTAGTTACACGAGGGAAATCGAAGTGCCGAAAACGGTTTTCCAGTTTATTTCGCTCTAAAGTTACAAATAAACAAATTTTCTATTTTTTTCCCTGTACACAATAACACATTTCCTACTGATTTGACGCTGTCATAACTTTTGAACTGCTCACCACAGAGACTTCTAGTCTTCACCAATCGATTCAGCGTCCCAAAATTAGTCGGACAACGTATATAAAATTCCCTGGGAAGCTTTCAGTTAAGAAATACCATCGACTCGGGAAGTCTATACCGCGGAAACCACGAAATGCGAGAAAATCGATTTTTTCAAAATCGTTATTTTTTGAGTCACAGCAAAATTAAAAAACGTTTCTGAAAGCATTTTTGCTGTTGATTACAGATATGCAAATTATATTTCGCTAGCTCTTTCGGTTCACTCTCGCCTGCAAAAATTGAAGAAATTTTTATGAAATTTCGGCGATCTAGTGGAGATTTCGGAAAGTCGTGAATATCCCGGTGACAATCTTAGTGTAGCAATAGGAAAATGACCTTCTTAAAACGATGCCGTAGACCGTTTTTAATTATCTGCAACCGTTTCTGAGATATCTACTTAGCAAATCGAGAATCGGATAAATTTCAGTTTGAAATTTATCGACGAATTATTGAATATTTCCGGACAATTTACACATCGACTTGTTCGTCTTGTCGTGTACTTTCTGTGTGCCCAAAATGATTTTGCGACTCTTTACCGTTTTCGAAAAAATAAAAAAAAACCGAAAAAGCATGTATTTTTCGAACGAAATGATGGAAAATTTTTGTCGAAAATTTTTTTGCAAATTTTTTTCGTGATTTTTTTTTGGTTACACGAAGGAAATCGAAGTGCTGAAAACGGATTTCCAGTTTATTTTGCGCCGAAGTTACAAGTAAACAAATTTTATATTTTTTTCGCTGTACACAATCACACATTTCATACTGATTTGACGCTGCCATAACTTTTGAACCGCTCACCACAGAGACTTGCAGTCTTCACCAATCGATTCAGCGTCCCAAAATTAGTCGGAGAACATATACAATATTCCCTGGGAAGGTTTCAGTTTAGAAATACCATCGACTCGGGAAGTCTAGACCGCGGAAACCACGAAATTCGAGAAAATCGATTTTTCTAAAATCGTTATTTTTTGAGTCACAGCAAAATTTAAAAACGTTTCTGAAAGCATTTTTGCTGCTAATTAAAGATATGCAAATTATATTTCACTAGCTCTTTCGGTTCACTTTCGCCTGCAAAAATTGAAGAAATTTTTATGAAATTTCGGCGCTCTAGTAGAGATCTCGGAAAGTTGTGAATTTCCCGCGGACAATCTTAGTGTATCCATAAGAAAATGAGATTCTGAAAACGATGCCGCAATCCGTTTTTAATTATCTGCAACCGTTTCCGAGATATGTACTTAGCAAATCGAGAATCGGGTAAATTTCAGTTTGAAATTTATCGACGAATTATTGAATATTTCCGGACAATTTACACATCCACTTGTTCGTCCTGTTATGTAGTTTCTGTGTGCCCAAAATGATTTTGCGGCTCTTTAACGTTTTCGAAAAAATCGAAAAAAACCGAAAAACCATGTGTTTTTCGAACGAAATGATGGAAAATTTTTGTCGAAATTTTTTTTTCAATTTTTTTTTGTGATTTTTTTTTAGTTACACGATGGAAATCGAAGTGCTGAGAACGGTTTTCCACTTTATTTCGCTCTAAAGTTACAAAAAAATATATTTTTTTTCGCTGTACACCATCTCGCATTTCCGACTGATTTGTCGCTGTCATAACTTTTGAACCGCTCACCACAGAGACTTGTAGTCTTCACCAATCGATTCAGCGTCCCAAAATTTGTCGGAGAACGTATATAATATTCCCTGGGAAGCTTTCATTTAAGAAAGTCGCGGGAAGTCTTGACCGCGGAAACTACGAAATGCGAGAAAATCGATTTTTTTAAAATCGATATTTTTTGAGTCACAGCAAAATTTAAAAACATTTCTGAAAGCAGTTTTGCTGCTGATTACAGATATGCAAATTATATTTCGCTAGCTCTCTCCGTTCACTATCGCCTGCAAGAATTGAATTGATTTTTAAGAATTTTCGGCGCTCGAGTAAAGATCTCGTAAAGTCGTGAATTCAAAGATTCTATTTAGTCCTGGCTCCAATGGTATGCACGAGGAATACTCTTCTTTACAATGAGTTTCCAAACCTGAAACAACTTGTATTATTTGGACATTGAGGCGTGCAACTAATTTGCGCAAAGTGAAAATTTGTAATTGAAAATTAGTTCGTTGTGAAGGTTAACGACTTGTGAAACTGTTAGTACTTAAAATTGCGAGTTTCACACTTGTTGCGAATTGTAGTCAAGTATAAATAGACATTGTAATTTCAAAAACTATTAGCGTAGCTAGGTCGCGTGCTTGGCCGTGTTGAAATACATTGTGTACAGTGTGAAAAACATACGCATTTTATGCAGACTAATTAATTTGTATTTAAGAAAACCCTAAATATGATTTTATAGCGTTAACTAGTTGATGAATTGGCACTGATTTTCATATTAATCAATCGTAGATTGTTCTTAGAATTGAACCAATGCTCAAGTTTAGATAGTTTCAAATACAGTAGTATTGCAACAATAATGGGTAGGCAATAAGGTGGCAATTAGGTTAAGGTGGCAATTAAGGTGTTCTTTACGTGACATGTCCTGCGAGGACGTCGGCGATCATCATAATGATTTTTATTTTAACAGCAGCGGCACGAAACAGGCTAGTGGAACTGACACCATACCACTCTCTCAGGTTTTTCAGCCAGGACGTGCGTCTTCTTCCTGGACCTCTTCTACCTTGGGTATTGCCTTGCAAGATATTCTGTAAGATCCGGTACTTTTCCCCTCTCACAACGTGTCCAAAATATTCCAGCTTGCGTTTTTTTTATGGTAAACATGACTTCTAGTTGCTTCTGGAGACAAGCAAGCACCCTCGGACTCATGTCGTGTCATGTCTACCCATGATATTCACAGCAGGCGGCGGTAGCACCACACCTCGAACCCTTACAGTCGGTCACACAGTGCCTTGGTTAAAGTCCATCCTTCCATTTCATAGTATAAAAAGCAATAATGTCTGTCTGTCTGCCTGGCAGTCTGTCTGTCTGTCTGTCTGTCTGTCTGTTTGTCTGTCTATCTGTTTGTCTGTCTGTCTGTCTGTCTGTCTGTCTATCTAGTCCTGTCAGTTTGTATAGTCCATTCTGTCTATCTAGTCCAGTCTGTCTAGTCCAGTCTATGTGTCTGTCTATCTGTATAGTCCTGCCTGTTTAGTCCTGTCCGTTTGTCTAACTTGAAACATGAGACTAAATAGACAAGATTAGATTATATGAATAGGATGATTGCGACTGTTACTACGTGGTAATTCATACTTACATTGAATTGAAATAAAATCCGCTTTTCAATTCAATGCAAGATTAGATTATGTAGTCTACGTTATCGAGACTTAAATACCTTTCAGAGTTAAATACCTTTTAGTACTAGACGTCTGTTTTTAAACGTCTGAATTTAAACGTCTGACAAAATCTATGTGAAGAAGATATGCAGATATGCTTAATCAATTAATACCAAAATTATCAGACAAGACTAGACAGACAAGACTGAACAGACAAAATTGTTCAGACAAGACTGGACAGACGAGACTGAATAGAAAAAACTGGACAAGATTGTACAGGCAAGGCTGGACAAACAAGACTGGACAGGTAAGACTGAGCAGATATAACCCATGGCCATCTAGACCAAACTGAGAGCGTGTCAGTATTTGTTTCATTTGTCAGACTTTGCTTATTCCAGTTATCTAAAACTTAAATTCCATATTTCGAAAGTTCGGGTCTAAATCTAATAAAAATAAATGTTAAATCTAATAAACATAAAATTTAATAGATTTTACTAAAATGTATTTGCTTTCTTTATCATAACCTGTTATCTAAATGATTGCCTTTGGACGTGTTCCTTTCACGCTTGGGATTTATCTGCGGTGAAAGTCCGTCACTTTTTTTCTTCGATTTTCCTGTAAAAATTTGAAAATGGAACGAGGAATTGTTCGATTTTCATTACGTGGGTTTCATCGGAGGCTTGCGTTGCGGTAGAAAGTACCAAGGAAATTAATAACAACAAATTGGTTTCGATTTATTTGTACCAATTGTTTGAATGGCGAAAGTCTAGAAGTTAACCATTTGATAAATTGTTAAATTATCAGGTCGCAGATCCGCCTATTTCCTAGCCTGTGCTAATCGGTATAGTCTCGACCATTTAACACCTATTTGTCTTAACAGTTTAATCTTGGCTGTTTAGTCCTATTTGTTCGTCTACTCCTGTCTCTCTGTCTGGTCCTGTTTGTCTGTCTAGTCACTCTAGTCCTGTCAGTTTGTCTAATCCAGTCTGCCTGTCTTGTCCAGTCTGTCTGTCTGTATGTCTGTCTAGTCCTGTCAGTTTGTCTAGTCCAGTCTGTCTGTCTTTGTCCAGTCTGTCTGTCTTTGTCCAGTCTGTCTGTCTAGTTCTGTCTGTCTGTCTAGTCCTGCCTGTCTAGTCCTGTCAGTTTGTCTAGTCCAGTATGACTGTTTGTCTAGTCCAGTCTGTCTGATTATCTGTCTGTCTAGTCCTGTCAGTTTGTATAGTCCATTCTGTCTATCTAGTCCAGTCTGCCTGTCTAGTCCAGTCTGTCTGTTTAGTCCAGTCTGTCTTGTCCTATCTGTGTGTCTGTCTGTCTGTCTAGTCCTGTCAGTTTGTCTAGTCCAGTATGTCTGTCTGTCTAGTCCTGTCAGTTTGTCTAGTCCAGTATGTCTGTCTGTCTAGTCCTGTCAGTTTGTATAGACCAATCTGACTATCTACTCCAGTCTGTCTGTCTAGTCCAGTCTGTTTGTCTAGTCCAGTCTGTCTTGTCCTGTCTATGTGTCTGTGTGTCTGTCTGTCTAGTTCTCTCAGTTTGTCTAGTCCAGTATGTCTGTCTGTCTAGTCCTGTCAGTTTGTATAGTCCATTCTGTATATTTAGTCCAGTCTGTCTGTCTAGTCCAGTCTGTCTTGTCCTGTCTGTCTGTCTAGTCCAGTCTGTCTTGTCCTGTCTGTGTGTCTGTCTGTCTGTCTAGACCTGCCTGTCTAGTTCTGTCAGTTTGTATAGTCCAGACTGTCTTGTCCAGTCTGTCTGTCTAGTCCTGTCAGTTTCATTGTTTGCCCAACCCCCCGACAGGGATGCGGCGAGCAGCCTAACCCGAAACATGCGGCACCGAACCGGAGGTTACCCCTTACACCCTGAGAATGCCTCCTCAGATGCTGAGACTCCTCACATGCTGGGCCATCGGAGTACCGCTGAGCTGACAGGGACTTTAACGGCTTTGTGCTATGAGGCCCATTTTTGGCTGATCTTCCCCGCCATGGGGACCGCCTGGGTCAGACCGAGCCTGGAAGCCGTTTGGCCTATACCGGGAAGTTGCCGTAATTGTAACGGGCGGTGGGACCACGATAAGTGCTCTGCTACACTGTCGTCCCCTTCTTAAGGCCTCACGAGTCCGTCTCCACGAATAGGTACCAGTGCCAGGCTGGTAGGGCTTCCATTCCCCGTTGCATCAGTGTAAACCGACTTATGCTCGGTAACGTTGGAGTGGTAACGGTCGAACGCGCTTACGCGCCACTCTCCTGGATAATCCCCCACATAGGGACATCCTTGGCACCACGGGCGTAGCCAAGGTTTAGCTTCGGGGAAGGTTTGCAGAAAGTGCAATGAATGTGCAACAGAAATGCGCCAATTTACGGTCTAAATCTGACACACAAGGGTTACTAAACTCCACATTATCATGCTCACTTAAAGAGAGTCGCCTCTCCTCGTCTTTCCTTATTTAAATATAATATTTATGTTATATTTTGCATATTTCGAACACCCCAAACCCCCCAAAACTCCCCCTGGCTATACGGGCCCTATATGGGTCCCCAGGCGAATGTCTGTCCACTCCGGTCTGACCAGTCTTGTCTGTCCAGTCTTTTCTTTCCAATTTTGTCTGTCCAGTATTATGTGCCTACGCTTGTCAGTCTAGTCTTTTCTCTATATTTTTTTCTGGAACGCCTAACAATATTAAAATAAAACTGTCTGATTGTCTAGTCTTGTCTGTTTGTCTAGTCCTGTCTGTTTGTCTAGTCCTGTCTGTCTAGTCCTATCTGTCTGTCTAGTCCTATCTGTCTGTCTAGTCCCATCTTAAAAACCAGATCTCTCTGTCTGTCTAGTGCTGTATGTCTGTCTAGTGCTGTCTGTCTGTCTGTCTAGTGCCGTCTGTCTGCCTGTCTAGTGCTGTCTGTCTGTTTGTCTAGTGCTGTCTGTCTGTCTGTCTAGTACTGTATGTCTAGTGCTGTCTGTCTGTCTGCCTGTCTAGTGCTGTCTGTCTGTCTGACTAGTGCTGTCTGTCTGTTTGTCTAGTGCTGTCTGTCTGTCTGTCTAGTGCTCTCTGTCTGTCTGTCTAGTGCAGTCTGTCTGTCTGTCTAGTGCTGTCTGTCTGTTTGTCTAGTGCTGTCTGTCTGTCTGTCTAGTACTGTATGTCTAGTGCTGTCTGTCTGTCTGCCTGTCTGGTGCTGTCTGTATGTCTGACTAGTGCTGTCTGTCTGTTTGTCTAGTGCTGTCTGTCTGTCTGTCTAGTACTGTATGTCTAGTGCTGTCTGTCTGTCTGCCTGTCTAGTGCTGTCTGTCTGTCTGACTAGTGCTGTCTGTCTGTTTGTCTAGTGCTGTCTGTCTGTCTGTCTAGTACTGTATGTCTAGTGCTGTCTGTCTGTCTGCCTGTCTAGTGCTGTCTGTCTGTCTGACTAGTGCTGTCTGTCTGTTTGTCTAGTGCTGTCTGTCTGTCTGTCTAGTACTGTATGTCTAGTGCTGTCTGTCTGTCTGCCTGTCTAGTGCTGTCTGTCTGTCTGACTAGTGCTGTCTGTCTGTTTGTCTAGTGCTGTCTGTCTGTCTGTCTAGTGCTCTCTGTCTGTCTGTCTAGTGCAGTCTGTCTGTCTGTCTAGTACTGTATGTCTAGTGCTGTCTGTCTGTCTGCCTGTCTAGTGCTATCTGTCTGTCTGACTAGTGCTGTCTGTCTGTTTGTCTAGTGCTGTCTGTCTGTCTGTCTAGTACTGTATGTCTAGTGCTGTCTGTCTGTCTGCCTGTCTAGTGCTATCTGTCTGTCTGACTAGTGCTGTCTGTCTGTTTGTCTAGTGCTGTCTGTCTGTCTGTCTAGTGCTCTCTGTCTGTCTGTCTAGTGCAGTCTGTCTGTCTGTCTAGTGCTGTCTGTCTGTTTGTCTAGTGCTGTCTGTCTGTTTGTCTAGTGCTGTCTGTCTGTCTGTCTAGTACTGTATGTCTAGTGCTGTCTGTCTGTCTGCCTGTCTAGTGCTGTCTGTCTGTCTGACTAGTGCTGTCTGTCTGTTTGTCTAGTGCTGTCTGTCTGTCTGTTTAGTGCTGTCTGTCTGTCTGTCTAGTGCTGTCTGTCTGTCTAGTGGTGTCTGTCTGTCTAGTGCTGTCTGTCTGTCTAGTGCTGTCATAGAAGGAAATGAGAAAGCCGAAAGCCGATAGCCTAGCTAATCAAGTAACAGGTGCTGAAAATGTCAATAATAATCCGATTTCGCATAATAAAATCCCGTTACGAACTTTTAAATTAAAATTAAACAATTATTTTCAAAAAATATGGCAATCTCGCTGGGAGGAGGCGAAAACAGGTAGATGGACAAAAAACTTCATCTAAACGTTGGAGTCTGGAAAAAAATAGATATACATCTATCACACCATGCTGTCCAACTTATTACTTGGCATGGGAATTTACAAGAATATTTACATAGATTCGGAAAACGAGAGTCACCTACTTGCATTTGTGGACAAGAAGACACTGCTGCACATGTGCTATTCAATTGCAAATATTCTGACGAGTGGAGATTCAAAATTAAAAATGCTATGAAGCGATCAGGATGTATTTGGCCAAAACATGAAGACGAATTAAGGAACATTGAGAAAAATAGAAAATGGTGGTGGATTTTCGACAATAATGCCAAGCAATTAAAAAAACTAGACCACGACCTATATTGAAAAACATAAAGTGAAAAATATTGTAAAAACTGGCCAGCATAGTGTTTACTTATAAACGGAGTGCTGCTTAATATTTATGTTACAATTTGTAAATATTAAATAAACAAATAAGCTGTCTAGTGCTGTATGTCTGTCTAGTGCTGTCTGACTGTCTGTTTAGTGCTCTCTGTCTGTCTGTCTTGTGCTGTCTGTCTGTCTGTCTTGTGCTGCCTGTGTGTCTAGTGCTGTCTGTCTGTCTGTCTAGTGCTGTCTATCTAGTGCTGTCTGTCTGTCTGTCTAGTGCTGTCTGTCTGTCTGTCTGTCTGTCTAGTGCTGTGTGCTGTCTGTCTAGTGCTGTCTGTCTGTCTGTCGTGCTGTCTGTCTAGTGCTGTCTGTCTGTCTGTCTTTCGTGCTGTCTGTCTAGTGCTGTCTGTCTAATGCTGTCTGTCTAGTGCTGTCTGTCTGTCTGTCTAGTGCTGTCTGTCCTTCTAGTCCTATCTGTCTGTATAGTCGTGTCTGTTTGTCTAGTCGTGTCTTTCTGTATTGTCTTGTCTATCTGTATAATCCTGACTGTCTGTCTAGTCGTGTCTGTCTAGTATTGTCTGTCTGTCTAGTCTTGTCGGTTGGCTAGTCTTGTCTCTCTGTATAGTCCTGTCTCTCTGTCTAGTCCTGTTTATCTGTCTACTCCTGTGTGTCTGTGTTGTCCTGTTTGTCTGTCTAGTGCTGTCTGTCTGACTAGTGCTGTTTGTCTGTCTAGTGCTGTCTGTGTGTTTAGTCTTGTCTGTATCTCTAGTCCTGTGTGTTTGTCTAGTCCTGTCCATTTGTCTAGTTCTGTCTGTCTATCTAATCCTTACTGTCTGTCTAATCCTGTCTGTCTGTCTAGTCTTGTCTGTCTGTCTAGTCCTGTCTGTCTGTCTGTCTAGTCTTGCCTGTCTGTTTAATCCTGTTTGTCTCTCTAGTCCTGTCTGTTTGTCTAGTCCTGTCTGTCTGTCTAATCCTGTCTGTATGTCTAATCCTTTCTATCTGTCTAGTCCTGTCTCTCTGTCTAGTCCTGTCTAGTCTGTCTAGTCTTGTCTGTCTGTCTGTCTGTTTGTCTGTCTGTCTGTCTGTCTGTCTAGACCTGCCTGTCTGTCTAGTCCTCTAGTCCTGTCTCTCTTTCTAAGTTTTGTCTGTCTGTCTAGTCCTGTCTGTCGGTCTAGACCTGTTTGTCTGTCTGGCTATTTTGTCTGTCAAGTCTTGTGTGTCCAGTCTTGCCTGACCAGTCTTGTCTATCCAATCTTGTCTGCCCAGTCCTTTCTATTTCTTTTCTGACTAACGTAACAATGTTAAAACAAGAAACGAAAATAAAATTCAAATGAGATGGAACAAGATCAAAATGTCTCGAAGAAGTTTCAATCCAAAGATTTTTCAATTCCAATGAAACTTTAATTACTTAAAATTACGCAAAAACAAATGTTCTTTATGATTCATGCTGACAAATTAGTGTTTGTTTTTCGCAAGTGGAAACCATAAACGTATCTTGATTTCGTTTTAATATTCGTTGCAACATATTCTCACATATTCTCGTTGTGGGTTCCATTCTTATTGTGGTTTAAAAATGTATGTAAACAAAGAATTGCAAATCGTCTACTTAGCATTTGTGACACGTTTTCTTTTATTATTAAATTACCGCACACGCATTTAATATACAAAGTGAAAACTAACAGGATAATATACGAAATTACGAGAGATGATTTACAAGTCGTCTTGGTTTAAATCAGCGATTCTTAAAGTTGGCAATATCGCCTTCCAGTGGAGGATGACGTCGTATTTGGGGTCGCTAGCGTGCGTTCCACCCCATAGGTAGCGATATAGGGGGCGGAAGGAAAAATGGTTACTTTTTAAAAACAATTTTGCTCGGCGTCAATTTTATCAATTCCTAAATCTGATGGAAATTCACGAAACTCAAGAAATAAATGAAATGAACATATTTTAATATTCACAAATCATTTGGACTGGACTCATATAATGACATGAAAATGAGGTTCAAAGATTTGTTTGATTTTTAAGTTCTTGTTTGGATAATATCGCCATTTTCGCGTTATGAAAACGCAGTTTTGTGAGAATAGTTAGTCCGGTTGCAGAATGATATTTACTAAAAAATAACTTTCAAAAACTCATAAGAAGAATTTTAGTTTCATTGACCACATCTTTGTGGAAAGTCGCGAGGAAATTATTAACCCTTTCGCTACGGGGTGCTTTTCTACAAGTCGTACCCTGTGTACGGGGTGCTGAGGGTAGTGCGGATTCGTCCGGTTCCCGTAGTTAGGTACTTACTCTTTGCGTATAAATACGGTTCCCGTAGTCTGTTCCATATTAAGTACGATTGTATTTTCTTATCATTGATCTTTATTATTGATATCTTATTTATACTTTATCTATTATTGTCTTTCCCATATTAAGTACAAAAAAAACGCTTGCGGATTAATCCGGTTCCCGTACACGGGGCACGAAAATATTTTGCGGCTTTATCCGGTTCCCGTAGCGAAAGGGTTAATAGCTTTTCCAACTTCATACTCAGTCGAACGAGGGTTTAGTGTTGTTTGTCAGCTTGTAACAAAACAAAGAAATAGACTGCATATTTTTTTTTATTTTAAAATTTCCTCAAAAAACCTCAATTAGATAAATTAATATTACAACGCCAATAGCATCCGTCCCATTAATTATATATATTTATCTACGAACACTATTGTAAATGCCCATTATTGTACAGTTCATGGTCTATGCAAATACATCGTAAGAAACACTTGTGTAACAGTCTGCGATTAATGATCGATGAATTAATCGATGAAGTTCTGATTGATAACACGCATTTGCGTTTGGTTTACTATTCGTTGATTGGTTTAGAGCTGCTATTACGTGTTCATACGTTCAGCGACCCCGTCCCACAATTCAAACTAACGGGAATTGACATTGCGTACGTTGGGTTGCCTATATCTATGAGCACTCTTATTCCAGTTTAACCCAAATAAGTACTAAATAATAAGGTATGCAACCATTAAGAATGTATTTTTTTTATTTCTATCAAGTTAAATAATGTCGAGTAACAGTTATATATGAAAATACAACTGTTTGCTTATTATAATGTTAAATAATGTACCTAATAAGAAATAAATTTGTTACATGAAACATATTTTTCTTATTAAACAGAAACAAATTAGTGTGGTCGTAGATAAAGTATAGTACATAACTCGAGTTGTAAGGCAATTACGTACTCGCGGAATTACGCAACTGCGTAATTACGCAACAACGTAACTGTTCCGCTCGTACGTAATATGCTTCTTACAACTCTCGTTACGTAATATACTATTACTCGCTAAACTGTTCCCTTTCCTACTTCGTTTCCTTCTCCTTGTTTTTTTTTTCTTTCTCTCTCTAAACACCATCATTTTCGTTTCCTCCACATCCATTTCTATGATTTTCATTCTTACATGTCTCCCTAGGCTGTTCATCATGTCTTTCATCTCCCCTTCGCTCTTTGCCACCACTACCAACATCATCCGCGAACGCCAGGCACCATACTTTCTCTCTACTTATTGCACACCCTGCCGCTTGCGCCCTCTTAGACATTCTTTTTATATCTGCCACATATATCGTAAACAATAAGGGGATGAGGGGACAACATTTTCTAGCTCCTTTTGTCGTCTCGAACCAATCGTTTTCTTTCTTATTTAAACTAAATGAAAAATGAGATAATAAAATTGTTCGGTCTTGTCTAAAATAATAAAATTCCTCAAAATTATTATAAATTTGTCGTATATACAAGTTTTATCCTGCAACCAACAACCTTTTTCAAATTAAATTCTTTTCCTTATTGAAAATTAGGGTTTGAATGTTATCCAAATTATCCAAATTGTTATCCAATTCTGATGATCAAGGTGGAATTTGTTATGTGAGAAGTTAAATTTGGTTTATAAAACGTTGTATTTGTAATGCGAAATCCGTAATTAAAAAATTACACTACAATATAATCTTCATTGTTTCAAAGTTTCTGGCAAAACTTGAAGCAATTAAAATGCAATTTGTATAAACAAGGTGTTTGGGAATTGTGCATACAATGTTAATCAATAAAAAATTCACAAGAAGAATACTTGAATATAAAGAGTGAAATAATTATTTTTCTATTTTGTGTCTATAATAAAGTCATTAAAACGCTGATATGGGTTCGTTAATGGCTCGTCGAGTGCGATACAATGTTCTCAATATGTATCGGCGATTTTTTTATTTAAAAATGGCATAAAAGGGCGCAAAATAGAGAAAATATTCGGTTAGAAAACTTTTGGATTCAAGGTCGGATCTGATACGAAACTTGATGCGTTTATAATTTCGTTTCCTTGAATGACTGCAATTTCGCATAAATTTTCAACTGTCGGCAGATTAGTGAAAGCGCAACAACACATTAAAACTGTTGTCATTTCTATAGATTTTCGGTTTAAAACAAATGTTTTCTTCAAATTTCTTTAGGCTAATTTGTAGCAATAAATTACCGGCTTCAACATAAATATTGAATGTATAAGGTTTTTTTTCCAATTTCAATAAAATTTCACTCTCCAAAACGTGTTTATATTTACAAAATTAGAATATTATCAATAATTATCTCTGTAACAGTATATATTGACACAAAATATTAGACAAACAAGAGTAAACAGACAAAATTAGACAGACAAAACTAGATAGACTTGACAGACAAGACTAGACTAAACAGACAAGACTCGACGGACAAGACTAGACATACAAGACTAGACAGACAAGACTAGACAGACAAGACTAGATAGAGAAGACTAGACAGACAAGACTAGACAGGCAAGACTAGACAGACAAGACTAGACAGACAAGACTAGACAGACAAGACTAGACAGACAAGACTAGACAGACAAGACTAGACAGACAAGACTAGACAGACAAGACTAGACAGACAAGACTAGACAGACAAGACTAGACAGACAAGACTAGACAGACAAGACTAGACAGACAAGACTAGACAGACAAGACTAGACAGACAAGACTAGACAGACAAGACTAGGACAGACAAGACTAGACAGACAAGACTAGACAGACAAGACTAGACAGACAAGACTAGACAGACAAGACTAGGACAGACAAGACTAGACAGACAAGACTAGACAGACAAGACTAGACAGACAAGACTAGACAGACAAGACTAGACAGACAAGACTAGACAGACAAGACTAGACAGACAAGACTAGACAGACAAGACTAGACAGACAAGACTAGACAGACAAGACTAGACAGACAAGACTAGACAGACAAGACTAGACAGACAAGACTAGACAGACAAGACTAGACAGACAAGACTAGACAGACAAGACTAGACAGACAAGACTAGACAGACAAGACTAGACAGACAATACTAGACAGACAAGACTAGACAGACAAGACTAGACAGACAAGACTAGACAGACAAGACTAGACAGACAAGACTAGACAGACAAGACTAGACAGACAAGACTAGACAGACAAGACTAGACAGACAAGACTAGACAGACAAGACTAGACAGACAAGACTAGACAGACAAGACTAGACAGACAAGACTAGACAGACAAGACTAGACAGACAAGACTAGACAGACAAGACTTGACAGACAAGACTCGACGGACAAGACTAGACAGACAAGACTTTTTTTTAATGGGGACGTAGCACTTTTCGGTTAACTTCAGCAAGAGAACCTGAAAGCCCGCACATCCCGCATTACTTCAAGATGGTGGCATCCGTGGCGTATTTTTCCGTCCTCTAATTAAACCTCGACACTCTCTATGAGGGAATCACCGATGTCACTGGAGATGTGTACAATGTTGAAGGTGTTGAAGATGGTCCAGGTGCCTTCAGGTTTTATTTGGATGTTGGTCTACAGCGTAATACTACTGAAGCTCGTGCATTTACAGCCATGATAGAAGATGTTGATGGAGGTCTTAACATCCTCCACTCCACCAAGAGATTCGCTGGTTATGATTCTGAATCCAAGAATTTCAATGTTCATCGTTCTCACATTTTTTGTCAACATGTTGCTGATTATATGAGGTCTTTGGAAGAAGAAGTTAGTGAAGCTTTCAGGCGTCAATTCAGCCAATATATCAAACATGGAATGAATGCTGACCAGATTGCAAATATTTATAAGAATGCACATGCGCAAATCCGCGCTGACCCGACCCTTGCTAAGAAAGATAAGAAGAAGGCGCCAGTTGCCAAGAAGATGAGATGGAACCGTGCCAAACTCACACTGACAACGCAAGAACCGTGTTGCGTAGAAGAAGGCTTCATTCTTGAAGAAACTAGCGGAACAGGCTGAGCCTTGAACGAACGATTATTTTAAACCACGCCTTGAACGACTAGACAGACAAGACCATGGAGAAAGTTTTTAATAACAAAAATCCCAAAACACCTGAGGATATGGTTGCTGCGCTTACACAGACATGTAACGAAATCGTACCACCCAAGAAAATAATTGGCAGGCAAAAACGACACTACTGGTGGAATGAGGAAATCGCGATGCCGCGATCGTCCTGCCTTTCCTTAGGACGCATCTACCAGAGGATGTGTAAGAAAGATAAGACTTATCTACCAGAGGATGTGCAACCACAGACATTGAAAATGGCAGATACCAACTAAAAAAAAAAAGCACTGAGAAGAAAAATTATTGACGTAAGAAAACTTACTGGAGCGAGCCCTGCCAGCAGCTAAATGATAATGTCTGGGGGCGCTTACGCTATTGACACTCGGCACCACAAGCAAATATTCCCGAATCAACACATCTCAATGCAAAAGGCCCATGAAGTGGTGGACGCACTATACCCCAAGCATGAGGAAGTGAAATGGCAACAATCACCAGTAAATGAGGTTGAAGAATTCGTGGCAGAAGAACTCACCAGAGCCTGTAACCGACTGCGTAATGACAAAGCCCCTGGACCCGATGAACTACCATCTGAGGCCATAAAAATAGCAGTATCCAGATGGAGATAATGATCGACGGAAACTTCCCAAACGTGTGGAAGAGTACTTTTAAATTAAAGAAGCGTTCTAAATTAATACTTTTGAAGAAGGTGGGCAAGTCAATGAAGGACCCCTCATTCTACAGGCCCCTATGCCTCCTCGATGCCACCGGCAAGCTGCTGGAGCAACTCTTTCTACCAAGGAGAAAGGCGGAATTCCTAAAATACTTAAATCTGTCAGAAAGCAGTTTGGGTTCAGGGAAGGAAGTTAGACAGTTGATGCCATACCGCGAGCGTTGGAACTGGCAAAGGAAGCTGCAGAATGTACACTTAGGAGTAGAAAGACTGGAATTTGAATCACGTTAGATATGAAAAATTCGTTTAACTCGGCGGCATGGCAAGATATCAGGCGGAATGGCAAGTGCTATAATGAGAGCGTTGGAACTGCCAAAGGAAACTACAGAAGGGACACGTAGGGCTAGAAAGATTGGCATTTGAATCACCATAGATGTGAAAAATGCGTTCAACTCGGCGGCATCGCAAGATATCCTGCAAGAAGTAACAAAGAGAGGCTTCCCCTCCATACCTACTGAGGCTAGTGAAGTTATTTGCAATGCCGAAGGACCTGTATAGAAGCGGATGGACACACTGCGGAACGCGAAGTGTACAGCGGTGCCCCACAGGGCTCAGTAATGAGCCCTACTCTGTGGAACATCCTGTACGATGGAGTCCTGAGATTGAAACTGTCCCACGGAGCAGAAATCATTGGCCTTCACTGATGATCTTGCACTGGTGCTGGCGGGAACAACCGAAAGGGATCTAAGGAGGCGAACGAATACGGCTATCTCACAAGTAAATGTGATTGGACTGTATATGACCTCGACAAAGTTAAAATAGGGAACAACAAATTAGGGTGATTTTTCCACTTACCTTCTAGTTACAAAATGTCTTCCTTTCCTGCTCTGTTGAAACGATCCTGTCGCCAACTAATTTAATGGAGGAGACGGGAAGGAATAAAGACAAGAAGGATATTCGGCGGAGAATTCTTGCAACGCAGCTCTTCTAGAATGGGCAGAATCCGCAAAAAGTTCACATAAAAAAAAATGTGCGTGGTCGCAAGCCGGCCGAGACAAAACGTGCAAAAACTAACACTGGCCATGCTTCTCTTGCTGCGACTCAAATCACACTGGCTACTTCTATCTAAATCGCTCAGCGCGATTTTTTATACTAATTTTAATCTAAAACGCTGCGCGGTTTCCTAATTCTTTACGCGCGATCAACACCGGTCGGAATTAATTCATCCCGCTAACGACATTCGTACACCCACTTTAGATAGGCCGCAATACCAATAAAAAGGGCTCGAACAAAATGAGTGGATGGGAAAAAGCGGCTGAGTCTGGCTCCACATAAAACAAAAGCGGTGCTGCTCACAGGATTAAGAAAAATAGGCCCAACACCATTGTTCCAAAAGACTATAAAGTACCTCGGGGTAACCATTGACAAACGGCTGTCTTTCAAAGAGCACGTGACGAACGCAAGTCAAAAAACTATGAAACTGTATGGGGCACCCTATTGCAAGGGCAATACATATAAAAAGGTACCTGCATAAGCTAGCCGCGGTGCAGAGGAGGATGGCTCTACGGGTGTGCAGTGCCTACAGGGCAGTGTCTACAGGACGCTGTCCTTGTGGTCGCAGGAATAGCTTCAATCGAGTATATGATTGAGGAAAGGGCTGTCCTATATTGGATCCGCGGCAGAAAGCACGACAAAACAAAGAGAGAAGGAAGCTGGTCCGTGCAAAGCTCTACCACAAGTTTGCCGTTGAGCCGCACTCCAGTGGCTTTGCCACTGGAGTGCGGCATACAAGGGACAGTCGACAAAGCTGTTAATACCTCGACTTAAACTATGGGTGACACGAAAGCACGAGGAGGTTAACTACCACCTCACCCAGCGCTCATCGGGCACGGATACTTCCGTGACTATTTGAATAGCATTGGCAGAGCCCCTGATGACCTATGAGAATACTGCAGCTTTGTGGACAGTACATAATATTCCAATGTGACAGATGGATCACAGAGAGAACAGGTACTACACACATCAAACTAGAAGCGAAAACCATAGAAGAAAAAATAGGAGATCATAGAAGATGCTTTGATAAGGTCCATATTTAAAACAAAGGAAGAACACGAACGGATGATACAGACATACAAAGAGAAGCTCCTAAACCCCTAATCATCCTGTGTGGAAGAGGGATGTAAGGCAATACAATAGACCTTTTTACGGTTAGTTAAACGCATGCGCATCGGTCAAGTTTGAAAGGCGGGAATATGAAAGTTTCGGGAAAATATTAAGGTTATAGTCAAAAACTTCCGGCAATTTTGACGTATAACATGGCGGAAATTGACGCATGCGCACAAGAAAAATCCGTGTCATCCCTTAAACGTCTTTCCAGTAGTTCACACCCTCCAACTTTTTGGCACGCCGGCCTTTTTGCCCCATATTTTATTAAATTCTTCCGTCACTCTTTGGTGACACTGCTGGTCCGCCAGTAGCCATGAAACGTTCGGTATTTCGACCGGTCCGGCTGCCTTTCCTTTCTTCAAGCTCTTTATTATAGTTGCCAAGTCCTCTCGTGATAATTCCGTTTCTTGTCCCGTTTCGCCTTCAGAAATTTCGAATCCTTCTTCATTCTCTTCTTGCCTACCTGGCTCTTCTTCTCCTGCGAAATAACCCCCAGAATAATTGATTTGGCGAAGTAATGTACACAGGTATCTATGTGGAATTTATCCGTGGCTCCTTCCCTTTTCTCCCCATTTTTAGGGTTCCGTACCGAAAACGGAACCCTTATAGGATCACTTTGTTGTCCGTCTGTCCGTATGTCTGTCTGTCTGTCTGTCTGTCCGTCTGTCTGTCTGTCTGTCTGTCTGTCTGTCTGTCAAGACCATTTTTCTCAGGAACGCGTAGAGGTAACAAGTTGAAATTTATATCAAATACTCGGCTCTGCGGTCTCTTTCATCTGTGAAAAAATCAAACTTATAAGTCAACGCGATCAAAAGATATGACCGTTTATGTCGCATATTTTGCGATTTCACAAGGGAATCAAAACCTGTAGGGTACTTCCCGTTGACCTAGAATCATGAAATTTGGCAAGAAGCGGTGTCTTACAGCACATGTAAAGGGAAAAATCTGAAAACCGTAAATATGTAGTTTAATTACAAGAAAAATGCGGATCTACTATTACAAACTTATGAAAATACACTAATGTTGTCGTAGTGGTATTGTCAGGCTCCATAAGCATATGGGTTGCATACAGTTAGGTCCTCCTCGGTTAGGTCCGAAGGTTAAAAAGTATGTGTTGGCACTAAGCTGTTTATTCTGAATTTTCTTTGTTTATATTCGTTATGCATTTCATCACGTACGATCTATATACATAATATATACAGGGTATATATTATGTCTAAATTTTGCTTGTTTATAACCGACATGCAACATACTCAAGTCCTGTAACATCCTGTATATATTATATTTCGTCTAATTTTTCTTTATAATGTACATATACTTAAATCACGTACGCCCTATAATTTTTGGTAGTCAATTGCCCAAAAGCAGTCAATTGAACAACTGAATGTTAAGAGTATCGAAATAGATCTAGAAATAGTTAATATATTAGTTTATATTAGATCTAGAAATAGTTAGATCTTAATATAAGTTAGTGAATAAGTGTAATACTAAAATAAAGTTTTCTTTTTATAAATTTAAAAATATTCGCGTTATTTAAAAAAATACCCAGTATATCTTTATACAGGGTATATAGGTATACAGGCAAAATTGAGCAGTAAAAACAAATAGTGAAGTTCCGGAACCCCTAAACACTCATAGTGAATGGGGAATGTATGGTAATAAAATATAGGGAAGAATTCCATCGTACGACAGCGACATCTTGAGGTTATGCTTGCAGCGGTACTAAGATGGTCGTGATTTCAGGAGGGTCACTTGTCAAGTTAACTGATTGTGCTTGCTACGTCCTCCACAAAAAAAATACCTTACTTACAAGTTTGTACGCGAATCACAACTCGCACTTGGCCGGTTTTTTTTCCATAGCCCTGCCTCAGTTCTAATGTTTTTTATTTCTTCCAATCGTTTTTTTTTTCAGTTCTCCATCATGGCCCTCATATATACATTGAGCTTATTTTTTTATTTCTTAACTTCCTGTTTACTACTCTTTCCCAATCTCCACTGCAATCCACAATCTCATTCATCATCATCATCATCAGTGCTACAGCCCTACAGTGCATCGACTTTCTCCAGCCTCGTCCGCCATGCTTTCCGGTTTCTGGCACGGACCTTCCAGTCAGCTGCACCAATTTTTCTGGCATCCTCAGAAACGCCTGTGCGGCCCACACTATCTGGTTCTCCGCAATACAAGCACATATAGTCAAATACTCGGTTCAGATTGTACAGGTAGTCTCTGAACAGCCGTGACCTGTTAGTCTTTCCTCCTCAGCCATGGTCTCCCTCTGCCTCTACTGCCGGTGGTCTCCCTCTGCCTGTACTGCCGGTGGGTATGAAGTTTCTTCGCGTTGGCACGTTGTTGTCATAGCGTGCTACATGTCCTGCCCATCTTAACCTACCAATCTTGATTGTTGTTATTATGTCTCTATTTCCTGACCCTCTGTATAAGTTATAAAGCTCAAAATTATATCTTCCCACTTCCTCATTGCTTCCCGGAATGTTTTCTTTGCAAGCCTACCTTCCCCTCCAAGCCATGTAGTTTTCATTCCTTGTACCTTAATTTTCTTTGATACTAAGGAAGCTTTCATTTGCTTGGAAATCTCTTCGAGGTCCTTAACCTTTAACCAGTCTACTTTCATCATCCTATCTACATATTTTTCTTGCGAATGCTGATCCCATCGATATATTATCTTTTCTTCCACTGTCCTCGGTTTTGATTTCTCCTTCAACGCCACGATTACGGGCATATGATCTGAGTCACTTCTGCTGCCGACTATTCTCTATAGATTCCTTTGCTGTCTGGTTCGCCACAACCAGGTCTATGTGCTCATCCGCGTTGACTCGAGGGCGCGGTGGCGGGCGCGGTCACGAAATATCGAACATATGGCGTAATATCGAAGTGTTCACGTACGAAACGCACGTGCGGTCTAAGTAGCGGGCAAGCTAACGACTGGTGCGCGCGCGCCGCTCGCGGCAATATCAAACGCGTGAGATGTTTGTGTGTGTTCACGTCGAACTAGCGGCGGAACGCGCGATTCTCTCGCGACGTCTGTAAGTTCAACCAGTACGAACTTATCGCTAGAAACGTAAGCATGTTTTCATCATGTCTTTCAATATAGAAGTATTAGTGCTGTTCAGCTTAGTATACTAATCAAAACTTAAACTTAGGTTAGTATACTAACCTAACCTAACCTGACAACAGGTCACACCAGCGCAAACGCTTGGCGGCCAATGTGAACACGAACTCGCCACGTCTACCGCGCCCGCACGTTCCAACGTGAACAAACACTATGACGGATTCCCCACACGCCCCTACGAACGTAAACTCCCCTTCCCAATCTCCCTCATAGCATCCATTAAGAACATCCCACTGATTCTTATTTGTCCACTCTGACCATTTATTTCCGAGCGTGTTCATTACTTTATCTTTGGATCAACTCATTATTACACTTCGAATTGGTTAAGACTGACCAATGACTAGACTAGACGAATAAGACTCACTAAACCCTCTAATCCACTTTGACTTTTTGTATGCGCTACCCCGCTATCGCATATTTTGCATTTATTCAGAGTGGGCAGCCTGGACGGTTGGTGAAAACTGCCCTAGTTGTCGCCTCCCCGACCAGTATTCGAACCCGGGTCTCCCGCATTGAAACGCGGGTATCTTGTCACTACCGAGCAGGACAGCGAGCAGACAGCTACACTACCGAGCAGGACAGACGGATAAGACTAGATAGACAAGACTAGACGGAGAGAACTAGACGGGCAAGACTAGATGGACAATATTAGATGGACGAGAGTACATTCAGAAGACTATATAGACAAAACACTCTTATCTAGTTACAACATTTAATGTTCAGAAAGCAGAAATGTAAATACAGAAATGTACATAGTCAATGCGGGAAGAAAGGAATGTTATATTTTTCAAGTGAAGAAAGCTTAACAAGTCGACAATTACTACGGTATATTGTTACCTCGCTGTGTCACTACAATTTTGCTAACAATTGAATTATATAAACTTGTGAACCAAAAAGGAAACCTTTAATTGCAATGTCTTCATACAAATCGATTATTTAAACATTGTTCTTCCACAAATACATTTAAAACTTTACAAATCTCATCAAGATTCAATCACTTCATGCAATTCAATCAATTCATTCAACAAGAAACTTTCCACGACTCGCCGAAAACCAAACAAATAAAACCCATTCAACCTAAACAAAATCACAGAACTGTTGAGAAAATAAAAAGTGAAATTCCGAATCATAAAACGTTTTCATTAACACATTTTAACGCAGAGACTCGTATTGCATTCGTGGAACGAGCGCTAGGACATATGCGCTTTTATTAACAAACAATATTCCATTTCAAGTGCTGATTGCATACAATGTCCATATAGGCTGTTCTTCTAATTGCTTATACAAACACATATAGAAAGCTGGTATTGTATATATTTGGATTGTTTGCTATAAAGGGTAAACAGAAATTTAAACCAAAAACGGAACAATTATATTTAAATAAAAGAGCACACTTACGTTTCATAATTATATATAAGAAACTTATCATTTAATTTTTTCTAGACTGTCGGAATATTTACCATATTCATTATACAAATATCTAATACATAGTTTCCCAAAGTTTTTGGGTGTATCGCCCTCTTTTTCAGGAATGAAATTATCCAGCGGTTTTTTCCATATTGTTTAGTGATGATACATTATTAACACAAGTTTATTGAAATCTAAATATACAGAGAAGTACCTATATGATAGGCTTTATTTATTGTATTGTGTAATCAAGTTTTGTCTTATTTAGATTCTAAACGCAAATGCCCGCTAGAAGAAAACCCACTATACTAGGGCCGGCGAGAGAATGCATCTCCTCTCGACGAGTTTAGCATTGTTCTGCGCATACCCCCGCTTTATTTCGAGTGCGCGGTGTTTAGTTGTCCGTATTTGAAAAACTGACGCATATTTCTTAACTCAAACTAATCTGCGCGTACCTCGGCGCGTCCCTTCTCCCTCATACCTCAGCGCAGTACAGCTGCATTCTCTCGCCGGTTCGGGCATATATTGTTCAAAATGTTCAAGTAACCATCAGACCCACATTTTTAAGATTCAGAATCTAGACTTTAATGATTTAGTTTTAAAATTTCGTTATGAATCTCTAAAAAAAATCTTTAAAATAATCTACTTTTATAAAACAATATTTTTTATCGAATTTGTGCCGTTTGTTTGTTACAGAAACTGAAAATCCTTATGCGATTGGAATGAGAGACGAAGCGTCAATGCAGATCTACGAGTCCAGCAAACCCAGACGGAAGAGAAGCACAGCCAAAAATATCTCGCCGCCCCAAAAATCTTCAAGAAATCGCAGACACAGCCAATCAATCGGCGAAGAGTAAGCCCAAAAATAATTCCAATTTTCTAAAAAATAATCTTGATTATTTTAGGTATGATCCATATGGTGTTGTCCACCCAGTCCACCAACCATTATACAATGGAACGGAGGA
This sequence comes from Phosphuga atrata, assembly GCA_944588485.1. Lineage (NCBI taxonomy): Eukaryota > Metazoa > Arthropoda > Insecta > Coleoptera > Silphidae > Phosphuga > Phosphuga atrata. The sequence goes on along the minus strand of OX155902.1, from coordinate 4,109,138 downwards.
TATTTACGTAAAACCTGATTATTATGATTCGGCTGGAACTTCCCCAATTTATGACGATATCAGGATCCAGCGTAGCAAACCAACCCATTTTAAATTGAGCAATTACGGACATTTGGAAATCGATTATTCCTGCAGTTGGAACAATCTCAACAAATACATCTATAATTAGTTTTAATCGCATTAACACTCTTACTTATCTATGTTTGTATTAATAGATAATCGTTGAAGAGTCGCAACAGTTTCTATGAAATTGTTAATAATTTCTTCATTTGTATAAAAAATCATTTGTTAAGTTATTATATTGGAGTGTGTTATGTGCTAACAAATTGAGTATGGAAAGATGATTCGTTCTGGCGCCACCGCTTCCCGTGACCTTGACTACTTCCGGTGACCTTGACCATTACCACTTTCGGTCACCTTGGCCACTTCCTAGCAGAGGTTATTAACGCTCCTGACTGTGAAGTCTATTTTTAATCAGCTTTTAATCAGATCTTAATCAGGTTAATCAGATTTTGATCAGGTTTAATCAGCCATTAATCAGATTTAATCAGATCTTAATCAACTTTTAATCTTGGGTTAGGTTAGTTGCACTACGTTTTAACTTTCTGACGTTTAGTTTCCTGACTATTAACGCTCCGGTTATAAGCGCTCCTCATACCTAAACTCTCGTATCATAGTATAATCTAATCTAATCTAACATATAGTTAACGTAGTGGAATTAACCTAACCCAAGATTAAAAGTTGATTAAGATCTGATTAAATCTGATTAATAGCTGATTAAACCTGATCAAAATCTGATTAACCTGATTAAGATCTGATTAAATCTGATAAAAATAAACTGATAAAAATAGACTCACGCTCTCTTTAGCGTGGGGTTCATAGACCATACATCCTCATTAAACCTGGTTGCGATCTGTTTAAAAGCTGATTACAAACTGATTATGAAAGCTGATTAAAAGCTGATTACAAGCTGATTACAAACCGATTAAAAGATGATTAAAAGCTGATTACGAAAGCTGATCAAATTCTGATTACAAGCTGATTACGAAAGCTGATTAAAAGCTGATTAACCCCTTGACATACGAATAAAATGACGTAGGTGTGTCTATATACATGTGATTTATTCACATATACATGACGTCTTAGATACGTCATTGTATGTCAAGGGGTTAAAAGCTGATTGCAAGGTAATTAAAAGCTAATTAAAAGCTAATTACAAACTGATTAAAAGCTGATTGTTGATTAAAAGCTGATTACGAAAGATGATTAAAAGCTGATTACAAGCCGATACAAGCTGATTACAAGCTGATTACGAAAGCTGATTAAAATCTAATTAAAAGCTGATTAAAAGCTGATTGCTGATTAAAAGCTGATTACGAAAACTGATTAAAAGCTGATTACAAGCTGATTAAAAGCTGATTACGAAAGCTGATTAAAATCTAATTAAAAGCTGAATAAAAGCTGATTGCTGATTAAAAGCTGATTACGAAAGATGATTAAAAGCTGATTACAAGCCGATACAAGCTGATTATAAGCTGATTACAAGCTGATTACAAAAGCTGATTAAAAGCTGAATAACCCCTTGACATAAGAAGAAAATGAAGTTGACGTGTCTATATACATGTGATCTTATCACATATACATGGCGTCTTAGATACCTCATTGTATGTCAAGGGGTTAAAAGCTGATTACATGCTAATTAAAAACTGATTACGAGAGCTGAATAAAAGGTGATTACAAGCGGATTAAAAGCTAATTACGAAAGCTGATTAAAAGCTGATTTCTGATTAGAAGCTGATTAAGAAAGCAGATAAAAGGCTGATTATAAACTGATTACGAAAGCTGAGTAAAATCTGATTACAAGCTGATTACAAAAACTGATTAAAAGCTAATTAACTCCTTGACATACGAATAAAATGACGTTGGCGTGTCTATATACATGTGATCTTATCACATATACATGGCGTCTTAGATACGTCATTGTATCTCAAGGGGATAAAAGCTGATTACAAGCTAGTTAAAAACTGATTACGAGAGCTGAATAAAAGGTGATTACAAGCTGATTAAGAGCTAATTACGAAAGCTGATTAAAAGCTGATTTCTGATTAGAAGCTGATTAAGAAAGCAAATAAAAGGCTGATTATAAGCTGATTACGAAAGCTAAGTATAATCTGATTACAAGCTGATTGCAAAAGCTGATTAAAAGCTAATTAACTCCTTGACATACGAATAAAATGACGTTGGCGTGTCTATATACATGTGATCTTATCACATATACATGGCGTCTTAGATACGTCATTGTATGTCAAGGGGTTGAAATCTGATTAAAAGCTGATGACAAACTGATTAAAAGCTGATTAAAGCTGATTAAAAGCTGATTACGGCTGATTGAAAGCTGTTGTGGGAAATATGGTATGACGAGTCGAAATGTTCAGCGTAGACTTATTGATGTGTCAAACATTCGGTCACGTCGACAGTAAATTGTTATCAGTGCCAGACATCCGTTCACGTGGGCAGTAAATTGATATTAGTGCCAGACATTCGGTCACGTCTAGCCGACAGCTGCTAAGCCAAACACGTTGAAACAGGAAATTATTATAAGTGCCAGAGATCCGGTCACGTCAGCAGGAAATTGTTATCAGACAAGTTCACCGAAAGTGGTCAAGGTCACCGGAAGTGATCAAGATGCTGTGGCGGTGGCGATAGAACAAATCATCTTTCCCTACTAAATTGTTTTTATGTCGTGCTTTTTCTCATATTTAATCATTTATCATTTTATTTTTTATAAGAAAATGAACTTATTTTGTATTCTATACCGTCTTATCACATCAGTGTTTATAATTTTTCATTTTAGTTTCATTAAAAAATAATTAAAAAAAAATATTTTTGAAGAAAAAAAAAATATAATTTTCCCAAAATAACTCTAATCTCGATTTGAAACTAAAAGTAACATTTCGTAGATTATTAACAGAAATAGTCCAAAAATATAATTAAAACGAAATATTTTGGAAAATAAATTATAACTACATCCCTGGCCAATGTCACGTAGGATATTGAATTATACAACACGTTTTTGCATGTTATTACCATCCCCCATGAAGACGAAGAAGACCAGAAGGATAGAAGGCGGAGAACCCTTGCAACGCAGATTGTCTAGAATTGGCAGAAGAGTTCCTATCAACAAAATGAGCGTGGTCGCATGCCGGCCGAGACGAAACGTGCAAAACACTGGTCGCTGCGAGACGTATTAACTCTCTCTACACACTGTACACCAATGATTGGACTGTATATGACAACAAATTTTAAATATGGACATCAAATCGTGGTGGTTTGGGGAAGAAATAAAAGACCAGGAGGATAGAAGGCGGAGAACCCTTGCAAACGCAGATCGTCTACAATTGGCAGAACCCCCGAAGAGTTCCCATCAACAAAATGAGCGTGGTCGCATGCCGGCTGAGACGAAACGTGCAAGACACTGGCCGCTGCGAGACGTATTAACTCTCTCTACACACTGTTCATCAATGATTGGACTGTATATGACAACGACAAATTTGAAATATGGACATCAAATCGGGGTGGTTTCGGGAAGGAATAAAAGATCAGAAGGATAGAAGGCGGAGAACCCTTGCAAACGCAGATCGTATAGAATTGACAGAATCCCCGAAGAGTTCCATTCAACAAAATGAGCGTGGTTGCATGCCGGCCTAGACGAAACGTGAAAAACACTGGCCGCTGCGAAACGTATTAACTATCTCTACACATTGTACACCAATGATTGGACTGTATGTGACAGCGACAATTTTGAAATATGGACATCAAATCGGGATGGTTTCGGGAAGGAATAAAAGATCAGAAGGATAGAAGGCGGAGAACGAATTAGAATAGAATTGGCAGAATCCGCGAAGAGTTCCCATCAACAAAATGAGCGTGGTCGCATGCCGGCCGAGACGAAACGTGCAAGACACTGGCCGCTGCGAGACGTATTAACTCTCTACACACTGTACACCAATGATGTATATAACAACAACAAATTTGAAATATGGACAACAAATCGGGGTGGTTTCGCCACTTACCTTCTAGCTACAATATGTTTCTGACCTGCTCCGTTGAACTTTTTGCTTCTAAATTTGAAAATTTTGCTTCTAAATTTTGTTTCAGATTTGAAAATGTTGGTTCAGATTTGAAAATTTAGCTTCTAAAATTTGAAATTTAAATAAATTAAATTAAAATTTTGCTTATAAATTCCACATTTTGCTTCTAAATTTTGCTTCTAAATTGAATATATTGCTTCTAAATTTTAAATTTTGCTTATAAATTGAACAATTTGTTTCTAAATTGAAAATATTGCTCCTAAATTTTCCTTCAAAGTTGAACATTTTGCCTCTAAATTTAAAATTTTGCTTATAAATATTTTGCCTTTGAATTGAAAATTTTGCTTCTGATTTTTGGTTCAGATTTGAAAATTTAGCTTCTAAATTGACCATCTTGCTTCTAAATTGAAAATTTTGCAGAATATTTGGTTCAGATTTGAAAATTTAGTTTCTAAATTGAACCTTTTGCTTCTAAATTTTAAATTTTGCTTATAAATTGGAAAATTTGCTTCTAAATTCTGCTTCTAAATTGAATATATTGCTTTAAAATTTAAAATTTTGCTTATAAATTGAACAATTTGTCTCTAAATTGAAAATTTTGCTCCTAAATTTTCCTTCAAAGTTGCAACATTTTGCTTCTAAATTTTATATTTTGCTTATAAATATTTTGCTTTTAAATTAAAAATTTTGCTTCTAAATTTTTGGTTCAGATTTGAAAATTTTGCTTCTAAATTTAACATGTTGCTTCTAAATTTTAAATTTTGCTTCAGATTTTAAAATTTTGCTTCTAAACTTAACATTTTGTACTAATTTGAAAATTTTGCTTTTAAATTTTGGTTCAGATCTGAAAATTTAGCTTCTAAATTGAACATTTTGCTTCTAAATTTTAAATTTTGCTTATAAATTGCACATTTTGCTTCTAAATTCTGCTTCTAAATTGAACATATTGCTTCTAAATTTTAAATTTTGCTTATAAATTGAACAATTTGTTTCTAAATTGAAAATTTTGCTCCTAAATTTTCCTTCAAAGTTGAACATTTTGCTTCTAAATTTTAAATTTTGTTTTATAAATATTTTATTTTTAAATTGCAAATTTTGCTTTGATTCAGATTTTACAATTTTGCTTCTAAATTTAAAATTGCTTCTAAATTTTAAATTTTGCTTCAGATTTTAAAATTTTGCTTCTAAACTTAACATTTTGCTTCTAAAATGAAAATTTGGTTTTAATATTTGGTTCAGATTTAAAATTTAGCTTCTAAATTGAACCTTTTGCTTCTAAATTTAAAATTTTGCATATAAATATTTTGCTTTTAAATTGAAAATTTTGCTTCTGAATTTTGGTTCAGATTTGAAAATTTAGCTTCTAAATTGAAAATTTTGCAGAATATTTGGTTTAGATTTGAAAATTTAGTTTCTAAATTGAACCTTTTGCTTCTAAATTTTAAATTTTTCTTATAAATTGGAAAATTTGCTTGTAAATTCTGCTTCTAAATTGAACATATTACTTTAAAATTTAAAATTTTGCTTATAAATTGAAAAATTTGTCTCTAAATTGAAAATTTTGCTCCTAAATTTTCCTTCAAAGTTGCAACATTCTGCTTCTAAATTTTATATTTTGCTTATAAATATTTTGCTTTTAAATTAAAAATTTTGCTTCTAAATTTTTGGTTCAGATTTGAAAATGTTGCTTCTAAATTTAACATGTTGCTTCTAAATTTTAAATTTTGCTTCAGATTTTAAAATTTTGCTTCTCAACTTAACATTTTGTTCTAATTTGAAAATTTTGCTTCTAAATTTTAAATTTTGCTTATAAATTGCGCATTTTGCTTCTAAATTCTGCTTCTAAATTGAACATATTGCTTCTAAATTTTAAATTTTGCTTATAAATTGAACAATTTGTTTCTAAATTGAAAATATTGCTCCTAAATTTTCCTTGAGTTTCAACATTTCCAAAGTTGCAACATTTTGCTTCTAAATTTTAAATTTTGCTTCAGATTTTAAAATTTTGCTTCTAAACTTAACATTTTGTTCTAATTTGAAAATTTTGCTTTTAAATTTTGGTTCAGATCTGAAAATATAGCTTCTAAATTAAACAGTTTCCTTCTAAATTTTAAATTTTGCTTATTAAATTTTGCTTATAAATTGCACATTTTGCTTCTAAATTCTGCTTCTAAATTGAACATATTGCTTCTAAATTTTAAATTTTGCTTATAAATTGAACAATTTATTTCTAAATTGAAAATTTTGCTCCTAAATTTTCCTTCAAAGTTGAACATTTTGCTTCTAAATTTCAAATTTTGCTTATAAATATTTTGCTTTTGAATTGAAAATTTTGCTTCTAAATTTTGGTTCAGATTTGAAAATTTTGCTTCTAAATTTAACATGTTGCTTTTAAATTTTGCTTCTAAACTTAACATTTTGCTACTAAATTGAAAATTTTGCTTTTAAATTTTGGTTCAGATTTGAAAATTTAGCTTCTAAATTGAACATTTTGCTTCTAAATTTTAAATTTTGCTTATAAATTGCACATTTTGCTTCTAAATTCTGCTTCTAAATTGAACATATTGCTTTTAAATTTTAAATTTTGCTTATAAATTGAACAATTAGTCTCTAAATTGAAAATTTTGCTCCTAAATTTTCCTTCAAAGTTGCAACATTTTGTTTCTAAATTTTATATTTTGCTTATAAATATTTTGATTTTAAATTAAAAATTTTGCTTCTAAATTTTTGGTTCAGATTTGAAAATTTTGCTTCTAAATTTAACATGTTGCTTCTAAATTTTAAATTTTGCTTCAGATTTTAAAATTTTGCTTCTAAACTTAACATTTTGTACTAATTTGAAAATTTTGCTTTTAAATTTTGGTTCAGATCTGAAAATTTAGCTTCTAAATTGAACAGTTTGCTTCTAAATTTTAAATTTTGCTTATAAATTGCACATTTTGCTTCTAAATTCTGCTTCTAAATTGAACATATTGCTTCTAAATTTTAAATTTTGCTTATAAATTGAACAATTTGTTTCTAAATTGAAAATTTTGCTCCTAAATTTTCCTTCAAAGTTGAACATTTTGCTTCTAAATTTTAAATTTTGTTTTATAAATATTTTATTTTTAAATTGCAAATTTTGTTTCTAAATTTTGATTCAGATTTTACAATTTTGCTTCTAAATTTAAAATTGCTTCTAAATTTTAAATTTTGCTTCAGATTTTAAAATTTTGCTTCTAAACTTAACATTTTGCTTCTAAAATGAAAATTTGGTTTTAATATTTGGTTCAGATTTAAAATTTAGCTTCTAAATTGAACCTTTTGCTTCTAAATTTAAAATTTTGCATATAAATATTTTGCTTTTAAATTGAAAATTTTGCTTCTGAATTTTGGTTCAGATTTGAAAATTTAGCTTCTAAATTGAAAATTTTGCAGAATATTTGGTTTAGATTTGAAAATTTAGTTTCTAAATTGAACCTTTTGCTTCTAAATTTTAAATTTTTCTTATAAATTGGAAAATTTGCTTGTAAATTCTGCTTCTAAATTGAACATATTACTTTAAAATTTAAAATTTTGCTTATAAATTGAAAAATTTGTCTCTAAATTGAAAATTTTGCTCCTAAATTTTCCTTCAAAGTTGCAACATTCTGCTTCTAAATTTTATATTTTGCTTATAAATATTTTGCTTTTAAATTAAAAATTTTGCTTCTAAATTTAACATGTTGCTTCTAAATTTTAAATTTTGCTTCAGATTTTAAAATTTTGCTTCTCAACTTAACATTTTGTTCTAATTTGAAAATTTTGCTTCTAAATTTTAAATTTTGCTTATAAATTGCGCATTTTGCTTCTAAATTCTGCTTCTAAATTGAACATATTGCTTCTAAATTTTAAATTTTGCTTATAAATTGAACAATTTGTTTCTAAATTGAAAATATTGCTCCTAAATTTTCCTTGAGTTTCAACATTTCCAAAGTTGCAACATTTTGCTTCTAAATTTTAAATTTTGCTTCAGATTTTAAAATTTTGCTTCTAAACTTAACATTTTGTTCTAATTTGAAAATTTTGCTTTTAAATTTTGGTTCAGATCTGAAAATATAGCTTCTAAATTAAACAGTTTCCTTCTAAATTTTAAATTTTGCTTATTAAATTTTGCTTATAAATTGCACATTTTGCTTCTAAATTCTGCTTCTAAATTGAACATATTGCTTCTAAATTTTAAATTTTGCTTATAAATTGAACAATTTATTTCTAAATTGAAAATTTTGCTCCTAAATTTTCCTTCAAAGTTGAACATTTTGCTTCTAAATTTCAAATTTTGCTTATAAATATTTTGCTTTTGAATTGAAAATTTTGCTTCTAAATTTTGGTTCAGATTTGAAAATTTTGCTTCTAAATTTAACATGTTGCTTTTAAATTTTGCTTCTAAACTTAACATTTTGCTACTAAATTGAAAATTTTGCTTTTAAATTTTGGTTCAGATTTGAAAATTTAGCTTCTAAATTGAACATTTTGCTTCTAAATTTTAAATTTTGCTTATAAATTGCACATTTTGCTTCTAAAATCTGCTTCTAAATTGAACATATTGCTTCTAAATTTTAAATTTTGCTTATAAATTGAACAATTTATTTCTAAATTGAAAATTTTGCTCCTAAATTTTCCTTCAAAGTTGAACATTTTGCTTCTAAATTTAAAATTTTGTTTTATAAATATTTTATTTTTAAATTGCAAATTTTGCTTCTAAATTTTGATTCAGATTTGAAAATTTTGCTTCTAAATTTAACATTGCTTCTAAATTTTAAATTTTGCTTCAGATTTTAAAATTTTGCTTCTAAACTTAACATTTTGCTTCTAAAATGAAAATTTGGTTTTAATATTTGGTTCAGATTTAAAATTTAGCTTCTAAATTGAACCTTTTGCTTCTTAATTTTAAATTTTGCTTATAAATTGGAAAATTTGCTTCTAAATTCTGCTTCTAAATTGAACATATTGCTTCTAAATTTTAAATTTTGCTTATAAATTGAACAATTTCTCTCAAAATTGAAAATTTTGATCCTAAATTTTCCTTCAAAGTTGCAACATTTTGCTTCTAAATTTTATATTTTGCTTATAAATATTTTGATTTTAAATTAAAAATTTTGCTTCTAAATTTTTGGTTCAGATTTGAAAATTTTGCTTCTAAATTTAACATGTTGCTTCTAAATTTTAAATTTTGCTTCAGATTTTAAAATTTTGCTTCTAAACTTAACATTTTGTACTAATTTGAAAATTTTGCTTTTAAATTTTGGTTCAGATCTGAAAATTTAGCTTCTAAATTGAACAGTTTGCTTCTAAATTTTAAATTTTGCTTATAAATTGCACATTTTGCTTCTAAATTCTGCTTCTAAATTGAACATATTGCTTCTAAATTTTAAATTTTGCTTATAAATTGAACAATTTGTTTCTAAATTGAAAATTTTGCTCCTAAATTTTCCTTCAAAGTTGAACATTTTGCTTCTAAATTTTAAATTTTGTTTTATAAATATTTTATTTTTAAATTGCAAATTTTGTTTCTAAATTTTGATTCAGATTTTACAATTTTGCTTCTAAATTTAAAATTGCTTCTAAATTTTAAATTTTGCTTCAGATTTTAAAATTTTGCTTCTAAACTTAACATTTTGCTTCTAAAATGAAAATTTGGTTTTAATATTTGGTTCAGATTTAAAATTTAGCTTCTAAATTGAACCTTTTGCTTCTAAATTTAAAATTTTGCATATAAATATTTTGCTTTTAAATTGAAAATTTTGCTTCTGAATTTTGGTTCAGATTTGAAAATTTAGCTTCTAAATTGAAAATTTTGCAGAATATTTGGTTTAGATTTGAAAATTTAGTTTCTAAATTGAACCTTTTGCTTCTAAATTTTAAATTTTTCTTATAAATTGGAAAATTTGCTTGTAAATTCTGCTTCTAAATTGAACATATTACTTTAAAATTTAAAATTTTGCTTATAAATTGAAAAATTTGTCTCTAAATTGAAAATTTTGCTCCTAAATTTTCCTTCAAAGTTGCAACATTCTGCTTCTAAATTTTATATTTTGCTTATAAATATTTTGCTTTTAAATTAAAAATTTTGCTTCTAAATTTTTGGTTCAGATTTAAAAATTTTGCTTCTAAATTTAACATGTTGCTTCTAAATTTTAAATTTTGCTTCAGATTTTAAAATTTTGCTTCTCAACTTAACATTTTGTTCTAATTTGAAAATTTTGCTTCTAAATTTTAAATTTTGCTTATAAATTGCGCATTTTGCTTCTAAATTCTGCTTCTAAATTGAACATATTGCTTCTAAATTTTAAATTTTGCTTATAAATTGAACAATTTGTTTCTAAATTGAAAATATTGCTCCTAAATTTTCCTTGAGTTTCAACATTTCCAAAGTTGCAACATTTTGCTTCTAAATTTTAAATTTTGCTTCAGATTTTAAAATTTTGCTTCTAAACTTAACATTTTGTTCTAATTTGAAAATTTTGCTTTTAAATTTTGGTTCAGATCTGAAAATATAGCTTCTAAATTAAACAGTTTCCTTCTAAATTTTAAATTTTGCTTATTAAATTTTGCTTATAAATTGCACATTTTGCTTCTAAATTCTGCTTCTAAATTGAACATATTGCTTCTAAATTTTAAATTTTGCTTATAAATTGAACAATTTGTTTCTAAATTGAAAATTTTGCTCCTAAATTTTCCTTCAAAGTTGAACATTTTGCTTCTAAATTTTAAATTTTGCTTATAAATATTTTATTTTTAAATTGCAAATTTTGCTTCTAAATTTTGATTCAGATTTGAAAATTTTGCTTCTAAATTTAACATTGCTTCTAAATTTAAAATTTTGCTTCAGATTTTAAAATTTTGCTTCTAAACTTAACATTTTGCTTCTAAAATGAAAATTTGGTTTTAATATTTGGATCAGATATAAAATTTAGCTTCTAAATTGAACCTTTTGCTTCTTAATTTTAAATTTTGCTTATAAATTGGAAAATTTGCTTCTAAATTCTGCTTCTAAATTAAACATATTGCTTCTAAATTTTAAATTTTGCTTATAAATTGAACAATTTGTCTCTAAATTAAAAGTTTGATCCTAAATTTTCCTTCAAAGTTGCAACATTTTGCTTCTAAATTTTAAATTTTGCTTATAAATATTTTGCTTTTAAATTAAAAATTATGCTTCTAAATTTTGGTTCAGATTTGAAAATTTTGCTTCTAAATTTAACATGTTGCTTCAAAATTTTACATTTTGCTTCAGATTTTAAAATTTTGCTAAAATTTTGATTCAGATCTGAAAATTTAGCTTCTAAATTGAACATTTTGCTTCTAAATTTTAAATTTTGCTTATAAATTGCACATTTTGCTTCTAAATTCTGATTCTAAATTGAGCATATTGCTTCTAAATTTTAAATTTTGCTTATAAATTGAACAATTTGTTTCTAAATTGAAAATTTTGCTCCTAAATTTTCCTTTAAAGTTGAAAATTTTGCTTCTAAATTTCAAATTTTGCTTATAAATATTTTGCTTTTGAATTGAAAATTTTGCTTCTAAATTTTGGTTCAATTTGAAAATTTTGCTTCTAGATTTAACATGTTGCTTTTAAATTTTGCTTCGGATTTTAAAATTTTGCTTCTAAACTTAACATTTTGCTACTAAATTGAAAATTTTGCTTTTAAATTTTGGTTCAGATTTGAAAATTTAGCTTCTTAATTGAAAATTTTGCTTCTAAATTTTAAATTTTGCTTATAAATTGCGCATTTTGCTTCTAAATTCTGCTTCTAAATTGAACATGTTGCTTCTAAATTTCAAATTTTGCTTATAAATATTTTGTTTTTAAATTGAAAATTTTACTTCTATATTTTGTTACAGATTTGAAAATTTTGTTTCTAAATTTTGGTTCAGATTTGAAAATTTTGCTTCTAAATTTAACATGTTGCTTTTAAATTTTGCTTCAGATTTTAAAATTTTGCTTCTAAACTTAACATTTTGCTTCTAAATTGAAAATTTTGCAAGAAATGCACCAATTTACTTTCTAAAAGTGAAACACAAGGGTTCCTAAACGTCCTAGAGTCGTCTCTACTCGTCCCTCCTGATTTCAATATAATATTGCATATTTCGGGGGGGGTTTGAACCCCAAAACCCCCTCCTGGCTACGCCCATGGTTAACAATATACAATTACATATATATATATATATATATATATATATATATATATATATATATATATATATATATTTATATAATATATATATATATATATAATTGTATATATATATATATATATATATATATATATATATATATATATATATATATATATAAACGTATTAAAAGCGAAATATAAATATATTCAACCTGTTCGCAGCTCTATAATATCAAGTCTTGTTAAGACTACAAAAGAAATCCCATCTTGAAACAACCACTTCCTTGGCTAATGTCACGCAGGGTATTGAATTATACAACAGATATTTGCATGTTATTACCAGCCCCCAGTACATCAATCACTAAATGAGTACTAGATAAATAAGTATTTGTTACAACATGGAATGTTTTGTAGTCTTAATAAGACTTAATATTATAGAGCTACGAACTGGTTGTATAAATTCAGGCTAAATTACACCCTTAATTTATTAAATATTTTGGAATTTAAAATGGAATTTAAATTCCAAAATAGATAAACAAAATATGCATTCGTTTTGAAATTTTCTTAACTAATTTTTATTATAATTTTTAAATTTCACTAAAATATTTCATTTCTTATCTTGATTTAAACCCAAATCATTTAAAAAGTCCAAATTGTTAGGATCATACATTTTACGTTTTTTCTTCATACTAGGATTACTATTATTTCCACTAGAAGCCGCACTGCTATTCATCAAAACAGGAGCATCTTTATGCTTCTTCCTAGCCCACGACCCCTTTACATTTTCCCTGTAAAGCCCTTTGGAACCAGCCTCGATATTATTAACTTTGATAACCAAAGGTTTAGCGCTTTCTTCTTTATTTTGTTTTGTTTCTTCGCAAATACTATCATTTATAGTAATAGTTTCTGGCTCGAAATTCAGAGGGTTTTGTCTTGTATTATTTGTTTTTGTTTGGCCATAATTTGTGTATCTATTCTTTGAGGCTGTGTATTTAGGGATTACGGATTGTCTGTTTTCCAAAAGTTTCTCTTGAGCGATTCGTAGTTGGTTTTCTGTAAACAGCAATTTGTCTTCCAAATGTTGAATTCTCTACAATAAAACTTTACAGAAACTTGTCTATAAAACTGTTTTTATAATTTTTGTAAGGCCGAGGCCGCACTACGATTTTTTCCCGCAAACGGTAACCGCTACAACCGCGAAACCGCTCGAGAAACACACAGTTCGCTATGGGAAAAATTGCAAGTGAGGCCGCTTGTATTTGATTACTTGAGTCACAAAATAACGCGAATAAAAACCGTGGCGGTTTGGCCGTAGTGCGGCCTAGGCCTAAATCACAATATTTTACCTCGAAATTTGATTGTTCCGCGTTATTGAATCCATTGTTGAATTGATTTTTCAAAGACATTAATTGGGATCTTAACACGTTATTGGAAATATTAGCTTCCCTGCATTTCTTATTAGCCTCGGCCAACATTCCTTCCAATTTCGACTCCATTTCGTCATACTTGAATGCACAGGCCGCCTGGGTTCTATGCATTTCATCGTAAAATTCCTTTTCTAAAACAAACAACGAGAAATTACTGATGCGCAAAATTGTTCTTTTCGGCACACGGTTCATCTTTCACAGCTGTTCTTAACACATTGCAGTCCGTTGACGTATTAATACGTTTTTTTATTTAAAATTTTGAAGCCAACGATGAAGTGATACGACAATTTATAGTCAAAGTAGGGGAAAGGCGTGTACCTGGGGACATAATTTCAATTTTTTAATTTTTGGCTTTTAACCCTTTCACCGCCATACCGGGAGATGTAACCCGGGCCCCTGAATTTACACAGCGCCATCCCGGGCGATGTAATCAGGGGTTTCTTTTTTTAATAGCGCCATCTAGTTTTGCGCTTGATTACTAAACGAGTAACGAGCCGTCACTGTACTTAAAGGGGAAGAGAAATCGCGATTTTTTGTAATTTTTTTTAAAAAATACTTAAATTTTACGCAACGATTGGAAATCTCCCTTAACCGTTCGGGTATTTTTAAAAAATAATTTCACCGACGTGCCGTCTCCGGGGACGGCTGGGTGAATTTTTCCAGGTTTTTCACTTTTTTGCACACAACTTGGACAGTTTTAGTCGCGCAGACGTGGTTCCGGCGTCGGTGTGTCCGGAACGTCGCCACACATCGGACTATCACCTCACATTTCGACACTTTTACTTAACATTTTTGCAAAATGCGAAAAACTTACTTTCCTTTGCAAAATAGTCGTCATTTTTGGACGCCTAAATAACGCGATCCGGAAGTCTTATCGAAAATCGCCGCACGTGGGGCCGTTCTTCTGTTCTTTGGTTACAAGAATCTGATGCACGGCTGCTACCGGGCGGCGGACACCGCCGCAGGCGGCGTTTTAGTCAGGCGACCCGGAATCGCAGAAAATGTGAATAACGTCGCTGACAAAAGTCGCGCAGCCACGAGAATGCTGTCGAACTTTCTACCGGAATCATTTCGTGAATTTCATTTTTCCTAGGTATTTTCGCCATGACCTCCGTAAAAGTGTTAATTTTTGTAATGCAAACTTTTGGTGTCCGTGTAAGGCCTAAGCCTAAGACCTAAGCATTCTGCCTAAATCGCTAGGTCTCTAAGTAATCGCAAATTTCTATCCATTTTGAGACGACTGATGTGTGGCTTTTCGCGAATTTCAGCTGGGGTACCGCACCACGTGGGTTTTTATAAAGTTCACATTAGGCTTTTTTTATGCGGCAGATCTTCGGTGTTTTAACCGCGCGTCTTCGATGCTTTAACTGCAAATGTCCACCCGCACGCTGCGCAGTCCCAGGTTCCGTCCTCCGTCCTGTCGTGCCCCTCCAGAGGGTCAAACCTCACCGAAAAACGGCCCTACGGAAGCGGAGGCGACAGCGCAAGACGGGATTGTACCTTTTTCTCGTGTAGAACCGAGAGCTCCGTCGAGCGGTGCCATTTTCGCGTCTCAACTCCCGGTTCCCAGGTTCGAACGCACCATCACCTAAACCTAAAACCACGAATTTTGAACCTTTGAGTCGCATTTTTTGTCGGATCTCAAAAATTCGTTTGACTGCCGCGGCGCCACGTTTTTAGAGCCCTCGCTCGCCGTCCTGCGACGTCCCGTTCACCTGGTGCAAGAGAAAATGCAACTTTTTTTTGCCGTTTTTCCAATCACTTCCACGGCTCTACGCTTATTTAAAGGGCTCCAGGTTGCCGGTTGGATTCGTACTCTTCAGAACACTTTCCCGCAACTATTCCGGCAAGAATGTTTAAACTGCGACGACTTTTTGCGAATCTGGGGCAGTTTAAAGAGAAGAGTGCTCAAAAAGTGAAAAAAAAACAGAGGCGTTTTACGGCGGTACCTAGAACGTCCGAACAAATTGACGGATCGGAACGGTACCGGCGCCGTTCTATCGGGCATAGAACCTATTAGTTTGTTTGGGAGTTTAATCCCGATTGCGTTGAAGATGGCGTTGCGACGCTATAAAAACGAAAAACGTCAGGACGTCCAGGAAAACTCCCACAAAATCGCCAACTAAAGCTCTGCTGTAACGGTTTCGCGTGATTCCGGCAGAGAATTGAACGTTTTATCTTTTAGTGTAAGCGGCATCACGCTGCGTCGTTTGCAACCGTCGCGACGCCCGCCGAAACTCGCCGCATTGCAGGAAACAAATGACGAAAGAAAAACGTCCATATTTTTGCAGTCGCCCGGTGAATGCTCTCGATTTTTCAGTGGATTGTAGAATGGTGTTTTGGCTTTCCGCACCAATAATTAGACATCGCGGAATCGCGTAGCGACGCCCACTTATAAATCTGCACAGAGAAAAACTTGAATGTCGATTTGGGGCACCAGGATGTCGCGTTTTTGAAATTCCAAGTAGACCGGCACGTGGGTCCCAAAGAGCCGCGCATTTTGGTACCAGCGCTACGTCGCTGCGATCAGAGAGTCGCCCGCCACAATGCGAAACGTATCGGCTCTCCTTCGCTGGAAGGTGCGGTCAGTCTGCTCGCTACAGCTTCGCTGTTTCTGGGCGCAACGACTCGAAATTGCACGCTTTCGATTAGGAACGGACGCCCGCGCTTCTTTTACATTTATGGTTTCGCAATCCAAGCCGTCCCGATCCGGAAATATTTTCATAAATGTGCAGGGTGCACTGTAAAAGTGCACCTTCAAGTTTGCCGCCGTCTGCGCTCAACGTGCCGCGGCGGACTTTCGCGGCGGAGTTTTCGACGAAGTTCTTTAAATTGAACCTATGCGGTAGTGTAACCGGCGCCGCGGCGTCCGGCGTTATGGAGGAGCAAAGGATTATAAAGTAGCCCTATTTTCCGCTTTTGATCAAAAGATGATCAATGTGAAAGGGGTTGCATAACTACCGGAATTTTTATAAATATTGGCGCTGTGTTTTATTCCTTAAAATTGTCATGGCAGTGCAAGGGTTGAATGAAATTAAATTGCAATTAATCCCCGTGAAAGAATATAGTTTTGGCTAGTAAATGATCAATACTCATTTGCGAATAGAGAGTCATTAAAGAAGTCGGTACTCACCATACAATAATACAGTGTAATTTGTCCCAAGTTACAAACAGGTCTTGTACCTTGGAACAGGAGTGGTTGTACATTGGGACAGGGATAGAATTATATTGTACGTGGTCTGTTAGAAAAGTATCCGGCCTTATTTTTTATTTTGAAAACCTGATGGATTTGCGCATGCGTGAATTTTTTCACGCCTGTAGATAGCGTCAGTTGCTGTCGAGCAGTGTTCGAGTGACGCAGTGCTCTCGTCGGTTTTTCAATGCAAGTAAAATGACGACAAGTGAAATGACGGATGTCCTACGTCGCCTACGTGATGCTGTGCTGCGCAAGCGACTGGAGTTGTGGTCATCAAGAAATTGGCGACATTGTACAAAGTTGTACATTGGGACAGGGATAGAATTATATTGTACGTGGTCTGTTAGAAAAGTATCCGACCTTATTTTTTATTTTGAAAACCTGATGGTTGAATCAAGCGCGCTTGCATGAGCCGACCTTGAACCTTCGTGCGCATGCGTGAATTTTTTCCCGCTTGTAGATAGCGTCAGTTGCTGTCGAGCAGTGTTCGAGTGACGTAGTGTGTAGTGCTCTCGTCGGTTTTTCAATGCAAGTAAAAATCACCAAAGAGTACTTTAGGGTTGTCCTACGTCGCCTACGTCGTGCTGTACGGCGCAAGCTACTTGAGTTGTGGTCATCAGGAAATTGGCGACTCCATCACGACAATGCTCCAGCACATTCTTCGCACTTTTTTGGCGAAAAACCAGACTAATCTGGTTCGACAGGCTCCTTCTTCTCCTGATATGCCCCCCTGCGACTTCTGGCGATTCCCCAAAGTCAAGGGGCCATTGAAAAGAAAGAGGTTCGCTTCCGAAAGAGGCTTTTTCGGAATGCTTCCAACAATGGTGGCACCGCTGGGAGAAGTGTGTGGAGTCCCAAGGAGCCAACTTTGAGGGTGATTAGGTTTCCAACGCTCTAAGTATGCCAGTTTTTTTTTACCGGCTAAAGGTCGGATACTTTTCTAACAGACCACATATAAATGAATATGCGCATTGAATTCATTTTAATTATAAAAAATAGTTTACAAAAATGTGTATAATGAAATCCATACATTATTTAAGGATAATATTCGCAGGAAACTTGATATTGAAGGAATGCTGTCCTCGACGTATGGTAGGCTCATTTATTATCTTCCCTATGCAGGACTTACTAATGACAGCGACAAGTTCAACGTCAGGAAAAACAAAGTGAACTTTCCGCACTCGCAAAAATTTCACAGTAGCCTCCAATTCTGTAACATCTTGGACTATACTGAGATAATTGACACTGTTCTAAGATTTTCAAGAGACATCGAAAAGCGATAATAATACCCATCCACAAAAAAGGAGATAAGCTAAAATGCAACAACTACCGCGGAATTAGTCTGTTGTGCACGGCGTAGAAGATACTTGCCTACATCATCAATAAGCATCATGTGTTCAAACAACCACACTCAGAAAGACTCATTGGAGAATACCAAACAGGCTTCACTCGAGGTAGGTCCACTGTCGATCAGATCTTCACAGTAAAGCAGATACTGAGCAAAGTATGGGAATACGTCACCGGTATACACAACATCTTTATCGACTACTAACAGGTATTAAACCAATTAACCGCAATTAACCGCAACAGCCTCTACCATATATTGCAGCAGCTAAATATACCGACCAAGCTGATAAGAATGATCAAGACAACAATGGACGAATCAGAAGCCGTAATACGGATACAAAACCAGCTAACGGATTCATTTAAAATAACGAAAGGTTTGAAGCAGGGAGATGGGCTGGCACCCACAATCTTCAACCTCACGTTAGAGTATGCCATAAGACAGATGGGAGTAGGCAGAGACAACCTCCTCACCAACAAGGTCGTGCAATTAGCAGCATATGTGGATGATATCAACATAATGAGCAGAAGGGTTGATACCGCACTACAGACATACACACAGTTAAAAGAACACGCCACAGACAGCGGGCTCGAAATAAACATTAGCACAACAAAGACAATGACACAAAGGCGAAGAAACGGGCCAGACATTCGGCTCCAGGATGACATTGAGACAGTCAAGAAATTTGTGTATCTGGGAGTAGAGATTGACAGGGACGGGACAGAGGACGGAGAGATAGGCCGCACAATTCTAGCGGCCAACAGAGCCTACTTCGCAATGTCGGGAATACTAAAATCAAATAGTGTCCACCGAAAAACCAAGCTGCGAATATACAAAACTATCATAATACCCATCGCGTGCTACTGCAGTGAAACCTGGATTATGACAGAGAAAACAAAGAGCGCAGTAGACATCTTCGAGGGCAAAGCGCTGCCGAGAATACTGGGACCGATCATGGATGGCAACGTACGAAGGCCCAGACACAATAACGAGCTCTATGAGATATACAAAGAGCCGCCCATATCCACATTTATAAAGCTGCAAAGGCTGCAATGAGCAGGACACGTGCTGAGGATGAACGATTTACATTTTTCCTAAACGCAAGAATGCAAGCTAGGCGAATCGGAATGAGGTCAAGGTTGGACTGTGAGGGCGAGATGAGAAAAAATACAATTCAAATACTGAGGATAAGAGCGTGGAGGAGAATGTGGAGAAACTGGAATGGGGACTAGGATCCAGAAGGCCAATGCTCGATTTGGGCTGTAGCGCCATATGATGATGATGATGAATTGTACCTATACAAAAGCTATAAAACTTATCCACTATTTTCTCTAATTGTTGTAGATATTACTGTTTATTACCTTTTGCTTCCAATTCTTCTTTCAACAATATAATAGAATCCTTGAGTTTCGAATTTTCTTCGTCTAAGCCTTTTTTCATAGAATCGATTCGTTCTGTACAATGTCCCTCCGATTCTTCCTTTGATCTTAAAGCATTTTCTTTGTACTCATCAAATTCTACCTCTAATTTTTTATATTGATCTTCTAAACAACGATAATTTTCTAAAAAAAAAAGAATATTTAAGTAAAAATATTGATAAAAGAAACTGGTAAAACACTGTCCGTTCGATAATAATAATAACCCAACAAACGCCGCGATCTCCATTTCACTGTTCAAGATTCACTGTTAAATCGCATAACTTAAATCGCGATGGGCAGGACACGCGACAAGGTAACATGAAGGGGATAACAGAGGATGAAGAACAAAGAGCTCTCCTCGTACTAGAAACCCGTTTTCAGAGATATAGAGGATACAGGGAGACCGAGGGCTTGATGCAACCACGGAAACCAAGTCGGGCTGACTGGAGGTCATCAGGTGGGCTATCGGCACATTCCAGTCTTTTTAGGCCCCAGGTGTGGACGGACTAGTTCCTGCCTTCCTACAAAAGGTAGGAAGAGAACTAATTCCGTATCTTCTAAATATCTTTAGAAGTAGTTTAGCGCTCGGATATATAGCGGAGCTATGGAGAAGGGCTAAGGTGGTATTGATACTGAAGGTGGTGAAGAAAGACATCACTCAACCGAAGTCATTTAGACCCATTAGTCTAACAACTTTTATGATAAAGACAATGGAGAAGGTAATTGATTCTGCTTCTCAGCATTTCTCCCATCCACCTTGAGATAGTGCTGTCGATACTCCTTCTTCTTCAATTACCTTAGGACAACAGTGCTGGTAGGTACACCACTACACAGCAGTCAGCATGCATACAGAGCAGGGAAATCCACAGAAACCGCCCTGTATCAGCTGACAAATGAAATAGAAGCAGCACTAGAGACAAAGGAAGTAGCGATATGTACCTTCTTGGATATAGAGGGAGCTTTTGACATCACCTCACACTAGACTGTCAAGGCGGCCCTCGAAAGAAGGAGTATCGACAGCACCATCTCAAGGTGGTTGTGAGAAATGCTGAGAACCAGAACAGCGGAGACACAAAGTGGGAAGAGACACCATTAAAATCTCCACAACTCGAGGGTGCCCACAGGGAGGTGTACTATCACCGCTAATGTGGAGCTTGGTAGTTGATGAATTACTGGTTAGGCTGAACGACCATCAAATGTCACGGTTACGCCGATGACATAGTGGCCAGAGGGAATAATGGCCAGAGGGAAGTTTGAGGGAACACTCTGTGAAATTGTTCAGAGAGGTCTCAAAGTAACTAGTAGATGGTGTCAAACAGTGGGACTGAGACTCAACCCGAGCAAAACCACGGTGATACCATTTACTAGAAGGAGAAAACTAAACTGTCTACAGCCCATACTCTTAGATGGGAAGGCAGCAGAATACAAACAGGAGATAAGGTATCTGAGTATCACACTAGATAGCCAACTCCTATGGAATAGACACGCTGAGGCAGCGGTAGGTAAAGCCAAACGCACCCTAATGGTGTGCAGAAATCTGGTAGGAAAAACGTGGGGTTGTAACCCCATAATCCTGCGATGGATGTACACCATGATAGTGAGACCTGCATTCACTTGGGGGCAGTTGCGTGAGGGAGTAGAACCAAGCTGGCCTATATGAGGAAACAGCTTGAGAAAATTCAAAGACTGGCGTGTGTCTGCATCACGGGGGCGATGGGGTCGTGTCCGACAGCAGCATTGGAGCTGCTGCTGGATCTGACTCCGCTGCACCTTGTGGTGGAAAGGGCCGCCAGATCGGCGATTGTAAGGTTCAGCAGGGAAGGAACGGGCAGAGGTAAAATAATCGGGAGCAGAGACCGAAACAGCCTCGCTGCCAAGATCCCCTGGCTGGAAGTACCAAAAGACGAAATGGTATGCAAATACCACTTCGAGAAAAACTACATAGCAATGTGTAGTAGTAAAGTCGATTGGAGGAGGAGGGTGGGGTTTAATTAAGGTTGCCACTTTAGACTTGGGTCTCGCCCGGAGATGATAACTAAAGAAAAACCACACGCATAAATATTTTTTTTTAAATTTATATAAATTAACAAATTCAAATCTCGCATTCCTACAAATTAAATACAATTTCTAATTATCACAAACTTAACATTTTACATATACAATTAGAACAAGTAAAGAAGAAAAAAATATGCAATATGCAAGAATAATAAATTATTTATTTATTTTTCCATGTATATTTCTTGTTTGACATAGCAGGCTTTACAAGATCGGCATTTTCTGGTGTTTTTATGAATCCAAAAAAATGTCGACAGCTCAAGTCAAAATTAAGTTTTATGCATAATTCTGCCTTTAGCAACTCAACCCGCATCCTGTTACGATTGTCTGTCCAAGTATTTCCCATAATCGAAAAAATTCGTTCCACTTAGCATTACTTATAGGTATCGATAGAATCTTACCAACAAGTTTTGGTTGTTCAGTGAAATCACCAGAGGAAAATATTTTTATCCATTTTTTATCAAAACTTTTCCAATCAATTGTAATCAATTGCCTTTCTGTACACCTTTTTCGCTTCAGTCACATTTTTTTGTTCTTAGGTACTTAGGAAATCTAAACATCATATTTATTATTTATCTTCGTATTCATTTTACTACTGAGATATTGTTCTTCTAATCTATTCCCCAGTTTAATTTTCAGAGATAACATTATGTCATGCAATTCGGAAGTTTTTACCGATTGATTTGCAAGCTGTAAAATCTGCTGATTCATAAGCCCCATTATATGATGCACAAAGTGAATATAAGATTCGGCTAAAGATAAACTATCTTATCGTCTCGAATCTTATTTTCACTATCCTTCACGAATTTCCAAATGATTTTGTGCGTATCTTCTTCACCCAGTTGTACAAAATAATGTTTTATCGCTGACCAGGCATTAACAATTTTTTCTAAAGCTTTATGTAGAGCTTTATCTAAAGTTTTATGTCTAAAGCCATCTCATTATCACGTGGCGAATAATATATTGCCTTAGAAGTTTCGTCAGAATCTTCATAAAAGTCATCATTCATTTTTTCTGTTGCCTTTGTTGGACGCATCGTTCGAAAAGGAAAACGGAATTGCTTTGCCGTTATTGATTTCAAGTTCGTCAAGAACTACTTGAATAGACTTAGGTGCTAGTATGTTTTCAACAATTGCTGCGCCTTTTGTTGTGCCACAATGGATTTGTTTTCTATTTATTCTTCTTCTAGTTTTCTAGTTATTATATCAAAATATAATAATTAGTTTTTCTAGTTATTATATCAAAATATATAATAAAGAATTGATTTTCATTCCACAGTCAATGCTGCAATAACTGTGATTATGTTTTAAGACGTGGTTAAAGAGCTTCAGATATTTGTCTCTGCGCTGGGTCGCTCCACGAGATACACGCGACGCTGCATATAATTTTGTGCAAATTCAATTTTACTTACGCCGCCCGGAGAAATAATAGTTAAACCCGGAGCCCGGAGATAAGTCACTGAAACCCGGACTCACCGGGCCAAACCCCGAGAGGCGGCAACCCTAGGTACAATAGATCTATAAAGGTCGCAGTACAAGTCGCCACCACCATATCTACAATTTACAACCCCCAGATATCTGCTCAAAGATTGCGGAACACTGCTCCGCAAGAGGACAGGACGCAAGAGACTTTCGACCACTTTTTCGAGCAGCCGGGGCAGTATATCGGTAATAACGCGGAGAATGTTGGCTTCCAGCTGATCCAACGTCGTTGGTTTATTGGCGCATACTAGCGACATATCCCCACAGAAAGTATTCCATAGGTATGATATCATACGACCGTGGAGCCCAATTTACATGTCCGTTACGCGAGATTATGCGATCAGCGAATGTTTCCTGCAATAAATTGATTGATTGAATTGTGTCGCGCGCTGTGTGGCAAGTTCTTATTGGAACCAAAGCTCCTCCACATTAACGCCATTCAACTGGAGAACGAAAAAGTCAGCAAGTATGGGTCAATAGCGCGCTGTTTTGACTGTCACGTGCTAGCCGGCATCATCTTTAAAGAAATATGGGCCAACGATTCTACCAGCCCACAAAGTACATTAAACAGTGTGTTTTGAGGATGAAGAATAATGGCTTCTGGATTTGTACCACTTTGGTCTTGTACGTTTGTTCTGTAGAAATTTGTGGATTCGATAAGTTAGTCGCGTATGATTCATTCTTTCCAAATGACCCAAAAATTTAATTCGTTTCATTCTCATGGTTTTGGTAAGTTTCGAAATTTTACGAAACTTCAAAGTTGGGTTTGGGATATTTTGGGACATTTTTAATTCTGGGCCCTGATCACCTTCTCAATTATTCATCTTTTTCTTGTTTCAAATGGGCCTACTTTGGACCACGCTTATTCAACTGTTGAGCTTTGATCTTTCCCCAGTATTGTCGCACCTTCTTCCGGTGTAACTCCTTTCTCTCTTCTATCCAGGGGGTACCTTTACTTCGGGGTTTTTCCTGAAATCCACGGACTTCCTTGAGGGTGCGTCTCACAGACTGTCTGTTTTGGAGGTCTGTTATTCCCAGTTCTTTAATATCCTTCTCAGGAAGTGGTACGAACCTTCTTGTTTTGCCAGAAGTTGAACTGAAGGTTGGTTAATCAGTTTGGAGGCAGTCTTGCAACGTGGCCATAGAAAGCTACCCTTCTTTTCCTTGCACAGTCAGTGTGCATCTCAATATGTTCCTACAAATCCGTCAATTTTGTTTGTTTGTGTAGCCATTGAGCCAAAAATGAGGCCCATCGTTAAACAGAATTTGTTGGTGAAAATGAGGATTTGTTTTCGGCCCATTCTCCGAACGTACGACGCATAGGGGTTGGGGTTGAAGCTCCAGACCTAGATTACATAAACCAGATAATGTTTTGGAATGTTAAATATTTATTTTAAGATATCTTAAACTATGTAGACACATATTATAGTTCGTTATAAACTTCTCTGATATCCAACTAACCACCCCTGATACTTAGGCAACTCAGAGCACGTATAATCTCCTCCCTTCACAGACATTCACCCTGCAACCCATTTTGAACTTTCCCGCTATCCACCGCGCACGTATCTTGCAGCGCCATCTGGACATACTCGCTCGGACACGTTCAGAACTATTTTGTGTAGTATTCCCCCATAAGGGGCTCGATGCTAGATTTACATGTAATTCCCAGGCCCGGACTTAGAGACACTGGGCCCCCAGGCACTTTTTACATTTGGGCCGCCCCACCCCATCATCTCGAAGCTATTTTGGAAATTTAGTAAATTAAATGCACTAGTACAGAACAAATAATTTTCAATGGAGTTTAATGACTGATAAACATCAGAATAATAGAGACTATGTTACTTATAGTTACGTTATTCTATAAAATTTATAGAATCATACAACGAACTTTCTTCTGTGCAAAAGAACGAATGACGTCAATTGACTCATAGAATCATAGTCTATTGACTGCATTATTTCTGACTCTATGTACATTACGGAGAGTGAATTGAGCCTTTTCTCTCCTATGTTAGATATTAAGTAATCCTTACTCTCTTGAGCACTGAAAACGACCGTTCTGCTGAGCAGTTTGACGCTGGTGTACACAACAGCATTCGGAGCGCAATTCCGATAAATGTCCAAAAAGCCTTTTTCCGATAAGTATTTGTCATATTCATAGCTTCAGTGACGATAACTCCATAACTTCATCATTCGATGACAAATGAGCTTGCAGGTGCAGACACTCGTTTTCCAAAGTCCTATCCAAATCCCCGGGATAAAAAGTTATAAGGTTTCTGGCTCCTTCACGGATGTCTTCAGATTCCAATATCAGTCACAATATCAAAAATCTCAGTCACAATTGTATTTATTACCTTTTCTGCAATAATATTGCAATGATATATCATTTCATCGCATATTTTTGAGGAAAAATATATGTTCTGCCACTTCCTTTGTTACCGTGTCGTTTCAAGTGTAAGTCCAGAAAAAAAAGGAAAAAAGGAAAAAACTCAGAAGTTCTAGGGTCATAACATAGTTCCCACTATTTCCCACTCATGGGAACCTCTAAACGGCAATACGCGTGCAGAAAGTGACTTCGCAACAGCCACAATGCGCTTCAAAACCTCATGCCAGTATTTTGTTTCTTCTTCTGTTTGAAGAAGAAGACTCTTGTCAACTCTACCGCCAGCATTCTTCCCAGCTAATAGTGTCGCAAGTGCTGACCTATGTTCGTCCGACTTATCATGATCCTTCATTCTTTGAACTGCGTTTTTCCAGTCGTTGTATCCTTCATTAGCTAGCGACCCCAATTTGCCAAACATCTTACAAGGGGCGCAAAACACTGCACCCTTGCTCTTCGAAAATATGAGCCAAGTTCGAGGTCGTATTTCACCATTCCTTAATGTTCGGCTAAAAAGTGACAGCGATAGATACCTGGTTTTATCTGCGTACTGACGCCTTGAAGAAGAAAAGTCGGCATCAATTTTCTGTTTCACGCCATTTTGGACAAGAGCCAGGCTTTGGAGCTTATGTAAAGATTTCGCCACCGGGGCCCCTAGGCTGGCAGGCAGTGTTGGGCATAATTCAATTATTTTTTTAATTGTAGAATCAAACAATTACAATTTTAATTGCAATTAAATCAATTGCAATTAATTTAATTGAATTAACTGTTTAATTGTGAGATGCAATTGAAATCAATGGCAATTAAATCCCTTAATTGTGGTTTACAATTAATTTAATTGCAATTAAAATTTTAATTGTTAGTTACAATTAACTTAATCATCAATTGTTTATTATTACAATTAACAATTAATACAATTTGATGAATGTAAAAACTTTTCCCTCTTGTCACCATGTATCCCTCCCTTGTAACCGTGCTTTCCCGCATTGTGCCAAATAAAATAATTTCCAATATTGTAAATAATCTAAATAGTTGGGAAAGATGGTTCGTTCTGTACCCTGCACCTCCACTTCCGGCCCTCCACCTCGCTCCCACTTGCGGTTAACACCCTACTTCCTGTTCCCACCTCCACTTCCGATTCGCATTCACACTTCCGGTTCCCACTTACACTTCCGGTTCCCACCCCACTTCCAGAACCGGAAGTGAGAACCGGGACTGTGAAAATTTTTGCAACCGGAAATGGGGGGTGGGAACCGGAAGTGGTGAAGATTTTGGGACCGGAACTGGAGGTGGGAGCCGGAAGTGGGTGGGAAACAGAAGTTGGGGTGGAAACCGGAAGTGGGGGCGAGGGTAAGGGACCGGAAGTGCTCTATTTTCCTACGTCCGGTTCCCACCCCCACTTCCGGTTCCAAAAATTTCCCTACTTCCGGTTCCCACTGTTGGTTCGTGAACCGGAAGTGTGAGTGGGAAACGGAAGTGTGAGTGGGAAACGGAAGTGTGAGTGTGAACCGGAAGTGAGGTAGGAACCGGAAGTGGGAGCGAGGTTGAGTGCCGGAAGTGGAGGTGGAGGGTCCCGAACGAACCATCTTTCCCAACTATTTAGATTATTTACAATATTGGAAATTATTTTATTTGGCACAATGCGGGAAAGTACGGCTACAATGCGGGAAAGTGACTTTACCGCATTGTAGCCGGACTTTGCAACATAGTGAGTAAAATTCTAGTTTCGCTTGATGTATATACGATGTCAAAGCTCGCTTTACAATTCAGGAGGCCAAAAAATAATTTCCAATGTTGTAAAAAATCTAAATAGTTGGGAAAGATGGTTCGTTCTGGACCTTCCACTTCCGGCCCCCAACCTCGATCCCACTTCCGATTCCCACACCACTTCCGGTTCTCACCCACACTTCTGGTTCCCACTCACACTTCCGGTTCCCACTCAAACTTCCGGTTCCCACTCAAACTTCCGGTTCCCACACCACTTCCGGTTCCGGAGTGGGGGGGAGGGAACCGGAATCAGGGTGGGGACCTGAAGTTGAGGCGGAGGGTCTATTTGTTTTTTAAATAATAATTGTCGGCCAAAAAAATTATACAAATTTCGTGCGGAAACGATTTTACAGCGCTCCAGCTAATGCGGAACTCGCCCTTCGGGCTCGTTTCCCAAACGAGCTGTCGCGTTATAAAATCAAACTTTCCACACTCTAATGTAAATAACTATTTCAGTTATGCATTATGGCAAGTGATACATTGGAGTATAATAAACATCTTCTAACCGACATTTATTAATTGTTAATTGTAATTGTAAAAGTGCATCAATCAATTAACAATTAATCAATTGTAATTGCAAAATTTTACAATTAACAATTAATTAATTGTTAATTGTGATATATTGCAATTACAATTAATTATTTTAATTGTTAGTTGCAATTAAATCTCGCAATTTAATTGTTAATTGTTTTCACAAATAATTTTTGCCCAACTATGCTGGCAGGGCCCCTTGTAGGCCTAGGCAGAATTCCGGCACTGGTAATTCCCCATAAGGGGCTTCGTGCTAGATTTACATGTAATTCCTTCATAAGGGGCTAGATTGCATGTAAATCCCATAAGGAGGTGGTGGGTTTAGTACATACTATCTTTCCCTACTATTGTCACTAGAAACAGTGTAGGCAGGTCGAAAAACAAACCTCTACCAACACCCAATATTTACAAACCACATTAATTATTCTATTAAATATTTCAGACAAACTTAGCTTATCTTATTTAATAAGTTTTATTTAGTAACAGGCAGACAAGTGTAAAGCAGCGCGCCGAGTCGTTTATTAGAAAAAGAAGTACGGTAAGGCCGAGGCCGCACTACGGTTTTTTCCCGCGAGCGGTAACCGCTATAACCGCGAGACCGCTCGAGAAACACAGAGTACGCTATGGGAAAAATCAGTCGCGGCGAAAAACCGCAAATGAGGCCGCTTGCATTAGCTTACTTGAGTCATAAAATCACGATTAAAAACCGCGGCGGTTTAACCGTAGTGCAGCCTAGGACTTACTTGAGTCACAAACTCACGCGATTGAAAACCGCGGCGGTTTAGCCATAGTGCGGCCTAGGCGTTACTTGAGTCACAAAATCACGCGTTTAAAAACCGCGGCGGCTTAGCAGTAGTGCGGCCTAGGCCTACGGTATGGCGAAAATCAGTCGCGGGAAAAACCGCAACTGAGGCTGCTTGTATAAGCTTACATGAGTGACAGAATCACGCAATTAAAAACCGCGGCGGTTTAACCGTAGTGCGGCCTAGGTCTTACTTGAGTCAGAAAATCACGCGATTGAAAACCGCGGCGGTTTAGCCATAGTGCGGCCTAGGCGTTACTTGAGTCACAAAATCACGCGTTTAAAAACCGCGGCGGCTTAGCAGTAGTGCGGCCTAGGCCTACGGTATGGGAAAAATCAGTCGCGGGAAAAACCGCAACTGAGGCTGCTTGTATAAGCTTACATGAGTGACAGAATCACGCAATTAAAAACCGCGGCGGTTTAACCGTAGTGCGGCCTAGGTCTTACTTGAGTCAGAAAATCACGCGATTGAAAACCGCGGCGGTTTAGCCGCGGCCTAGGCGTTACTTGAGTCACAAAATCACGCGTTTAAAAACCGCGGCGGTTTAGCAGTAGTGCGGCCTAGGCCTACGCTATGGGAAAAATCAGTCGCGGGAAAAACCGCAACTGAGGCTGCTTGTATAAGCTTACATGAGTGACAGAATCACGCGATTAAAAACCGCGGCGGTTTAGCCGTAGTGCGGCCTAGGCCTAATATGTTACCTTTTAATTTAACATAAAGAGAGTTAACATTTTCTGAATGATTGATTTCTGTTAATTCCTTCAACTGTTGTTGGGATTTGTTCAACGATTCCAAATATTGCGCATTCGTTTCTTTCAAAAGTTCAACCGCTTGCCAAAGTTCCTTATTTGCGTGTGTGGAAATGTCGTAAAACTCTTTAAACTAAAACGTGTGTAAAAAATTGCGATTTTTATAAGAAATTTTTTAAAGAAATTTGTACGTGTTACCTCGTCAAAATCCACAGAATCGGAATCCAAGAGCATTTCACTATTACCCTCTTCCATTTTCCGCACAAATCTGCAAATTCAGATTTGACAAAATCAACAAAAATTTGACGCCAAATTAAAATGTTAGGTACTCAACTTCGGTACCTATGGCAAACAAACAACATTACCAACCCTACCAAAAAAATATTAAATGTAACAACTTTAAAATACAAAATAATTATTAAAGTAAGTATTAATTAAAGTAAGTATTAATTAAAGTAATTAATATAATATATAGTAATTAATATAATTTATATATTATATTTAAATAACAAAAATATTATAATAATTAAAAAATAGGGAATATTAAATTTTATCAAAATAAGTTTAACAATAAAACAATTTTAATCACTAATATTTAATGTGAAAACAATAGAAATATATTGATTATATTATAACTAAATATTTGTATAAATAGTTTAAACAAATTTAGCGCCATCTTGGCGTATTTATTGAACTATATTAGTAATAAATTTACATTAATTAGAAATCTTGCGCATGCGCGTTAAATTTATTTAATAATCCTGAAAATCGTGCGATTACGCAATGTTGCAATAAATTTCAGAATGTATTTTCTTTAAATTAGCAATAAATTTACTTCAAGTTTCGGTTTAGATTACTCGAAAACGATGATTTGAGGTAAAATTCGTTGCGACTTTCTAGTTTTATCGTTCGTTTAAATAATTTATTCAAGGATATTTGGCAATAGCGCGATGTTACAAAATTTATTTACGTTTTTCAGTAACAATAAATTATTGTTATATTAATTGTATATTGTGTGTTATTTGGGGTTTTGGTTGAGGAAAATCTTTGGGAATTATAAAAAAATGTAAGAGCTGTTGGTTTTCTTGCAGATTCGTTCAGTCGGTGACGGTTCTTCGACGACGTAGGTTCAAGTGGATATAAATATGAAGTAATTTGCACAAACTGAGGTGTTTATTAAGAAAACAAGGACTTGTTTAGTTGTAGGAAGAGTGTAAGATCTATTGGGTTAAATAAATGTGGAATTATTGTAAATAAATTTGGTTATAACGTTGGCTAACCTGTACTAATACGAACCAGTGGCTGTCCAAAATGGAGCGCCATTTTATTAACCTTTTAGGCGGGGAGTTGTAATATTGTTTAATAAATTCGTCTAAACGGAGTGCAATCAGTGATATTACGACGAGGAACTTGACAGCGAGTTAACAAAAATCGTAAGAGAGGTACTGTCTATATTACTCAAATAATCCCTTTAACGTTTCGCCAAGTTAACAGTGAGTCCATTGCAATAATGGCCTCATTCGTTCCTTACACAATCGTCGCATTTTTTTCCCGTAAAATTTCGATTTTCACTATTCACTTGGTCAAACAAATCTGAACCTGGCTTAAAATCTGACGGTTCAATTACGATTTATAACCTTAACTGTTTGACAGCTTAACCTAACAAAAAGTTATTGCTAATTATTCACTATCAATTTTATAAATTGTATTTTGTTATATGGCAGGGGCAAGAAACGTGCTGGTGAATTGTAACAAATGAGTTTTATTCGCGAATTGTATTATTTGTTTCTAAGGAATGGATTTTGTTCCAATATTGTCAGTCATTTGGCTGGCAGAGATTTTGATCTGGATTAAAATCCTGTTGAATTAATTGCCATTATTCCTTTCATGAATATTTTTACCATAAATTATATGTTGATTTGCTAATTTCATTTTAATAATTTGCATTATTTCACAACAAGAATGTTTTTATGATTAAAAAAAATAAGAGAAATAATAATAAATTAGAGACATTAGGTCAGGGATGGCGAACCTTTTTGAGTAGTGGGTCAAATTCTGTTCATTATATTTTTCGTACTAGCTCGTGGGTCACCATGTCAAATCATTTGGAAAAGAGGACGGATAAGTAGTCTTTGACTACTATTTTGTTCTCTCTTTTAAAGGCTTATAAAAATTCAAGTTTCCTAGCTCCCTAGGCTTTACATGATTTATTATTTCACCTCCATATGAAAGCCAAACTTCATACTTTCTCTCTACCTATCACACACCCTCCCGCTTGCTCCCTCTTAAACATTCTTTCCATATCTGCAATATCTTACTCAAATCATTATCAAAATTACTCAATATTAAAAAATCTCAAAGCATTCTCAAAATTTCTGCATACAATGTATATCCTGTGTTGAGCAGAGTGATTCCCTGGCAGTTTTTTTTTTATAGTATTTATGCAATCAGTATCGTGCGAACATTCAGCATAAGGTTAGGAATTTATCAGTTGACTTGGAGGGCAGTCAGTCCAGCGACGTGCGTCCTTTATGTATAATATTCCCTATGAATCTCTAGGGGACTGTCTTTTTAGTCTTTTGAATGTTGAATTATCATTCATTAAGTGTGTAGCCTGTATGTTTGGATGATTATTAAGTCTGTTCCTGTATGACTTCATTGAGTGTTTAATCTCTTCTTGAACTGTTGTGATTTCAAGGTCGTGGTGTAATTGTTAGTTTGTTATGAAACACGGAGAATTAACAATTATCCTCAGAATTTTGGACTGAAACCTCTGTAATATTTCCAAGTTTGAATTGGAAGCTGTGCCCCAGAGTTGAACTCCGTAAGTCCAGATTGGTTTAAGAATACATTTGTATAACAGCAGTTTGTTTGCCAGTGACAACTGTGATTTTTTGCCGAGCAACCAGTACAGTTTCCTTAGTTGGATCCCTAGTGCTTTTCGTTTTGTGAATATATGTTTTTTCCATGTAAGACGATGATCCAAATAGAGTCCAAGGTATCTGACTTCGTTCGCTTGGGAATCAGTACTCTATAGAGGGGCATGTTGCGCGTCGCGTCGTAAAGGTCACCTGAAACGACTTAGTCTCGTTTGCTTTTATCCGCCAGGTAGTTAGCATTCTGTAATGTTGTCTAACGAGCGTTGAAGCATTATACTTGCTTGTGCCAGTTCGTCATGGACAGCTAATGCTGCTGTGTCATCAGCGAAGGTGCCGATCACGACTCCGTCTGTCATGGGCAGGTCTGAGGTAAAAATCAGATAAAGGATCGGACCAAGCACGCTTCCCTGTGGGACTACTGCGTGAACCCTGTGAAGTTTGGTTATGTCTTCTCCTTGCTTAACATAGAAAAACCTGTCGGCAAGATATGACTTTAAGAATATGTAATAGTTTGTCAGGAGTTGGTTTTTTATTTTGTACAATAAGCCCTCATGCCAGACTCTGTCAAAGGCCTGCGAAATGTCGCGCAACAATATTTTTTGTTTTCAAAAGCTTTATGTATTTCTTCTACTAGCCTATGCACCTGCTCTATGATGCCATGATTTTTCTAAAGCCAAATTGGTGGTTAGGTATGATCTGATTTTCTGCTATTACTGTGTTTAATCGCTTTAAAAAAAGTACTTCCATAACTTTTGAAAGAATGGGCAGTAGGCTGATCGGTCTGTATGAGGACACATCTTGTGGAATTTTACCGGGTTTGAGGATAATTTTTATTTGAGCAACCTTCCATTGGGGTGGGAAGATGCCTCTGATTAGTATGCAATTAAGCAGGTGTCAAAAAATGTACTGCTATTTCAGGTATTTCACGAAGTATTTTTGCAGTAATTTGATCATATCCTGGGGCTTTATTTTGATTCATGTTTCTAATTGCTTCCATGACCTTGCATATCTTGATCCTTTCAATTGGCAGGTCGAATTGGTAAGGTTCATTAAGGGAGTCGATGAGTCGTTCACTGTCCGTTTCCGACGCATTCTGGGCAGTGTTTGGTACGAAAACAAGATGAGAAGCAAAGGCTTCGCCTTTCTCTGGGTCACTTTTTGCCCAGGAACCGTCCTTCCTTCTGCAAATTATCATCTTCGAACGAGACGTTTCGTATCATCACGATCGAACGTCGCCCAAGAACGGGCTGGTTGGGTCGTTCAAATCTATAGGAAGTGTCAAACATTATATCTTTACAATAAATCTCGATAATTCGACACATATGGGACCAGACAACCGCCGGATTATAAGAAAGATTGGAGGGAGGGAAGAGCGCGAGCGGTCTCCAGACCGCCCAATTACTGGGCGTGTTGTCCGATTACCCAACGGCCGAATTACCGAGATTATAGTGTATACTGCTAGAGTTTACATTTTTAATATATCGTATAAATCCTTCAAGTTTGTAGATTGAGTTGGAGAGGAAGATTAGAGGCAATGGGTCTTTTGAGTCTTTGGGTTGCTTTCCAAAGGGAATAGTCACTAGCAGCAGTAGCATCTAGATTACGCAGGTAGTTCTGTACATTTTCATTTCTTTCAGTTTGTAGTAGTTTCTTAAGTTTAGCCGTTAGGTAGTTCAGCCGTGTTTTGTCCGCTGGGAATCTAGTAGTTTGCCACAATTTACGAGCCTGTCTTTTTTCGGCTACTAGTTCACGGATGGGCTTCGAGCAGTCTAGTTTTGTGTATTTATTGACAGCAGGAGTGCTATCCCAAACAGCATTCTGGACACACTCGTTGAAATGTTCGACTGCTGTTATAATGTCCTCTTCGGTTTTAAGAGGCAGGTTGGTATTAATCGTAGACTCTACTATGGAGCGGAACATGTCCCAGTTAGTTCTACGGTTATATAGCCTTTGCTGTAGGTTTAACATTAATGTACTCTTGGGAAACCTCTAGTAGAACTACACTATAGTCAGATAAGAGTCCCTGAAGGGAAGTACATTTGAAACAATTAGTAGGAATACCCTTTATGACACTGAAGTCTACCAAGTCTGGGAGTTTTCTTGGGTCAGTAGGCCAGTACGTTGGTTCCCCGTTCGATATTGTATCTAGGTGTAGATCATTTATAGGTGCCTGTAATTGACCTTTGGGAGTTGTTAGGTGAGAGGCCCATTAGGTATTTTTGGAATTATAATCTCCACCTGCTATGAACCTAGGTCCTAGCGTTTTAAAGAACTTGGCGTAGTCTTCTTTTTTAATTATATGTTTTGGGGGAGAATATAGTGCAGTTACAGACAAGTGTTCCCGCCAATCCTCAATAACAACACTTGTGGCTTGTATCTCAGGAGTTTTAAATTGCTCGGTCTCGTGATATTTGATATTATTCTTAATTAGAATTGTGGATCCTCCGTGAGCCATGCCATCCAGATGCATTG
This sequence comes from Phosphuga atrata, assembly GCA_944588485.1. NCBI lineage: Eukaryota > Metazoa > Arthropoda > Insecta > Coleoptera > Silphidae > Phosphuga > Phosphuga atrata. The sequence continues at coordinate 4,074,406 of OX155902.1, read as the reverse complement.
TTTGGTAGAATTTGTAATTGAAGCTGTTTAGGTAATTCTTTTTTGTAAAATGTGTTTCAGATACAAGTAAGATATCAATTTTGTTTATTTTTAAAAATGTCTCCACTTCTGGGACATGGTGTGAGAGCCCTTTAACATTCCACAGGGCTTTGTTTTTTAATGAACCGAATGTGTCAGTTTGGTCATGATTTCCATTAGAAGGTTTGTTACTGAAATTAATTGTTGCATTAGTTACGTCATAGTATTCATGATTTCTTTCATGTCATTGTTGTTTGTTTCGACTTTTGGTAATTCATTTGGACTTTGCTCGCCAGCTGGATCATGCGAAGGTTTATTGGGTTTTAATGCTTGCTTATATAAAGGTTGGTTTTGTTGCCTTGAAGAGCCAGATTTGTCTGGTTGCTGTTTGATATGCATTATCTGTTGGGGTTTTGCCGGTTGTGTAGGATATTTGATTTTCTGGAGCTCCTAATATATTTGGCAACCTTTATAGTTTGCAGGATGGTTGCCATTGCAAAGTACACATTTAACTGAGTCCGACCTTTCTTTACGTTCGCACTTGGACGATGCATGATCACCAGCACATTTTATACATTTCAGTTTCCTAAAACAGTATTTTCTTGTGTGCCCATATTGTTGGCAATTGCCACATTGTGGAATTTCCCGTTTAGGTCTTGGTGGTTCGGAGATGACTCTGCAGTGCAATAGGCTTTTGATATCATAGATCTGTTTGTTGTTGCTATTAGGTTTTACTTCTATGAAGTATATTGGTAACGGTTTTTTGGTACTTCTTTGTTTGATGTTCCAAACATTAGTGACTTTATGTCCATGTATTTCTAATTCAGCTTTTATTTCTTCTATATCAGAAAACTTCTATATTGATAACGGTTTTTTGGTACTTCTTTGTTTGACGTTCCTAACATTAGTGACTTTATGTCCTTGTATTTCTAATTCAACTTTTATTTCTTCTATATCAGTGGAGGGGTGAAGATTTTTGAGGACTACTTTGAAACAGCGATCTTGTTTGGGCCTGTAGGTATAAAATTCTGTATTTTTTTCTTGAAGTTTTTTAACTATTTTTGTATATAGTTCGGTAGATTTGGGTTGTATTCTAACTTGTTCATTACGGAGAAGTTTCACTTCATAGTTATCTGCAGCTACCTCATCGAGCATCTTTAATAATGGTTGGATATTACTCACTCGGTCTACATCTACGGGTGGTGCTTTAGCAGGTTTTTCAATGATTTCATTGGTCTCATTGATTTGAGTGTCTTGTTTATCATCTTCTAGCTCGGAAAATCTGTTGGAGTTGGTTTTCTTTCCTTTTTTGTAAATTGGGCATATTATCTTCTCCCCAGTCTGCCGGGAATCCCTCCCCTCTACATACCCCAATCATTAGCTCCACCAGCCTTTCTATCACTCCCCTCATCCCATACATCTACACTTCGTTCTGCATTCCATTTCTCCCCGGTGCCTCTGTATCCTCCCCCCTGTATTATGTATCCTCTGGAGCTGCCTACATCTTCCCCATTGCTGTTTCTGCTTCCTCGTCTTCCTTTCTTCCTTCCAGGACTCTCATGAAATGTTCTTCCCACTCTCTCATCTTTATCTCCTAGCTTAATGTTTCTTTTTTCTTTCTCTCCCTGTTTATGTATTTCCACACCTCTTTTTCTGACTTTATTGCTTACATTTCTCTCTCTTCTTCTTCTCGCTTCTGTTTCTTCTTTTCTCTGCATCTTTCTATGTATATTCTCTTAATTTCTTTAAAGCCACTCTTACTTGCTTTCATCCTTCTCCACTCCTTTAGTGCCTCAGTTGCTTCCCTTTTTTCAATTCTTATATGCTTCTTAATCAAGTCTTTGTCTTTAAAATATGAAAATAAATTAGCACTCTAAAAACGCTTGTTTTACAAAGTCTCTTTCTGGAAGATGTTTCTCGTGGCGAGCAATGCAATGGGCAACTTGAAAACTAGCAGCTGTAATGGTAGGCTCACCAAATAATCTCATTGATAAGTAAATTATTGTATGTGAAAGTTGCCATTATTATAATCGTGTGTAAAAGTATCCAAATTGTGCGTAAAAGCCCAATGTAAATCAAATGGAGTTTCATTATTAAACGATTTATTTCTGTTTATTGTTACTATGGCAACAACTTACGTCACTAAACAAAAAACATAGACATAGTGAAAATAACTGACGTGTATTAAAATTGAATTATTGTTTCTTATTTTGAATCAAGAAGTCTCGGCCTCTTAACCTAACCATAACCTAATCTAGATTAAATCTAGGTTAGGTTAGATTACATCAACAACGACCAAATAGTGTTCCTGTCACTGTGCCTTTTTACTAGTAAGCAATTTTTGCCACAGAGGCGCTGAACGGTCTAATCTTATTGTGTCTTAAAATTTCAATTTTCCAAAATTAGTGGTAAGAAAGAATTATTTTTTTGTAGATTTAACAGTATTTGAACATGTTTGGTAGATAAAATAATGTATGGTACACTTGTGTGAAAGGCTGTTGTGTGTGACTTGCAAAGTTTTTTTTAATCGCAATGAGTCTTTCTTCACACACTTGTATCATAAACTAACATTTTGGAATCAAAAATGCTTTTAAAACACATAATGATTTTCTTCTTTCTTTGATGAAAAATAAGTTTTTCTTTCTTCATCTGTGGAAAAGCCGAGATTAGGATACAACTTTTCAAAATGTCTTTTTTCATTTGTGAAGTAACTTTTTCATAACAAATTACGCACCTTCAAGGTCTAAGCTCACGAGTCTCTTCAATCACACAATATTTATCAAACCATTCTGTTTGTTGTGATCTGGGATATTTATCATTTGTTTTTCTTTTTTTAACCGCTGCCATATTACAGGGTAATAACTAAAAACATATTTAAAATATGATAATTTATGAAGAAATTTCTTATTGAAATATTTAATATTCATACTTTTGTGGTTGAGAAACTTTAATAAGAAAATAATAGAAGTGTTGCGTCTTTGGAAATTTCTAAAAGTTCTAGCAATCAATGCCTCAATCGGGTCAATCCCCAAAAATCCATTCTAGTACCATTCACTAGAATGAGAAAAACGGATGGGCTAATGTCCCCAATTTTCTATAACAGGCATCTAAAGGTGAGTGATGAAGTCAAGTATCTAGGTGTAATCCTGGATGCCAAACTGACTTGGAATCAACACTAAAGAAAGCTACCAACAAGTGTAAAATGGCACTGATGATGACCAAAAGAACACTTGGAAAATCATGGGGACTGAAACCAAGCATGATATACTGGCTATACACTATGGTAGTTAGACCGATTCTGACATATGGCTCCACAGTATGGTGGACCAAAGTGAAGCAAAAACAGGCCATCAGAGAACTCTCCTATGTTCAAAGACTGGCCTGTTTAGCAATTACGGGAACGATGAAAACCGCCCCAACTGCGGCTCTGGAGGTGATCCTAGGCCTTGCTCCTCTGGATATCTTTATCATGGGCGAGGCAAGGATGGGAGCTTTCAGATGCATATGCAATGGCACATGGGAATCTCTGGCGAGGTCAGGACACACCTTGATAACGAATGTCATATCAAAACCGTACCTCAATATAGAGGGGGATTCGATGTCTAAAAGGCTGTCATTCGATCTACCCTTCAAAACACATCTACGATGGACAGAAGGCAAAATAACCACTTGCCAAGGAGGACTGAATTGGTATACAGACAGCTCCAAGGAGGACAGTGGTACTGGTGCAGGAATCTATGGACTGTCCCTGGGGTGCAGCCTATCTGTACCCCTGGGGACACATGCCACAGCATTCCAAGCAGAAATACACGCTATCATGGTCTGTGCCCATGAAAATTTGAGAATGGACTACAAGTAGAAACATCCGCATTTTTACACAGTCAAGATGCGATTAATGCTCTAGCGTGTCACGAAATCAAATCCAAGACAGTTTGGGACTGTCTTCAGGACCTAAAAGCCCTGGCAAAGCATAACAAGGTCACACTCGCTTGGATGCCTAGCCACACGGGACTAGTGGGTAACGAAATGGCGGATAAGCTAGCAAAAGATGGAGCCTGCAAGGCAAACATCATTGCTGAAAGCGGACGCTACATTACCAAGACCACGACCCGAAATAAAATCTGTAAATGGGTAGCAACTAAGCACCGTCTATAGTGGGTTAATTTCAATGGTCTGACACACAGCAAACGAATGGTAGCCAAACCATCGGAAACTCTAACTGCTGAAATCCTGCAACTGCCAAGGAAGCAGATCGCAATTGTGGTAGGCCTACATACAGGACACTGCCCTCTACAAGAACACCTGAATAAAATGGGTATCTGGAAGGATGAACCTTTATGCAGGTTATGCTATGAGGAGGACGAAACCGCCACCCATATAATCTTCCACTGTGAAGCAATTGCACGTAGGAGACACAAGCTTGATATTACAGCTGAGAGAGTCCCCATGAAAAACATGGCACATAAAATCCTGGACCTAATAGAGGGTCAGGATCTATTTGCATGAACAAAACAATGTGGAGAAATACAATAGGGCAATGGGCCACAGTGTTTTATGGGCTAACCCCCCTGGACCCACATTGGTGAGGGGAAAAAAATCAATGCCTGTGTGGGTCAGTGTCTGACCCACGGGTCATAGGTTCGCCATCACTGCACTAGGTGTAAGTTTGACAAATGAGTTTTATTCAACACCTTATCAACTTCGGCTTCTTTGGCCTTTGTCAGAAGAATAATCTTTCGAAGATATCTAAACTCCTGATGAAGGAGCCAAAACCGATAGTGTTGAATTAATAAAACTCATTTGTGAAACTTACACCTAGTATCTTGAATTTATTTTTATTTCTGTTATAATGTTTCACCTAGTGCCTACAGCTGAATCTTTAAATTTTATTAAATATGCTAGTGAAGCTAAATTAGTTGTATTATGACGAGGGCCTGAGAAGCCAAAATCGATAAAGTGTTGATTAAAACTCATTTGTGAAACTTACACCTAGTTGACAACTACTTATAACAGTCACATAGACAATGCCTACTCAAAATTGAAAATTTTAATAACATCCACTTTGGGACAGCTTAAATAATTAAATCAAGGGAGGGACAAGTAACAGAAGATTTCCGTGTCCCTCCCTTGATTTAATTAGTAAAGCTGTCCCAAAGTGGATGTTATTAAAACTTTTCAACTTACACCTAATGTCTCTAATTTATTATTATTTCTGTTATAATCTTTCATGTAGTGCCTACAGCTGAATCTTTAATTTCATTTTTATTAAATATGCCAGTGAAGCAAAATTAGCTGTATTATACCAGAGACTTCTTTTGAAGTTTAAATTCGAAATCTTCTGACAAGGACCTAAGAAGCCGAAATCGATAAAGTGTTGAATAAAACTCATTTGTGAAACTTACACCGAATGTCTCTAATTTATTATTACTTTTGTTATAATGTTTCACCTAGTGCCTACAGCTGAATCTTTAAATATTTTTAATAAAAAAATATATTGTATAAACGGCACAATACAGCAGATGAAATAAAATTAAATTTTGTATGTAAAACGAAATCATATCAGACTACAAATTTTATCAAAGACACTCATAAAGGTATACTCAGAATCTTTTATTGATGACTCTCATAAAGGTACATTGTTACTTCAACTTGTGAGTTTAATTCGTTCCATGATGGAGCTTGTAATTCAAATTACTCTTTATACTACTTTGGTAGTATGTCAAATCAATTTTCTCGATTGAAATCTGTTCTTTGCACAACTTTCTCTATTGTTATAATATATATAATAGCCCCTTTCTCCTAGCATTTCCATGCCATAGGGGTATAGCTAAGCAAGGGGGTAGCCATTTTTCAGCTTCGGCTTTTTGTTGTTTTTGTTGGAGATAGAGTGGCTGGCCCTACGCTTCTACGCCGCTCCTATTATTACGCCAGGTTTAACCCGAGCTCCTCATTTTTCAAAGGCTGAGTGAACCTTGGCCTCAAAATTGCCTGATAAATTTGGCTTGGTGTGGGGATCAAACGATTTCTAGTCTAGAGCCTTGCCTCTAGACCACACCAGCCTCTTTGTTGTTATATGTTTTGAAATAAAAACATATACTGATAAATAAGGAGTATTGCATAAAAGCATAATATAATTGAATTACAGTAGTAACTCATATAATTGACTAACGGAGAGGGGGAGTTTCATCAGATAGTTTTCATTAAAACTAAAAGTCTTATGTGAAAACAGGATATTTTCATATCGCACACCAAAATGAACATGTTAAGGATGCTATTATTCAAATTTAAAACAAACGGAACACAGCCTGAATATATAAATATATTAAGCCTTTCCGGAGCTCTATAACGATTATTGAGTCTTTCTAGGACTACCAAAACAAATCTCACATGAAATTTGTAAGTTATTCTATAGCTTTCAGTCCACCTTCGTGGCACTCAACAAAAACCATAAAAATAACATAGTTTCTAAGAGCATGTCTTTCTGATACCTTAAGTGGATACGTGGACACGTGGATATGTGGACACGTTTCGAGATTTATCTCTAATCAGCACAGCTTTGCTTCTATGAACAATAATTTGTAAACCATTCACTTGAAAATCCTCTCTCATGTCTCTCACAAAATGTCTCTCTCAGAAAATGTCAAAATTATAAACATCTAACCCTAAACACCACATGGGTTTTCAAGTGAGTGGTTTACAAATTATTGTTCAAAAAGCAAAGCTGTGCTGATGAGAGATAAATCTCGAAACGCGTCAACAGATGGCTATCCACTTAAGGTATTAGAAAGACATGATCTTAGGAACAATGTTATTTTTATTGGTTTTGTTGAGTGCCACAAAGGTGGACTGGAAGCTATAGAATAACTTACAAATTTCATGTGAGATTTGTTTTGGTAGTCCTAAAAAGACTCAATAATTGTTATAGAGCTCCGGAAAGGCTGAATATAATTATATATTCAGGCTGTGTTCTGTTTGTTTTAAGTTTGTATGATTTTCTATAACATAGCATGGTTTCACCAATTCTATCTTATCAGTTCAATCAATAAGATGCTTCTTCTTTCGAATAGCCTACTTTGGACCACCCTTGTTTAACTGTAAGGCTTTGACCTTTGCCCAGTATTGTCGCATCTTCTGCCGGTGTAACTCCTTTCTCTCTTCTGTCCAGGGGGTACCTTTCCTACGGGGTTTCTCCTGAAATCCACGGACTTTCTTCAGGGAAATCTTCTTAAAACTTTCTTCATCCACAGACTGTCTGTTTTGGAGATCTGTTATTCCCAGTTCTTTAATATCCTTCCTGGTTTTTGTCAACCAAGTGGTACGAACCTTTTTGTTTTGCCAGAAGGTGAACAGACGGTTGGTTAGTCGGTTTGGAGGCAATCTTGCAATGTGGCCCTAGAAAGCTACCCTTCTTTTCCTTGCACAGTCAGGGAGCATCTCCATATGTTCGTAGAGCTCAGAGTTATGCCACCTTCAGAATTCCCCATCTTCCTCTACCAGGCCTTAGATCTTCCTGAGGATTCTCCTCTCTCTGATTTCCAATTTCTCTACTAGACCTCTTCGGTTCAAGAAAAGACACTCCATGGCATACAGGGCTTCTGGTCGTAAGACTGATGTGTAGTGCTTAAGTTTCAGGTTGCATGACAGGCATTTCTTATTGTAAGTGTTCTTAGTCAGTCGATAGGCTAGTTCTAACTTGTTGACTCTCTTAGATATGATGATCTTTCTGATAAGTTAGGTTCAATCCATTCGTCAAGAAACTTAAATTTCTCAGTCCTCTTCATGTTTCCCTGCTCTAGTAACATATCTCTGTTTGCTTGTCTGATGTTGGTGAAGGATTCTGTTTTCAATAAGATGCTATTATTATTACATCATTTTTGCCCTTATGGACAGTGTTTGAATATCTCATGATGACTCTCGCTTCATTCCCTTCTTTTTCTTCTCTTCCCAAAATCTCTTCATCCTTTGACTGTGTTCCTGTTTCCTTTATTCTGTCCACAATGTTCCTATCTTCTTCCTTTCACTTTCTAAAAATTTGGCGTTCTTAATTTTCTTTCTGAAATTTTCTGTCTCCTATCATTTGCTGATTGATTCCCACTGCATGAGTTATCTTCTATTTCATGAAACCAATTTGTTTGAACTGTTTACTACTTCAAAGAATTTCTTTGTAAGTCGTTTATTGTTCATTCTCTGTATGTGCCCATAGAAAGTTAGTCTGCGTTTTCTATTATGATATCTGTGAGTCTGTCTGTGTGTTCATATAGCTCTGTGGTAGGTCTTTTCATCCATATCCCATCTCTGTGTACTGTTCCAAATGTTTTCCTGAGAATTTAGCGTTAAATTTTTTTTATGATACCAGATGCTCCAATTGTGGTCGTTGGTCGTTTCTGACGCATACAATGCTGCAGGCAATACAACTGTTTTGTAGTGTCTGAGTTTGGCATGCCTCGATATGCTTTTCTTATTATAATGTGATCATGTAAGTCTGAATGCTTTATATATTTATCATTTGTATATGAGGCGTTGCGAATACGAAGGGCGAACTCAACATTGGGTCATTTTTTTTTCACGGATGGGTTCAGACCCCTCTCGAGAATTTGCAGGTATAGGTTGCATGTTGAGTTCGTCAGAAGTTCATCAAAATGGATATAAACCTTTGCTGAGTTCGCCCTTTATCCGCACTCGATAAAAAAAATTCAAATGCATTTTTCTCGAAACCATCATTTGTTGAGTTCGCCCTTCTTATTCGCAACGCTATGAGGAAACAGCTTGAGAAGATTCAAAGACTGGCGTGTTTCTGCATCACTGGGGCGATGGGGTCGTGTCCGACAGCAGTATTGGAGCTGCTGCTGGATCTGACTCCGCTGCACCTTGTGGTGGAGAGCGCCGCCAGATCGGCGATTGTAAGGTTCAGCAAGGAAGGAATGGGCAGAGGTAAAATAATCGGGAGCAGAGACCGAAACAGCCTCGGTGCCAAGATCCCCTGGCTGGAAGTACCAAAAGACGAAATGGTATGCAAATACCACTTCGAGAGAAACTACACAGCAATGTGTAGTAGTAAAGCCGATTGGAGCGACGAATCCTCAACATACCACAGAGAGCAAAATGCCATCAAGTGGTATACAGATGGTTTGAAGACAAAGGAAGGTACTGGTGTAAGAAGGAGTGTTTGGTTCTTTGATTCTCCCAAGTATTTAAATTTTTCAACTCTTTGTATAGATCCATAGGTCGTATGTATGGTACCTACATTGTTGGTATGTCATTCCATGCATTGGGTCTCATAAGATATCTGTAAACCTGTTTCAGCAGGTATTTCATGTAATCACTCCAGTGTTTCCTTTGCCTGCTGAGTATGGGAACATCATCTGCAAATGCCAGACGTTTTATGATTCTTTTTGTTTTGCATGTTCTTCCTAGCTTGTTCACTTGTTCCTCCCATTGCTTAACAATTTTGTCTAAGACCATGTTGAACAAAATTGGTGGGAGGCTGTCTCCTTGTCGGAGACCTGTGCGCATCTGAAAGGGTTTTGAAATTTCACCCATGAACTTTATCTTAGAGGTGGTGTCTATGAGCGTTAGTTGTATAAGTGCCATGGTTTTTTTTGTCAATGCCACATTCATCCAGTACTGCAAAGATCGTTTGTCTATCAATGCTGTCGTACGCTTTACAGTGTTATTTGTCTCTCTGACTTTCAATGTTGTTTTTAAGTTCCAATTTTTTTCAATGCATGATTTCCCTTTTCTAAAGCCAGCCTGGTATTCTCCTATTTGAGGATCTGCTTGTGGTTCTAGTCAATTCAATAACACTTTACAGAATATTTGGCTTTAGAGAATAAGTGATTGGCACTAGTGATAATGTAACTGTCGGTTACAGTTTTGACAGACAATGTAAACTTTTGATTTCATTCATAATATCTGCATTATTGTGAAAATTGTGGAAAAGTTTGTAAGCCACATTTATAAAACTATTTTTTATGAACTCGCCATCAGTGAATGATTTTCCGTTTTTGGCGATTTCGTGATTCACGACAAAGCTTGGCAAGTTAGCATTATTTGCAGATTGCACCTACAATTAAAAGAGGAACTTGTCGTTTTAAAATTCTTCTGAAGTTCTTCAATAGACCTTTTTACGGTCAGTTAAGCGCATACGCGTCCGCATTGTTTTAAAGGCGGAATATGAAAGTTTCGGGCACATTTTATTATTTTCACTGGTTATACGTCAAAAAATTTCGGGAACATTTTTTAACGTACATTGCGAAAATTGACGCATACGCACAAAAAAATTCAACTATGAAAATGTCTATTGCTTTCTTTCTTACCGAATAGGACATACTATAACCGAAGGGACAATTCTTTGCAAATGCGGCATGTTTATTTTCGAAATGTCTCTCGACATTAGACTTTTTGTTGTTTGCTAGTTGTTCATGGAAAATAAGATGCAAACGATTCAGTCCATTCAGTTTGGAATTCACGATGTCGATCAGCTATTTTTAGTTTTTTCGAAGCCATTTTATGAGGAATTTAGAGTTTCTGAATTATGTCCACAAAAACACAATTTTGAACTATGCATTGATTTGACTGCGAGACGCAAAAACTAAAAGAAACAACCGAGATCCGCGCTGTGACTGTGAGTTTTGAACTTGGCGGCGGCGGTCGAAAAACTTCCGAAAAGAGACAGATCTGTTCATTTTTTTTGTGATTTTTTTGTTTCAATATATTTCTGAAAGGATAAAACCATAATCTCACACCAAAAGAGCCACCTGTGGCTCGCGAACCACACTTTACCTACCCCTGGTCTAGATAGACTAATTTCTAAATGTAATGGCTTGATCACATGTAACGAGTACAGTGGCGAGACAGTAAAATGTCATTCGGCCGAGAGAGTAGAGTGGGCGAGTAGGTGTTCACACGCTTTAATTTTTTTTCCGGGTGAGTCAGTCAGTGATCATGATGGATTGTAAAATGTTGATTCAAAAATGCACTATGCTTATACCTCATTTAATTGAGGAGTTAAACGAATTGTTGCGAAACGATAAGAGGCGCTCGACGGTGCGATTTTTTCAAGAAACCTCTAAAAACGGCAAAAGTTGGGACTGAAATTTTTCGACAAATTTCTTGACGAATTTTTAAAACGGTTTTCTCAGAAACAAAATATACCGAAATGTTCGTATTTTTTTGCCGATTCTTTTTATTTATGACTTTTAGCAAGACGTTCAACTTTTTGAAGTTTTTTTTTGCAAATTAAAAATTCTTGAAAAACTAACTTCCACTTCCGACGCTCAGTTAAAAGACAAAACGAGGAGAGTACTTGTTCAGACATGCCGAGTGGGACAGCGAGTCAGTAGCGGTAGGAATGGGGGTAGCCACTCGGCCTAGTAATTAGAAAGGGATCCGAGTAGAAAGACTGTCTCGTCATTTTACTGGGCCGAGCACTCGGCCGTGTACTCGGTGACATGTTTACACGTACCAAGTACTCGGCCGAGTTTACTGACTCGCCACTCTACTCGTTTCGTGTAATCAAGGCATAAGTTTGTCTAAACTTAAAACAGTCGGAACACAGCCTGAATATATAAATATATTCAACCTTTCTGGAGCTCTATAACAATTACTGAGTCTTTTTAGGACTACCAAAACAAATCTCATGTGAAATTTGTCAGTTATTTAATAGCTTCAATCCACCCTCGTAGCACTCAACAAACCTCATACAAATAATATTGTTTTTAAGATCATGTCTTTCTGATAACTTAAGTAAGTAGGCATCTGCAGACGCGTTTCGAGATTTATCTCTCATCAGTGCAGCTTTGCTTTTATTAATAACAATTTGTTAAATACTCACCTGAAACCCACGTGGTGATTAGGGTTAGATATTTTGAATTTGACATTTTGTGAGAAAGACATGAACTTAGCAGGTTATTGATTTATCTTGTAAGTTTGTCTGTTTGTAATTTGGGAATAAGTCTAGATTTTCCCAAATTATGCAAGACTTAGTCTAACCAGACTAGGTTTCTAAATGTAAGTTTGTCTGTTTATATCTTGGGAAGTAGTCTAGATAGAAGCAGTTTCATGTGTATCTAGACCAGGGGTGGGCAAATTTTTTTGCTGTCGGGCCACATTACGTCTGAAAATTTGACGGCGGGCCGCATTAATTTTTTTAAATTTTAATAGTTATTTTTACCACGACCATTCTAAATGTACTCGCCTAGATACAACAATATTGTTAGATTTAATCATAGTGGACAAAATTGGAAAATATTTGTGGAAATATTTTCAGAGAATACCCGTAAATGTGCAGCGTCTATTAAATAGTGAAGTAGATAATAAAGTAAATCATTCATTGTGGGTGCTATGTATAGATAGATACATATTAGTAATTGATTTCTCAGTGAAGTAATATTTTGGTAGGACATAATCACAAAACCAACTTATTATTTTTGTTTTTTTATACCTTGATATTTTTTTAAAATTTAAGTAGCTTTTAAAACGCTTTGCGGGCCGCATCAAAGGTCGACGCGGGCCTCATGTGGCCCGCGGGCCTGATCTAGACTTCTTAAAAAAATACGGCTTACAGGATGTAGTGGTTTTTATGCCCATCATAGATGTTATTATTAGTAAACAGACTATAAACTTTACCGAACGTACTACTCTTTTAATAATTCGACTACTTTTTTAATAATACAGAGATGTGAAATTTGTTACTGCAAGTCTATGTTTATAACAAGAGGAAGACTAAATAACAAGTAAGAAGACTCTAGACTTTACTCATTATTTCCGACATAGCCACAAGTCTACGCTTACAAATAGAGACCACCTAAACGGGCTATAAAGTCTACGCTTACAAGTCTCTCAGCCACAAGTCTACGCTTACAAATAGAGGAAACCACCCAAACGGGCTATAAACTTTACTGAACGATATTTCTATCTAAAAAATCTACAAGTTGTCACGCCAAGTCTAAGTTCATAAATATAGGAAACAACATAAGCAGACTGTGTTCTTTACAATATCGTTATTTCCTTCAGAAAAATATATCTGAGTTGCAGAACACTCTTTAAATTTGTGAGGAAGTACCCCACACTAGTCTGCCATATGATAAAATTTGAATCTCAGCATGATATTCATTGAAGAGACTATCCTCACGCACCGTATATCGCAGGAACGCCTTGTTATAATTTTTTTATTAAAGGGTCTATTGTAGTATCCTATTTGAGATATTTTTCCAAATATGTTCCTAAAAATTTTGCTATTTTGTGTCGTTCTATACAAACATTTCCAATCTGCAGTGCTATTTCTTCTACTGTACCGAAAATATGATGTAGCTTGTTTTAACAGTGTCCAGAGTTAATTAGCACAAAACCACTTACAGTTTGTCTAAAGTTATGTTCGCTTATGATATGGTTTCTACCCGTGTACTCTCCGAAAGTATACTCGAGTCATCCGCATAGAGTGTGCAATGTTGTTGCTCGATGTAATTTATCATATCCGCCGTGTAAAGGGAGAATAGCACAGGCGCTAGAATACTGCCTTGCGGGGCACCTAGACTTGTGTGTCTAGTCTTGTCTGTCTAGTCTTGTCCGTTTAGTCTTGTCTATCAAGTGGTGTTTGTCGAGTGTTGTCTGTCTATACTCGGACCGGCGAAAGAATGCACCTGCGCCGCGGTCTGAGGATCGAGGGACACGCTGAGGTACGCGCATGTTAGTTTGAGTTAAGAAATATGCGTCAGTTTACACGAACAACTAAACACCGCGCAGTCGAAATAATGTGGGGTATGCGCAGAACAATGCTAAACTCGTCGAGCGAGTTTCGTTGACGTGCATTCTCTCGCAAGTACGAGTGTAGCCTTGTCTGTCCAGTCTTGTCGGTCTAGTCTTCTTTATCGTCTTGTCTTGTCTGTCTAGTCTTGTCTGTCTAGTGTTGTCTGTCTAGTCTTGTCTGTCTAGTCTCGTCTGTCTAGACTTGTCTCTCTAGTCTTGTCTGTCTAGTCTTGTCTGTCTAGTCTTGTCTGTCTAGTCTTGTCTCTCTAGTCTTGTCTGTCTAGTCTTGTCTGTCTAGTCTTGTCTGTCTAGTCTTGTCTGTCTAGTCTTGTCTGTCTAGTCTTGTCTGTCTAGTCTTGTCTGTCTAGTCTTGTCTGTCTAGTCTTGTCTGTCTAGTCTTGTCTGTCTAGTCGTGTCTGTCTAGTCTTGTCTGTCTAGTCTTGTCTGTCTAGTCTTGTCTGTCTAGTCTTGTCTGTCTAGTCTTGTCTGTCTAGTCTTGTCTGTCTAGTCTTGTCTGTCTAGTCTTGTCTGTCTAGTCTTGTCTGTCTAGTCTTGTCTGTCTAGTCTTGTCTGTCTAGTCTTGTCTGTCTAGTCTTGTCTGTCTAGTCTTGTCTGTCTAGTCTTGTCTGTCTAGTCTTGTCTGTCTAGTCTTGTCTGTCTAGTCTTGTCTGTCTAGTCTTGTCTGTCTAGTCTTGTCTGTCTAGTCTTGTCTGTCTAGTCTTGTCTGTCTAGTCTTGTCTGTCTAGTCTTGTCTGTCTAGTCTTGTCTGTCTAGTCTTGTCTGTCTAGTCTTGTCTGTCTAGTCTTGTCTGTCTAGTCTTGTCTGTCTAGTCTTGTCTGTCTAGTCTTGTCTGTCTAGTCTTGTCTGTCTAGTCTTGTCTGTCTAGTCTTGTCTGTCTAGTCTTGTCTGTCTAGTCTTGTCTGTCTAGTCTTGTCTGTCTAGTCTTGTCTGTCTAGTCTTGTCTGTCTAGTCTTGTCTGTCTAGTCTTGTCTGTCTAGTCTTGTCTGTCTAGTCTTGTCTGTCTAGTTTTGTCTCTCTAGTCTTGTCTGTCTAGTCTTGTCTGTCTAGTTTTGTCTCTCTAGTCTTGTCTGTCTAGTCTTGTCTGTCTAGTCTTGTCTGTCTAGTCTTGTCTGTCTAGTCTTGTCTGTCTAGTCTTGTCTGTCTAGTCTTGTCTGTCTAGTCTTGTCTGTCTAGTCTTGTCTGTCTAGTCTTGTCTGTCTAGTCTTGTCTGTCTAGTCTTGTCTGTCTAGTCTTGTCTGTCTAGTCTTGTCTGTCTAGTCTTGTCTGTCTAGTCTTGTCTGTCTAGTCTTGTCTGTCTAGTCTTGTCTGTCTAGTCTTGTCTGTCTAGTCTTGTCTGTCTAGTCTTGTCTGTCTAGTCTTGTCTGTCTAGTCTTGTCTGTCTAGTCTTGTCTGTCTAGTCTTGTCTGTCTAGTCTTGTCTGTCTAGTCTTGTCTGTCTAGTCTTGTCTGTCTAGTCTTGTCTGTCTAGTCTTGTCTGTCTAGTCTTGTCTGTCTAGTCTTGTCTGTCTAGTCTTGTCTGTCTAGTCTTGTCTGTCTAGTCTTGTCTGTCTAGTCTTGTCTGTCTAGTCTTGTCTGTCTAGTCTTGTCTGTCTAGTCTTGTCTGTCTAGTCTTGTCTGTCTAGTCTTGTCTGTCTAGTCTTGTCTGTCTAGTCTTGTCTGTCTAGTCTTGTCTGTCTAGTCTTGTCTGTCTAGTCTTGTCTGTCTAGTCTTGTCTGTCTAGTCTTGTCTGTCTAGTCTTGTCTGTCTAGTCTTGTCTGTCTAGTCTTGTCTGTCTAGTCTTGTCTGTCTAGTCTTGTCTGTCTAGTCTTGTCTGTCTAGTCTTGTCTGTCTAGTCTTGTCTGTCTAGTCTTGTCTGTCTAGTCTTGTCTGTCTAGTCTTGTCTGTCTAGTCTTGTCTGTCTAGTCTTGTCTGTCTAGTCTTGTCTGTCTAGTCTTGTCTGTCTAGTCTTGTCTGTCTAGTCTTGTCTGTCTAGTCTTGTCTGTCTAGTCTTGTCTGTCTAGTCTTGTCTGTCTAGTCTTGTCTGTCTAGTCTTGTCTGTCTAGTCTTGTCTGTCTAGTCTTGTCTGTCTAGTCTTGTCTGTCTAGTCTTGTCTGTCTAGTCTTGTCTGTCTAGTCTTGTCTGTCTAGTCTTGTCTGTCTAGTCTTGTCTGTCTAGTCTTGTCTGTCTAGTCTTGTCTGTCTAGTCTTGTCTGTCTAGTCTTGTCTGTCTAGTCTTGTCTGTCTAGTCTTGTCTGTCTAGTCTTGTCTGTCTAGTCTTGTCTGTCTAGTCTTGTCTGTCTAGTCTTGTCTGTCTAGTCTTGTCTGTCTAGTCTTGTCTGTCTAGTCTTGTCTGTCTAGTCTTGTCTGTCTAGTCTTGTCTGTCTAGTCTTGTCTGTCTAGTCTTGTCTGTCTAGTCTTGTCTGTCTAGTCTTGTCTGTCTAGTCTTGTCTGTCTAGTCTTGTCTGTCTAGTCTTGTCTGTCTAGTCTTGTCTGTCTAGTCTTGTCTGTCTAGTCTTGTCTGTCTAGTCTTGTCTGTCTAGTCTTGTCTGTCTAGTCTTGTCTGTCTAGTCTTGTCTGTCTAGTCTTGTCTGTCTAGTCTTGTCTGTCTAGTCTTGTCTGTCTAGTCTTGTCTGTCTAGTCTTGTCTGTCTAGTCTTGTCTGTCTAGTCTTGTCTGTCTAGTCTTGTCTGTCTAGTCTTGTCTGTCTAGTCTTGTCTGTCTAGTCTTGTCTGTCTAGTCTTGTCTGTCTAGTCTTGTCTGTCTAGTCTTGTCTGTCTAGTCTTGTCTGTCTAGTCTTGTCTGTCTAGTCTTGTCTGTCTAGTCTTGTCTGTCTAGTCTTGTCTGTCTAGTCTTGTCTGTCTAGTCTTGTCTGTCTAGTCTTGTCTGTCTAGTCTTGTCTGTCTAGTCTTGTCTGTCTAGTCTTGTCTGTCTAGTCTTGTCTGTCTAGTCTTGTCTGTCTAGTCTTGTCTGTCTAGTCTTGTCTGTCTAGTCTTGTCTGTCTAGTCTTGTCTGTCTAGTCTTGTCTGTCTAGTCTTGTCTGTCTAGTCTTGTCTGTCTAGTCTTCTCTGTCTAGTCTTGTCTGTCTAGTCTTGTCTGTCTAGTCTTGTCTGTCTAGTCTTGTCTGTCTAGTCTTGTCTGTCTAGTCTTGTCTGTCTAGTCTTGTCTGTCTAGTCTTGTCTGTCTAGTCTTGTCTGTCTAGTCTTGTCTGTCTAGTCTTGTCTGTCTTTAATGCGGGAGACCCGGGTTCGAATCCTGGTCGGGTAGACAACAACTAGGGCGATTTTCACTAACCGTCCGGGCTGCCCACCCTGAATGAATGCAAAATATGCGATACCGGGGTGGAATAGGGGGTTTAGTGAGAGCTTCCCCCGAACCACTTTTATTAAAAGTCTTGTCTGTATAGTCTTGTCTGTCTGGTCTTGTCTGTCTAGTTTTCTTTGTCGTCTTGTCTGTCTAGTCTTGTCTATTTAGTCTTGTCTGTCTAGTCTTGTCCATCTAATCTTGTTCATCTAGTCTTCTCGGTCTGTCTTCTTTGTCTGTCTAATCTTATCTGTCTGGTTTTGTCAGTCTAGTCTTGTCTGTCTAGTTTTGTCTTTCAAGTATGTTCTGTCTTTCTAGTCCTATCTATTTAGACTTCTCTGAATACTATTGTTTGTCTTGCTTTATCTAGATTATAATCTCTTCCTCTAATTGTTGATATACTTACACATTTAGAGTGGTTTCTCTAGTCCTGGTTCCTTAAGGTATTTCAGGATCTGTGTGAGATGCAAGGATTGCATCTCTTCTTCATTAAAGCAGTAGGCACCGAGGTACATCTTTCTCTTGGAGATTTGCCTTGTTTTTATCATTCACCTAAGTTTATTAGTCTATTTAATCAAACTCTAAATCTATTTAGTACTTTATGTTATTCCTTGTTTTATCAACTATATTTTGCCATGTTTTATCATTTTTGTTGATAATCACCATCATGCTTAATTTTCTTTCTTTCACTGCAAGTTTATTTGAAAACTCAATTTTCATAAATTTCTACTTTTATCAATTGGATTTTGTTTTGGAATAAGTTGGCACATGCCAGAGCACCTTTGAACAAAAACTGACTTACCATCAAACTCATAAAGGAAACTTTTTTGAATTACTTGTGGCTTTGTGAAGATGTCAACAGGCAACTAGGTCTTGGCTGCAGCTATTTCCATTGAAGGTAAATAAAACTTGATTAATGTAATCATCCTTTGTCAGAAAAAAAAAACTATAAAATTCTCACTGTGACAGGTGAAGCATTTTTTGCAAATTTGAACACACATGTTTTTTGTACACATTCAAGTCTGCATCTGCTACAAACACTGTTGGGGAAGATTATCACACAGTTGCAAGTTTCATTTAAGTAATCCGACATAAAATGTTGATTGTAAATGAATTTGGCAGATATTTCACAAATCCACATTGACAGGTGTTACAATATACACCTTGATATAAATGAAATTTACAGAAAGAAATGGATTCGTTTACTTTTCTTATTTAACTTTTATATTTAACTAAACTTTAATATCCATCAGAGTTATAAAAAACATTTTTTATTTTTCAACAACAAAATATATTCCAATGTTATCTTGATAGATGAGTTAAAATATACATTGCACAGGCCAACAAAAGATAACTTTTTAAAACCTTTTTTAAACATTAATACCTGATTTTTTTGGTGTTGAATCGCCTGAATCCATATCTTACCTCAATTTTTTCATCACAATGTGACTTCTTGTTAGTTAAAATTAGTGGAACATACAATACAAATAAAAAATAAATGATATGTTATTATATTATATTTATTATATTATATTTTCTAATACCGGATCTATGCACAGGAACTATATGATTTTCTGTAGGTTACAGTTTGTATAACATACGTATTTATTACTCAATTCGGAAGAGAGAGAGAAAATACAGAAACATAGTGGGCAATTATCCGGCGCATAAGCGAACCAACCGCAACGGAGAAGGATTGGTGGATTTGTGTAGGACTTTTGGGTTGATCATGAAGTCTACAGCCTTCAAACACTTGCCAAGGAAGCAGAAGACTTGGATTTCACCTAATAGCCATCTGGGTGAATTCCAGATAGATCATGTGGCCATTTCACGAAAATCTCAAAAGGAAATACAAAACGTGAAGGTACTAAGAGGCGCCAATCTGGACTCAGACCACTACCTCTCTAAGATCAAAATAAGACTCCAGCCTAGAAACACTAGATTACACAGAACCTCCAAAATTGTAAGATTTGACGTCGAGCGACTCAAGAACAGTCAAGAACTAAGTCAGAGACTGAACAACACAGACCTAAACAACTGCGACCAACTGAAGGAGACTCCTGTCAAGGCGGCCAATGAACTCGCCCCTCTCGCTTGAAGAAGGAAGCATCCGTGGTGGACTGAAGACTGTGACAATGCAATAGCCCAAAGACAGATAGCCTGGGTGAAGTGGAATTCTAAAAAGACCAAGGAAAATTGGCAGAAATTTTTGGAACAAAGAAAGGTTACAGCAAAGATAATTCGAGGAACCAAACGAACCTTCACGCAAAATCAACTATCCCAAATCGAAGAGAGCTTTGCTAAGTATAATTCCAGAGATTTCTTTGGAACCTTTCACTTCAGAGCCTCCACTTCAGAGACTCACAAGGCAAACTGGCTTATAACGACAAGAACAACTGCCACCTTTTGGCTCAATACTTTAAAAATCTACTTAACTGTGACCCACCCAGCGAAGACTTCGATTACAAACAAACCACACCAAACCCGGACTCGCTTCCCCCTTCATTGGAAGAAGTTGGCCAGATCATTCAACTACTTAAGAATAATAAGGCAGCTGGAGAGGACTCTATCGTTGCTGAACTGTGAAAAGGTGCTGGAAGCAATGCCGTGCGCAAGCTGACCGAGATCATCCAGGACATCTGGGAAACAGAGAAATTACCACCCGATTGGAAATCTGCTCTGATCCATCCGCTTCACAAAAAGGGAGATTTTACGGATCTAAACAACCACCGTGGAATTCACCTCTCGTCCCGGTAACATACAAGATTCTCTCGAAGGCGTTACAAACAAGGGCAGAAAATCAGTTGGATAGTCAACTGGGAGAATACCAGGGGGGCTTCAGGAAGACCCGATACTGTGTTGAACAGATCCTCAATCTTGAAACTGTACTTGCATACTCCAAGATGAGAAACTGCAAGGTGGTCGTCACCTTTGTTTATTTTAGGAAGGCCTACGATTCCATTGATAGAGAAACGCTTAACAAAGTACTCCAGGAACTAACACTAGACAACAAAACTCGAAGACTAATCCTAGAAACTTTGACCAACACCCATTCCAAGGTTAAATTTAGAGGCGAGATTTCAGAAAGCTTCGAAATAAAAACTGGAGTGAGACAAGGAGATGGACTTTCCCCTCTTCTCTTCAACTGTGTCCTGGAAAAGGTTATGACAGAGTGGCGCAAGGAACTGAACAATTTGGTTGTAGATTGCCTGGCCTTTGCAGATGACATGGCACTGTTTGCTGATTCTCTTGAGATGGCAACAATGCAGGTAAACTGTCTCAGAAAGCAGGCTGCCAAAGTGGGTCTTGAAGTGTCGCTGGAGAAAACAGAATTCTTCACCGGCATCAGAGAAGCAAACAGAGAGATGTTACTAGAACAGGGAAACATCAAGAGGACTGAGAAATTTAAGTATCTCGGCGAATGGATTGAACCCAACTTATCAGAAAGATCATCATTATCCAAGAGAGTCAGCAAGTTAGAACTAGCCTATCGCCTGTCTAAGAACGCTTACAATAAGAAATGCCTGTCACGCAACCTGAAACTTAAGCACTACACATCAGTCTTACGACGAGAAGCCCTGTATGCCATGGAGTGTCTTTGCTTGAAGCGAAGGGTCTAATAGAGAAATTGGAAATCAGAGAGAGGAGAATCCTCAGGAAGATCCTAGGCCCGGTAAAGGAAGATGGGGAATTCCGAAGACGGCATACCTCTGAGCTCTACGAACATATTGAGATGCTCTCTGACTGTGCAAGGAAAAGAAGGGTAGCTTTCTATGGCCACATTGCAAGATTGCCTCCAAACCGACTAACCAACCGTCTGTTCACCTTCTGGCAAAACAAGAAGCTTCGTACCACTTGGTTGACAGACACCGAGAAGGATATTAATGAACTGGGAATAACAGATCTCAAAAACAGACAGTCTGTGAGACTCACCCTAAAGGAAGTCCGTGGATTTCAGGAAAAACCTCGAAGGAAAGGTATCCCCTGGACAGAAGAGAGAAAGGAGTTACACCGGCAGAAGATGCGACAATACTGGGCAAAAATCAAAGCCCAACAGTTGAACAAGCGTGGTCCAAAGTAGGCCTATTCGAAAGAAGAAGTATAGAAATTCAAAACACTTGTTATATATACAATACGATACTACTAACGTGATGCCTTCTTATATACTATCTTATATAAATATTTCAAATTTCCTTCCTTTACGTGGCATTACTTTGCAGTACCTAAGCATTTCAAAAATTATCTGACATTATTACGCATTACGCTTGTGATTGCTCCCAGTATTTCACATTAGCAAAGAATTAGCATAATTACGTGCCATTATTACGCATTACGCTAGTAATTTCTTCGAGTACCTCGAATTACAAAAAAAATCAGAATAATTGCGAAAACATTGCAACATTTCAGGGAGTGGATCACCCCTCGGTTTATTCCTAACATGGATATCTCCATGCTCCGCTGTGTTAGGCCAGGGGTATATAGGCCAAGGAATAACCCCTTGATTTTTATCCGCATGTTTACCTAACACCCTGTATATGAAAATCTCATATATATCAAGTCTTCTCTGTCTGTCTGTCTATTAGGAATAACTGTCCATTATTTGCAAAAAGAGAAATAACATGAAAGAGACTGTCTCATATAAATATCCAGGACACCAGATTCGAATTGGTAGAGGTAATCAAACGAACGAGTTCTACTGACGAGTAAGGCAAACCTGGTCCGCTTTTGGTTAGTTGAAACACGTGTTTAAGGCTGATTTGTCCATCTGCTTGAAAAGAAAGGTGTACGACAAGTGTCCTGCCTGTCCTAACATATTGAAACGCTTACATTAACAAAGACAGTTATAAACAAAATCAGGGTAACACAGCGGAGCATGGAGCGGTCCTTGTTAGGAATAAATCTGCGTGAACAAAATCCCAAATGTTACCACCATACGGCAGAGAACGGAAGTTCCAGACGCGGTAGGATCACCCTCCTGAAGTGGAATTAAGCCGGTTCCACACATTGGCTCACATGGCCGGGCCAAAGTGTGTTCCAACATTTGCTGTTCTTTCACACACAACAAGTGGGCGTCTACATATTGGCTCACAAGTGCCAACTTCTCAGTTCACAAGTTGTAGAGCCAACTCTGCATGCTGGCAGCACATAATGACCGAAATATCTGGAAAAGGCATGTCCCCATATCTACAATGGATGATAAGGAGCTATCTAAACAACCGTACGATCAGTCACGAAATAGGAAACGACACAAGAGAATACAGCATCACCAGTGGGGTCCCACAGGGATCGGTCTTGGGCCCCACACTCTGGAACGTAATGTTCGATGGAGTGCTCAAAATGGCGCAACCCGAAGGAGTAACCACAATCGGATTTGGAGATGACCTAGAAATAGTCGTAACTGCAAAGACAGAAAAGACACTGATGCAGAAAGCAAACATAGCGGTCGAAAAAATAAACAAATGGATGACAAATAATGGGTTAAGGCTTGCACCTAAAAAAGCGGAGGCCGTACTTCTGAGAGGTAAAGGACAACTCTCACAAATATCCTTTAGGATCCAAGAAACTAAGATCAAACCCAAGAAACGGGTACAATATCTGGGATTCGTTATAGAAGGAGGATTAAACTTCTCAGCACACATAAGCTGTGCTGCCTCAAAAGCCACAAAAACGGCTTACGCGCTACAAAAGCTGATGCCAAACGTCGGAGGTCCAAAATGTAGCAAACGCAGGCTGCTTAGCTCAGTGGCCCACTCCATCATGTTGTACGGGGCTCCTGTGTGGGCTAACGCACTGACAGAAAGAAAGAAGCAGCAACTGGCCAAGGTACAAAGAAAAATGCCACTACGGGTTTGCAGTACATACAGGACCGTATCTAGAGATGCAGCTCTTGTAATCGCCGGTATCGTCTCCATCCAGCTGACTGAGCAAGAACGCAAGTCTTGCTACCTTGCAGGCCGAGACAAAGTGAAAAAGAAACAATCAGGCAAAATACTCGTAAGGAATGGCAAAGAAATGGGAGCATACAGAAAGGGGACAATGGACCAGATTATTAATCCCAGACCCAATCAAATGGAAAGACAGAAAGCACGGAGAACCCAACTTCCACCTGACACAGATTCTCACGGGACATGGATGTTTCAAGAACTACTTGCACAGCATTGGCAGAAGAAGAGAAGCACAGTGTGATTACTGCTAAAAATGAATTAAAAAGAAAGTTGTAGAGCCAATGGTAACATGTCTGGTGATCTTGATCTGAACTAGCGGTTGCTGCTTTTTTATATAGCATCTGCTGCATACAATGTACAACTAATATATGGCAAATGTGTGGAGGGAGAACTTGTCATGTGGGAGCATGCGCCAATTCCTTTGAAGCGGGACAGAAAACCGACAACCCTATGGCCAGCCGCCAATGCGTCTCAACCTCCACCAGCCCATTCACAAGCGCCAACTTCTTCATCCACACATTGGCCATGTGACGTATTCCACATCACATGGGCAATGTGTGGAGCCAGCTTTAGGCAGGCCGCGTAGAGAGAATGACGGATGGAAGATGGACGAAAAGTATCATTGAATGGAGGCCTAGAAAAGAGGCATATGGGTCGAAGCAGAGGTCGTTCACCAACAAGATGGAGTGACGATATAAAGCGTATCACATCTAATTGGTTACAAGCAGCGCAACAACGAGAAGAATGGAAGCAATTAAGGCAGGCTTATGTCCAGCAGTCGACGCTACAAGATGATTAATGATACGGAGATCGTTGAAGTGGTCGAGGTGGGCCACACGCTCGATCCCCAGACATAAACCCCATGGATTATTTCTTATGGGGCTATCTGTAGTCATTAGTTTACGCTACTCCCGTGGAGAATTTGAACGAATGCGAAATCGGATAATTGCTGGGTGTAATTCAATTAGAAACAACTCTGATGTGTTTGAAAGAGTTCGGCACTCAATGACGCGAAAATTGAGCTCGGGTTCAACGCGAATCCGCGTCATCCAAGCCTTTGTAGGTTGTAGATATGGTGTTGACAACTTGTACCCCACCCTCTTCCTCTAAACGTTGGTATACTTACTCATTTAGAGCGCCTCCTCTAGTCTTGCGCCTTCCAAGCCTTTGGATGTTTGCATTGATGTTTGCGCCCAGACACTTGAAGTCGTTCACTTGTTCCAAGTTGTCTTGCGTTTGTGGATTTTTAAAGAGCTCGGGTTCATAGTACGAGGATCGCTGGTTCGATTCCCCGTGGGGGGCGCTTTTTTTTACAATTAATTTTACATTAATACTAATAAAATAATTAAATCGAACCACAGCTTGTTGAGTTCCAAGGTGGTTTCAGAAGGAATAGATCGTGTGCAGAACAAATTCCTAGTTTAAAATTAAAATATTACAACAACAGGCCAAAGAATATCTTCATCTCATTCGTTGATTTTCAGAAAGCGTATGTACGATTCAGTGGATAGGGATACTGTTTTTGGCACATTCAATGAATATCAAGTTGATCAAAAAACCATACATTTAATAAAACTTACGATAAAACTAATACGATTTCCAGAGTCAAATTTTTAAGTGAAGTTAGCGAGCCCTTCGAGGTTAAAACAGAGCTAACAATTAGACATGGGGACAGTCTATCACCACTGCTTTTCAATTTGGTCTTGGATAAAGTCATGAGGACGTTTTGGGAGAAGAACGATTCAAGTGCTAAAATTGGTAGAAAGAATCAAAACCTCAAAGTCTAAGGTTTAGCATTTGCTGACGACATAGCGCTGTTTGCTAAATCAGAACAAGAAGCTATTAACCAAATTGATCAGTTAAAAGAAACAGCAGAAAAAGCGGGCTTACAGATTTCGTTGGTAAAAACAGAGATGATGACAAGTGATCAGTAAGATTCAGCAAGGAAGGAATGGGCAGAGGTAAAATAATCGGGAGCAGAGACCGAAACAGCCTCGCTGCCAAGATCCCCTGGCTGGAAGTACCAAAAGACGAAATGGTATGCAAATACCACTTCGAGAAAAACTACACAGCAATGTGTAGTAGTAAAGCCGATTGGAGCGACGAATCCTCAGCATACCACATAGAGCAAAATGCCATCAAGTGGTATACAGATGGTTTGAAGACAAAGGAAGGCACTGGTGCAGGAGTGTTTGGACCTCGTACCAGATACTTCGAATCCATAGGAACATCCCCAAGTATCTTCCAAGCAGAGGTACACGCAATCGAAAGATGTGCACAGTTTAACCTCGACAGGAATTACCGCAAAAAACGAATTACTATCCTGTCAGATAGCCAAGCAGCCATCAAGGCCATTAGCTCATACACCATCAGATCCAAACTGGTATGGGACTGTGTGGGGAAGCTGAACAAGCTTGGCAGGAATAATAAAGTAACGCTATACTGGGTACCAGGGCACACTGGTATAGACGGAAACGAAGAAGCCGATCACCTAGCAAACAAGGGATCCAGTAGCCCCTTTATAGGTCCGGAACCCTTTTGCGGTATGAGCGTGAACACCATCCGCAAAAGTTTAGATGAAGAAATAAGAGGAAAATGGATGAAAACCTGGAAAGAACTTCCAGGGCTAAGGCAATCCAAAGTGATGCTGGGATCTTTTAACCAGAAAAGAACTAAAGCTTGCCTGAAACTAAGCAGGAACAAGCTTAGAATTCTGACAGGAGCCCTGACGGGACACTGCAGACTTAGGAAACATCTCAAGGCCCTAGGCCTAGAGGAGGATGATGGATGCAGATTCTGTGGCTCAGCAGAGGAAACCCCCCTACATCTGTTCAAAGACTGCGGAGCATTACTCCGCAAGAGACAGATGTACCTTGGGGCTCACTGCTTGAACACAGAGGAGCTGCAGGCCCTGAATCCCACCCAGATCCTGAGGTTCCTAAAGGAATCAGGATTACAGGAGGCGCTCTATATGGGTAAGTACACCAACACTTGGAGGAGGAGGGTGGGGTACAATAGATCTATAAAGGTCGCAGTACAAGTCGTCACCACCATATCTACAATCTACAAGAGGTTGAGGAAATATAGGCCGAACGTCCTTAACTTTAAACGCGTTTTTCTCGAAATGGCATTTTTCAAATTTGCTCCTGTTGTAACTCAATGAGAAATTGTCCGATTGACTTGAAATTTGGTCTGAGTACTCTTGAATATATTTACTATACCGTCAACTAGGATATTTTTGATAGGATGAAAATTGACGATTTGGCATTAAAAAATCGACCATTTTTTAGGCAAAAAAACTTTTTTTTTTTCATAACTACGCCATTTTGTCGGATTTTGATATTTTTCGGTAATCCTAGTTCATGGTACATAAAATACCTTAGTAAAATACCTAGTTTAACGACACATTTTGTTTTCGGGTTAAGCTACTCAATCGGCTTCAAGGAGGGGGCAGTGGAGGAACTGCCCCCTCCTTGAAGCCGAGTCGCTTGGATGTTAATATTTTTCTAAGAAAAAAATGTAATGAAGGTCAAATATAGTCAAATTCTCAATTTCCTGAAACATTGACTTGAATACGTTTCTTCCAAAAAATTCGCGAAAATCACTCAAATTTTCAGTGGTCACAGTGGTATAGCCCCTTAAGAGGGTTCATGACGAATGCTAAGATCGCTTTGCTGTTTTTAGATTCTTGAAACCTGCTGAGAAACGCTTCCCTCATATTTAAAATGGTTGTTTTAAAACAGAATTCGTCAATAGAGGAATTAGTTCCTTGCCGATGCTTCATCAGGTTCGGAAAGTGAAACAATGTTTCTCTTTCAAAATCTTGTGCAAAAAGTGATAATTTGTTTTCGAATGAAACTACGTCTTCTAACATCGAACAAATTGTGTTCCCCTTCACTTGAAGTTTGTGATTAAGCTGATTTAGATGAGACGTAACGTCTACCGTGAAATAAAAGTTTTCGTTTAACTTATCATCTGTTAGTTCTGGATAGTAAACATCCTTCTCGAGGAGAAATGCTTTGATTTTTGGTAAAAAGGATGCGAAACGTTTTAAAACGTCCCCTCTGGACAACCAACGTACGACGTCTCACGGAATAGGAAAACTTCTTATCTCGCCAAATTAATATGGTAGGGCCGGGCAAGCCTGTAGGATATTTGTGCCAGAGCCACACTCAAGAGGTCAAAGAGCCCCAAGCGGCTCCGGAGCCGCACTTTGCCGACCTCTGTTCTAGGTCAACGGGAAGTACCCTATAGGTTTGGATTCCCTTGTGAAATCGCAAAATATGCGACATAAACGGTCATATCTTTTGATCGCGTTGACTTACAAGTTTGATTTTTTCACAGCTGAAAGAGGCCGCAGACCCGAATATTTGATAAAAATTTCAACTTTTACATGGTCTTACATGGTAAAATGGTCTTGACAGACAGACAGACGGATAGACAGACAGACAGACGGACAACAAAGTGATCCTATAAGGGTTCCGTTTTCGGTACGGAACCCTAAAAATGCACGCAAAAATGTACATTTATCTTCATCTTTAGTAATCCACATTTGATTTACCTTCTAATCTACGCGGTTTATTTTTAATTTGAATTGTTTGTGTGGCAAAACTCTTATAAATGTTTAGAAAAAGATTAAATTCGACATTCCAGAAAAGGTTAATCTGTGTAATAAGCTGATTAATGGAATAGATTTACTAAATAAGGAATGTGCAGTAACATTTGTATATACATTTCTTGTAATAATTACTAGCTAGTTTTAGTTTTTATAAACAATCGCATTTATTTATGGGTGCCCGCAGAAAAAAAAAACGCAATCTCATGTTACAACAAACTCTTATCAATAAACATTTTCATATTACAAACAAAATAACTATAATTATTGTTTTATAACATTGATAACGGTATTTATTTGAGTTTGCAAGATCTAGGTGTGGTTTACAAGATGTTTTAGTTGTAGATTTAGTCTAGTAATATTCAAAATTATAAATATTTTTGTTGTTTCAGATTAAATAATATTTTCGTCTTATGATATCAATAGCGGTATGGAAGATGGTTCCGATGACACTGTGTCATCGGCAGTCATTTCACCACCGATAAATAATGGTGAGATCGGAGTGATGGCAAATTTTCCGAACGCAGACACAGATTGCTCGAGCCCACTGAAAGTGAACGGAGACACGAATTTGGTCGAAAGCCAACCGGAACCGGACGAGAAGGACAGTTCGGATTGCGACGCGCTGGTAATTGACGAGAGCGCGAAACCACCGAAGAAAAAGAAAATTAAAACTTTCGGCCCCGAGGAGGAGTTCACCCACACGAACCCGTACTTTTCCGAGTCGATCTTTGATCTGTCCACTCAGTATAATAAAACCGAAGGAGAGGACGGAAAGAAGGAGAAGGTGGTGGCGCCGAAGAAAGTCCCAAAGGTAAATGGTAAGAAATTGAGAGGTAAAAATGGGAAGCCGAAATTGAGGGAGTACGCACAATATTTAGGTCTGCAACCCACCGTTCAATTCAAGTGCTCTAAATGCGGATCATCCGGATTTCAATCCCTTCAATCGCTCAATGAACATCTCACCAATTGCACCTCAAGAGTACCAATCAATCCACCAGCACCGTTGTCCAACAACACGACGAATTTCCGCGTGACGAGAAAAGTGTTCCTCTGCTCGGCATGCGGCACATACTACGAAAACTGGAACCTCTTCCTTCACATGCGCGAAGTTCATAAACGTTTTATTTGTTTATATTGTTTAGGGATGTTTCCGCATGCGGAAAAATTATCTTTACATTTAATTTCGAAACACAACTGTGCGCCGGGCCGGTTTGAAACCAAACACGATTTTTTCGGCGCGTATAAAGAGCCCTGTTTTTTAATGTGCTGCGACTGCCAAACCGTCTTCAACGAGCAGGAGGACTTCATCAACCACGAATGCATAGAAAGTGTCAAAGAGACTATTAGTGAAGAAGAGAAGCCGAAACTACCGGATGAAATAAAAACTGAACCGAGTGAATGTTTGAGTAATCAGGAAGTTAATGAGGAGAATATTTGCAAAGAGACGGACGGTGACAGTGAAAATCAAAATTCAAAAACCATAGAAACTAGTGAGGGTGAAAAACAAATGTCAGATTTAAATATGTTAGTTGAAGAGCGACAAGTGAATGCGGAATCTAATAACCACTGTGATGAAATCGCGGAAAGTGCGACGCTTAACCCCGTCGATATTTCTGAGGATAACAAAAGCGTTGTCGACGAGGAAGAGAAAAGTGTTCACGGCGACGATAAATGTGTTCAGGACGATGAAGAGAAAAGCGCCTCCGACGAAGAGGAAAAAATTAACGTCACCGACGAACACGTCGACGAAAACGAGGAAGAATCTTTTGAAAACCTTGAAGCTGAAGAGAGCGCGAATGCAGATTCTTCGCAAAATTTAGAACAAGGTGAGTTACTGTTTGTAGATTCAAACGTGGGCGCTAAACCAGTTTCTTATTGATGAAATAAATTTCATAGATGTCTCTTTCATTTTTTGCAAATAATGGACAGTTATTCCTAATAGACAGACTTAGAAGACTTGATATATATGAGATTTTCATATACAGGGTGTTAGGTAAACATGTGGCAAAAATTCAAGGGGTTATTCCTTGACCTATTATAAGAATATTTTGTCTTATGAAGATTTCTGAAATACCCTTTGTTTCGAACATACAGGGTGAACAAAATTTCCGACGATCAACATTTTATTATCAAAAAGTACATGTGAAGTTACTCAATCTACAATACATGAATATATACATGCGAAAATTGAATGCTTGTATCCAAGCTGCAGGAAGTCTGGATACAGGCATTCAATTTTCGCATCAAACACATCAGGGTTGTTTCTAATTGAATTACACCCAGCAATTATCCGATTTCGCATTCGTTCAAATTCTCCACGGGAGTAGCGTAAACTAATGACTACAGATAGCCCCATAAGAAATAATCCATGGGGTTTATGTCTGGGGATCGAGCGTGTGGCCCACCTCGACCAATTCAACGATCTCCGTATCATTAATCATCTTGTAGCGTCGACTGCTGGACATAAGCCTGCTTTAATTCCTTCCATTCTTCTCGTTGTTGCGCTGCTTGTAACCAATTAGATGTGATACGCTTTATATCGTCACTCCATCTTGTTGGTGAACGACCTCTGCTTCGACCCATATGCCTCTTTTCTAGGCCTCCATTCAATGATACTTTTCGTCCATCTTCCATCCGTCATTCTCTCTACGCGGCCTGCCTAAAGCTGGCTCCACACATTGCCCAAGTGATGTGGCATACGTCACATGGCCAATGTGTGGATGAAGAAGTTGGCGCTTGTGAATGGGCTGGTGGAGGTTGGGACATGCATTGGCGGCTGGCCATAGGGTTGTCGGTTTTCTGTCCCGCTTCAAAGGAATTGGCGCATGCTCCCACATGACAAGTTCTCCCTCCACACATTTGCCATATATTAGTTGTACATTGTATGCAGCAGATGCTATATAAAAAAGCAGCAACCGCTAGTTCAGATCAAGGTCACCAGACATGTTACCATTGGCTCTACAACTTTTTTTTAATTCATTTATTATATAATAATAATAATACAGATCATAAAACATGACACCCCGGACCCGCTCTTCGCATTACTGCAGGGTGTATGTCCTATTCTACCCAGTGGATATGTTCACATGCCTCCTCTCTGCGGCTTGTCGTAGCTTATCGTCTTCCTCCTTTTGGGTCATTATGTCTTTTACCGCTTTGTTCACGTTGTCCCAGTTCTTTTCTGTTCTTAACATGTAGTGTGTTATTGTTCTTGGCTATAACGGTCCGTCCTTCAATATCGTTGCTCGTTCGCGTTCCCATCTGTCGCAGACGAATAGGGTGTGGTACACGCTGTCGTCCTCTTCGCAGTAATCACACTGTGCTTCTCTTCTTCTGCCAATGCCGTGCAAGTAGTTCTTGAAACATCCATGTCCCGTGAGAATCTGTGTCAGGTGGAAGTTGGGTTCTCCGTGCTTTCTGTCTTTCCATTTGATTGGGTTTGGGATTAATAATCTGGTCCATTGTCCCCTTTCGGTATGCTCCCATTTCTTTGCCATTCCTTACGAGTATTCCTGATTGTTTCCTTTTCACTTTGTCTCGGCCTGCAAGGTAGCAAGACTTGCGTTCTTGCTCAGTCAGCTCGATGGAGACAATACCGGCGATTACAAGAGCTGCATCTCTAGATACGGTCCTGTATGTACTGCAAACCCGTAGTGCCATTTTTCTTTGTACCTTGGCCAGTTGCTGCTTCTTTCTTTCTGTCAGTGCGTTAGCCCACACAGGAGCCCCGTACAACATGATGGAGTGGGCCACTGAGCTAAGCAGCCTGCGTTTGCTACATTTTGGACTTTGGACGTTTGGCATCAGCTTTTGTAGCGCGTATGCCGTTTTTGTGGCTTTTGAGGCAGCACAGCTTATGTGTGCTGAGAAGTTTAATCCTCCTTCTATAACGAATCCCAGATATTGTACCCGTTCCTTGGGTTTGATCTTAGTTTCTTGGATCCTAAGGATATTTGTGAGAGTTGTCCTTTACCTCTCAGAAGTATGGCCTCCGCTTTTTTTAGGTGCAAGCCTTAACCCAATATTTGTCATCCATTTGTTTATTTTTTCGACCGCTATGTTTGCTTTCTGCATCAGTGTCTTTTCTGTCTTTGCAGTTACGACTATTGCTAGGTCATCTCCAAATCCGATTGTGGTTACTCCTTCGGGTTGCGTCATTTTGAGCACTCCATCGAACATTACGTTCCAGAGTGTGGGGCCCAAGACCGATCCCTGTGGGACCCCACTGGTGATGCTGTATTCTCTTGTGTCGTTTCCTATTTCGAGACTGATCGTACGGTTATTTAGAGAAGTTTAATCCTCCTTCTATAACGAATCCCAGATATTGTACCCGTTCCTTGGGTTTGATCTTAGTTTCTTGGATCCTAAGGATATTTGTGAGAGTTGTCCTTTACCTCTCAGAAGTATGGCCACCGCTTTTTTTAGGTGCAAGCCTTAACCCATTATTTGTCATCCATTTGTTTATTTTTTCGACCGCTATGTTTGCTTTCTGCATCAGTGTCTTTTCTGTCTTTGCAGTTACGACTATTGCTAGGTCATCTCCAAATCCGATTGTGGTTACTCCTTCGGGTTGCGTCATTTTGAGCACTCCATCGAACATTACGTTCCAGAGTGTGGGGCCCAAGACCGATCCCTGTGGGACCCCACTGGTGATGCTGTATTCTCTTGTGTCGTTTCCTATTTCGTGACTGATCGTACGGTTGTCTAGATAGCTCCTTATCATCCATTGTAGATATGTAGACATGCCTTTTCCAGATATTTCGGTCATTATGTGCTGCCAGGATGCAGAGTTGGCTCTACAACTTGTGAACTGAGAAGTTGGCACTTGTGAGGCAATATGTAGACGCCCACTTGTTGTGTGTGAAAGAACAGCAAATGTTGGAACACACTTTGGCCCGGCCATGTGAGCCAATGTGTGGAGCCGGCTTAATTCCACTTCAGGAGGGTGATCCTGCCGCGTCTGGAACTCCCGTTCTCTGCCGTATGGTAACATTTGGGATTTTGTTCACGCAGATTTATTCCTAACATGGACCGCTCCATGCTCCGCTGTGTTACCCTGATTTTGTTTATAACTGTCTTTGTTAATGTAAGCGTTTCAATATGTTAGGACAGGCAGGACACTTGTCGTACACCTTTCTTTTCAAGCAGATGGACAAATCAGCCTTAAACACGTGTTTCAGCTAACCAAAAGTGGACCAGGTTTGCCTTACTCGTCAGTAGAACTCGTTCGTTTGATTACCTCTACCAATTCGAATCTGGTGTCCTGGATATTTATATGAGACAGTCTCTTTCATGTTATTTCTCTTTTTGCAAATAATGGACAGTTATTCCTAATAGACAGACAGACAGAGAAGACTTGATATATATGAGATTTTCATATACAGGGTGTTAGGTAAACATGCGGCTAAAATTCAAGGGGTTATTCCTTGGCCTATATACCCCTGGCCTAACAGCGGAGCATGGAGATATCCATGTTAGGAATAAACCGAGGGGTCATCCACTCCCTGAAATGTTGCAATGTTTTCGCAATTATTCTGATTTTTTTTGTAATTCGAGGTACTCGAAGAAATTACTAGCGTAATGCGTAATAATGGCACGTAATTATGCTAATTCTTTGCTAATGTGAAATACTGGGAGCAATCACAAGCGTAATGCGTAATAATGTCAGATAATTTTTGAAATGCTTAGGTACTACAAAATAATGCCACGTAAAGGAAGGAAATTTGAAATATTTATATAAGATAGTATATAAGAAGGCATCACGTTAGTAGTATCGTATTGTATATATAACAAGTGTGTTGAATTTCTATACTTCTTCTTTCGAATAGGCCTACTTTGGACCACGCTTGTTCAACTGTTGGGCTTTGATTTTTGCCCAGTATTGTCGCATCTTCTGCCGGTGTAACTCCTTTCTCTCTTCTGTCCAGGGGGTACCTTTCCTTCGAGGTTTTTCCTGAAATCCACGGACTTCCTTTAGGGTGAGTCTCATAGACTGTCTGTTTTTGAGATCTGTTATTCCCAGTTCTTTAATATCCTTCTCGGTGTCTGTCAACCAAGTGGTACGAAGCTTCTTGTTTTGCCAGAAGGTGAACAGACGGTTGGTTAGTCGGTTTGGAGGCAATCTTGCAATGTGGCCATAGAAAGCTACCCTTCTTTTTCTTGCACAGTCAGAGAGCATCTCAGTATGCTCGTAGAGCTCAGAGGTATGCCGTCTTCGGAATTCCCCATCTTCCTTTACCGGGCCTTTTTTACCGGATCTTCCTGAGGATTCTCCTCTCTCTGATTTACAATTTCACTATTAGACCCCTTCGGTTCAAGGAAAGACACTCCATGGCATATAGGGCTTCTGGTCGTAAGACTGATGTGTAGTGCTTAAGTTTCAGGTTGCTTGACAGGTATTTCTTATTGTAGGTGTTCTTAGTCAGCCGATAGGCTAGTTCTAACTTGCTGACTCTCTTGGATAATGATGCTCTTTCTGATAAGTTGGGTTCAATCCATTCGCCGAGATACTTAAATTTCTCAGTCCTCTTGATGTTTCCCTGTTCTAGTAACATCTCTCTGTTTGCTTCTCTAATGTTGGTGAAGAATTCTGTTTTCTCCAGCGACACTTGAAGCCCACTTTGGCAGCCTGCTTTCTGAGACAGTTTACCTGCATTGTTGCCATCTCAAGAGAATCAGCAACAGTACCATGTCATCTGCAAAGGCCAGGCAATCTACAACCAGTCCATCGTTCTTACGTCCCAGGTAGATACCACTCTGAGCACCCAAATTGTTCAGTTCCTTGCGCCATTCTCTCATAACCTTTTCAAGGACACAGTTGAAGAGAAGTGGGGAAAGTTCATCTCCTTGTCTCACTCCAGTTTTTATTTCGAAGCTTTCTGAAATCTCGCCTCTAAATTTAATTTTGGAATGGGTGTTGGTCAAAGTTTCTAGGATTAGTCTGCGGGTTTTGTTGTCTAGTGCTAGTTCCTGGAGTATTTTGTTAAGCGTTTCTCTATCGATGAACTCGTAAGCCTTCCTAAAATCAAAAAAGGTTACGACCACCTTGCGGTTTCTCATCTTGGAGTATGCAAGTACAGTTTTAAGGTTGAGGATCTGTTCAACACAGGATCGGGTCTTCCTGAAGCCCCCTGGTATTCTCCCAGTTGACTATCCAACTGATTTTCTGCCCTTGTTTGTAACGCCTTCGAGAGAATCTTGTATGTTACCGGGACGAGAGAAATTCCACGGTAGTTGTTTAGATCCGTAAAATCTCCCTTTTTGTGAAGCGGATGGATCAGAGCAGATTTCCAATCGGGTGGTTATTTCTCTGTTTCCCAGATGTCCTGGATGATCTCGGTTAGCTTGCGCACGGCATTGTTTCCAGCACCTTTCCAGAGTCCTCTCCAGCTGCCTTATTATTCTTAAGAAGTTGTATAATCTGGCCAAATTCTTCCAATGAAGAGGGAAGCGAGTCCGGGTTTGGTGTGGTTTGTTTATAGTCGAAATCTTCGCTGGGTGGGTCACAGTTGAGTAGATTTTTAAAGTACTGAGCCAAAAGGTGGTAGTTGTCCATGTCGTTATAAGCTAGTTTGCCTTGTGAGTCTCTGAAGCGGAGGCTTGGCGGAGCGTATTTTCTAAGTACCTGCTTAAAGGTTCCAAAGAAATCTCTGGAATTATTCTTAGCAAAGCTCTCTTCGATTTGGGTTGCTTGGTTTAGTGTAAAGGTTCGCTTGGTTCCTCGAATTATCTTGGCTGTAACCTTTGTTTGTTCCAAAAATTTATGCCAATTTTGCTTGGTCTTTTTAGAATTCCACTTCAGCCAGGCTATCTGTCTTTGGGCTATTGCATTGTCACAGTCTTCAGTCCACCACGGATGCTTCCTTCTTCTAGCGAGAGGGGCGAGTTCATTGGCCGCCTTGACAAGAGTCTCCTTCAGTTGGTCCCAGTTGTTTAGGTCTGTGTTGTTCAGTCTCTGACTTAGTTCTTGACTGTTCTTGAGTCGCTCGACGTCAAATTTTACCATTTTGGAGGTTCTGTGTAATCTAGTGTTTCTAGGCTGGAGTCTTATTTTGATCTTTGCGAGGTAGTGGTCTGAGTCCAGATTGGCGCTTTTTAGTACCTTCACGTTTTGTATTTCCTTTTGAGATTTTCGTGAAATGGCCACATGATCTATCTGGAATTCACCCAGATGGCTATTAGGTGAAATCCAAGTCTTCTGCTTCCTTGGCAAGTGTTTGAAGGTCGTAGACTTCATGATCAACCCAAAACTCCTACACAGATCCACCAATCGTTCTCCGTTGCGGTTGGTTCGCTTATGCGCCGGATAATTGCCCACTATGTTTCTGTATCTTTTCTCTCTTCCCAATTGAGCATTGAAGTCACCAAGCAGTATGACGGTGTGCCTCTCTGGAAGTTTAGAGATAATATCTTCTAAGTCTTCCCAGAATTTATCAGTTCTGTCTGGATTGCGTCTGTTGTCCTGGTTGATTGGGGCATGTACATTGACTATACTGTAGCCCTTGTTTGCGCATTTGAGAGAGAGGATGGATACACGACTACTCGGGGAGGTAAAGTCGATGACTGAATCCAGTATCCTGTGACTGATTATAAAACCTGTACCTAAGTGGGGTACGTTTTTCATTACCCGCTGACCCGCTTTTCCTTTGAGGATTCTGTAGCCTTGAATTTCTATACATTTATTGAAATTGGATTGAAATACAACAAAATTACAATACTCTAAACTACTTTAGATTGTCAATATTAAATTGTCAATATTCAATCATATGTCACAGTCCTGTGAAGTTAACAACCGAATTTGCTAAAAATATATTACATCGGAGTTCCTGGTAGATATGAAATATTTCTTGAGTACTTAGGGCTTCACACGAAAACGATATTTTTCTTTTTTCGCCTAAATAATTTTCAAAACTGTCTCGTCTCGTAAAAGCGAGTTTTGAAAATTATTTAGGCGAGAGCGAGACCGTATGTGGTCTCGCTCTCGCGACAGCGAGAAGACATGTGGTCTCGCCATCACGAGACACGAGAGCGTATATGGTCTCGCTTTTACGAGACATAAGCTATCTCATTTCTGATTTTGTTCATACCTACTCCTTCTTCAATCTTTGAATCTGACACGGGCAGCCGTAATATTTTGTTGCTTAAAGAACTGCTCGTTTTGGTCTCGGACACGTAACATTTCATTATATATTTAACGATATTTGATGAGACGAGACGAGACGAAACAAACGGTTACGGCAGCGAGAAGAGACAAACAGTTCCTAGTGACAGCGAGACTGAGACGAGACAAACGGTTCCTAGAGCGAGAGCTAGACTGAGACGAGAGTATTTTTTTTCACAGTGAGAGCGAGACGATATAATGCGAAGACTATAGAACTATCTGTCTCACAAGTCACTTCATGAAGGTCTTTCTTAAGATTATTTACGAACGAATATATCAAAAACTAGAAGAAGACATTAGCGAGACGCAATTTGGGTTTAGGAGTGGATTGGGGACTAGAGATGCCCTTTTTGGTCTGAGTGTTCTGATTCAGAGAGCAAGAGACGTAAATTGCGATGTTTTCACGTGTTTTATCGACTTCGAAAAGGCATTCGATAGGGTTAACCATGATTTGCTAACAGAAACCATAAAGCAATCAGGAATAGATGACAGAGATGCACGAATAATCAACAATCTGTACAGACAACAAACAGCATGTGTTCGTGTGGAAAATATAATGTCAAAGGAATTTCCAGTAGAACAAGGTGTCAGACAGGGCTGCGTACTATCCACGCTACTGTTTAACGGATACGCAGAAAACCTTTTTAAGAATGCACTCGAAGAAGAACAGATTGGGATAAAGATAAACGGGGAAATAATTAATAACTTAAGGTATGCAGACGACTCTGTACTAATTGCCGACAGTGCCGAAGGACTACAGAGACTGATTGATAAAGTAGTAGAGGCATGCGAACCACTTAATATGCGATTGAATGTGGCAAAGACAAAAATTCTAATCGTCAGCAAAAATGCGTCTAATGCCCAATTCCTGGTAAATGGGGCCCAACTACAGAGAGTACCATCAATATCGTACTTGGGTGTAAACCTCAATGACCAATCGGATCATAGTTGTGAAGTAAAGATCAACATAGAGAAGGCACGTTCTACATTTAACCAAATGAAGAATGTTTTGTGTAACATGCGCTTGAACATCCATCTTCGAACACGCATACTTAGATGCTACGTCTTCTCTAAGCTTTTGTATGGAGTGGAGGCATGGACACTCTCCGAGGCAACTAGTAAGCGACTGGAGGCCTTCGAAGCATGGTGCTATCGTCGAATGCTTCGCGTTTCCTGGACCCACCATGTTAGCAACGAAACCATACTCCTACGCATGCAGAAGGACAGAGAACTGCTCACAACAGTCAAACACAGAAAACTGTCATACTTTGGCCATATCATGAGAAACAGCAACAGATATAGGCTACTTCAACTCATCATGCAGGGAAAAATCGAGGGGAAGAGGTCACAGGGAAGACGACGGATCTCCTGGTTGAAGAATCTGCGACAATGGACCGGAAGAACATCGGTTGACTTGTTCAGATCGGCTGTGGATCGAATCCGATGGGCTATATTGATCGCCAACGTCCACTGAGGATATGGCACAATAAGAAGAAGAAGAAGCGAGACGAGATTTTTGAAACTCTCGCCCTATCTCGTCTCGTGTGAAGCCCTAAGGGTACTAAAAAATGGAAAATATCAAAAATGAGCTAGCAACAGTTTTGAGAAAAACTGTGCGTTTTTGACATATTACTGCACCTCGACTATAGTTCTGGAGTACTTGATCAATTTTGCAAAGTTCTGCAAAAATTGACATTATTCAAAAAAATATATGCAAAAACAGTTCTTTTCGCGGATCTAAATAGCACCCTAAGAGTTCTATCGAAGATCCCTTCGACATTTTTTGATCAAAACCTTGATTCAAAAGATATTTTCAATAATAAGGGACCCATGGTTTTGAATGAAAATCAAAATTAAAAAAATCGCGCAACAGTTATGTTTGCAGTTCCTGATAGAGGTCCTAGAGTGGCTATCAAAAATCATCTTTCTGCAAAGTTAAAAATTGAAAAGATACAAAGAACTATTTCGCGAAATTTTGCACA
Source organism: Phosphuga atrata (assembly GCA_944588485.1). Classification (NCBI taxonomy): domain Eukaryota; kingdom Metazoa; phylum Arthropoda; class Insecta; order Coleoptera; family Silphidae; genus Phosphuga; species Phosphuga atrata. Next base: position 4,035,640 of record OX155902.1, on the reverse strand, counting down.
AAGTACTCTAGAACTATTTGATATCAACCAATAACTCCGATGTAATATTATATTTTTGCAAATTCGGTAGCTAACTTCATAGGACTATATATTACTATTAAATGTTAAAATTTTATTATTAATATTATACTACCTAATTTTAAACCAATTTCACTTTATTTCAAATGGCATCGGCTTCTTTCTATTATTTATGAGTTTAGTAGGAACTCATTGCCCTACTGCAGCACTGCGCATGACGAGGCGCATCATGAGCTCATGCGGGTGTAGTGGGGAGCTAATGTGGCCGTAATGCGAATATAATGTGAACGTAATTCAGGGAATGCAAGAGTGATTCAAGGAATGCAAGAGTACTGTGGTGTAAAGCTAAGAAAAAAAGTAATGTGCTAAATATTATTATGTCTAAATATTAACATGTATTGCAAGAGTGGATGGCCCCTCGGAATAAACCAAAAATCCCAAATGTTACCATACAGCAGAGAACGGGAGTTGCAGACGCGGAAGGGAGGATCACCTTCCTGAAGTGGAATTGGGCTGGCCACGTAGCAAGATTATGATGATTTCCTATTCTAAGATTTTGATGATTTCTGAAAAAACCTTTGTTTCGAAGATACTGGGTGAACGAAATTTGCGACAGTAAAAACATTTTATTATCAAAAGGTACATGTGAAGTTGCTCATTCTACAATAAATGTTCGAAATGACTTCCTCCAGCCTAGATACAAGCATACAATCTTCGCGTCATTGAGTTCCAAACTCTTTCAAACAATGGTTGTTTCTCATTGAGTTACACCCAATAATAATTCGATTTCGCAATTCGTCCAAATTCTCCACTGGGGATCGTGTCCATTAATCACGTGAGACTCGAAAGGGGAGAGGGGTGAAGAATCACAAAATATCACATGGGGGAGGGGGGAGCGGGTGTAGTGAGATATCACGTGTATTTATTTTTTCATTGGACGCGCGATTTTTAAACCGAAAAGCGTTGCTTGTTAAAAAAAATACACGTGATTTTGGGTAGGGGGGGGGCTTAACCTTAAACCTCAGCACGTATAAAGCGGGATTGTGGGGGGGGTGGTGGGGGGCTGTCTTAACCTAAAACCTCACCACGTATCAACCGGGGGGAGGGTGGTGAGCTTAAAAAGTGGCTAAAAAACATCACGTGATTAATGGACGACCCCCTGGAATAGCGTAAACTAATGACTTCAGATCCATAAGAAATAATCCAGGGTGCTTAAGTCTAGAGATCGAGCAGGCCATGCGTGTAGCCCACCTCGACCAATCTAGCGATCTCTGCATCATTAATCATCTTGTAGCGTCCACTGCTAGACATCAGCCTCCCTTAATTACTCCAATTCTTCTCGTGGTTGCGCTGCTTCCAATCCAATTAGATGTGATACGCTTTATATCATCACTCCATCTCGCGTTCTTCGGTATGCCTCTTGTCTAGGTAGGAAAACACCGCCCCTATAATCTTCCACTGTGAATCAATTGCACGTAGGAGGTACATAGCTTGATATTACAGCTGAGAGAGTCCCGGTGAAAAACATGGCACATATAATCCTGGACCTAATTGATGGACTGGATCTATTTTCATGAACGAAACGAAACGAAAATGTGGGGAAATTCAATAGGCCAATGAAAAAAAATGCATCTTGTCTAGGCCTCCATTCAATGATACTTTTCTTCCATCCGTCATTCCTGCTACGTGGCCTGCCCAATTCCACTTCAAGAAGGTGATCCTCTCTTCCGCGTCTACAACTCCCGTTCTCTGCTGTATGGTAACATTTGGGATTTTTGGTTTATTCCTTCCATTATTTTCGTTGTTGCGCTGCTGGTATCCAATTAGATGTGATACGCTTTATATTATATTTAGGCCTCCATTCAATGATACTTTTCGTCCATCTTCCATCCGTCATTCTTGCTACGTGGCCAGCCCAATGCCACTTCAGGAAGGTGAAGGCCTCCTCTCTTCCGCGTCTACAACTCCCGATCTCTGCTGTATGGTAACATTTGGGATTTTTGGTTTATTCCTAACATGTACCCCTCCATGTTGCGCTGTGTTAACCTGGTTTTGTTTCCAACTTTCTTTGTTAATGTAAGTATTTCCGCTCCAAATGTTAGGACAGTCAGGACACATTGGTCATACACCTTTCTTTTCAAGCAGATGGATAAATCAGACACGTGTCTGATTTATCACACATCATGGACACGTGTTTCTGCTTACCAAAGGTTAGTCCTACTCGTCTGTAGAATTCGTTCCTTTGATTAGCTCCACCAATTCGAATCTGATGTCCTATGTATTTACGAGACAGTCGTGTCTATTTTGACATTATCCACTGAAATAGTTTCACTCAGTACAAGGTTGGTCACTATTTTCGGTTTCGAGTCTTCTTCTCCTTCTGGCGCTACAGCCCAATTTTAGCCTTGGCCTCCTCTAGTTACCTCCTCCATTCTTCTCTCTCCCAGGTCACTTACTTCCATCTTCCTAGTTCCTTCTCCTGCCTCCTCTAGTTACCTCCTCCATTCCTCTCCCGGATCACTTCCTTCCCTCTTCCTTCTCCTGCCTCCTCTAGTTACCTTTTCCATTCCTCTCTCTCCCAGCTCACTTGATTCCATCTTCCTAGTTCCTTCTCCTGCCTCCTCTAGTTACCACCTCCATTCCTCTCTCTCCCGACTCACTTCCTTCCATCTTCCTAGTTCCTTCTCGTGCCTCCTCTAGTTACCTCCCCCATTCCTCTCTCTCCCGGCTCACTACTTCCATCTTCCTAGTTCCTTCTCTTGTCTCCTCTAGTTACCTCTTCCATTCCTCTCTTTCTCTCTCCCGGGTCACCTCCTTCCATCTTCCTAGCTCCTTCTCCTGTCTCCTCTAGTTACCTCCTCCATTTCTCTCCCTCTCCCGGGTCACTTCCTTCCATCTTCCTAGTTCCTTCTCCTGCCTCCTCTAGTTACCTCCTCCATTCCTCTCTCTCCCAGATCACTTCCTTCCATCTTCCAAGTTCCTTCTCCTGCCTCCTCTAGTTACCTCCTCCATTCCTCTCCCTCTCCTAGGTCACTTCCTTTCATCTTCCTAGTTCCTTCTCCTGCCTCCTCTAGTTAAGTCCTACATTCCTCTCTCTCCCAGGTCACTTCCTTCCATCTTACTAGTTCCTTGTCCTGTCTCCTCTAGTTACCTCCTCCACTCCTCTCTCCCCGGGTCACTTCCTTAAATCTTACTAGTTTAAGGATTCGTCTGGAGTCCTGGTCTACTTCATCCTCCCATCTTTTTCTTGATCTTCGTATCGGCCTCTTCCCCCCATTCGGCCGTTCAGGATTCTTTTGGTCATTCTTCCATCTGGCATTTTTATAATGTGGCCTGACCACCGGAGGCGCTGCAGTTTCACGTATATCGACACTGGTTGGTCTTCAAGGGCCTGATATACTTCCTTGTTGTATCGCATCCTATATTCTTCATTGTCCCTTACTGGTCCCAGTATCCTTCTTAATATTTACCTCTCAAACACTTCCTTCCCTCTTTCTAGTTTCTTCTCCTGCATCCTCTAGTTACCTCCTCCATTCCTTTCTCTCCCGGGTCACTTCCTTTCAACTTCCTAGTTGCTTCTCCTGCCTCCTCTAGTTACCTCCGCTATGCCTCTCTCTCCCAGGTCACTTCCTTCAATCTTCCTAGTTCCTTCTCCTGCCTCCTCTAGTTACCTCCTCCATTCCTCTTTCGCCCGGGTCACTTCCTTCCATCTTCCTAGTTTAAGGATTCGTCTGGCGTCCTGGTCTACTTCACCCTCCCATCTTTTTCTTGGTCTGCCTATTGGCCTCTTTCCCTCCATTCGGCCGTTCAGGATTCTTTTGGGAATTCTACCATCTGGCATTCTTATAATCTGGCCTGCCCACCGGAGGCGCTGCAGTTTCACGTATATCGACACTGATTGGTCTTTAAGGGCCTGATATACTTCCTTGTTGTATTTTGGAATTCTTCTGAATTCACTAATTTCATCTAGTTCTAGTTCTGCAGAAGTTCTTCAAGTTCTAGTAGTTTTTCTTTGGTTGACAATGCTCGTAGCGATTTGCAAGTGTCTTCCTTTATGGTAATCTGATTTATTCCGGGAATTCTTCGCTCCTTGTGTTCTCTTTCTGTGTCGATCGCTACCGTGATCAAAAGACTTCGAACTGCCGGAGACTGAGGGCCTTTTTCGGGAGTTGTTTCTCTTAAGGGGATTTTAGCCAGTGACCTATCACACTGGCAAGATTGATGGTCACTCGGTTTCAGCTCTTTCACGAGCTGTATATTGTATGTGGCTATTGACAGGAGATACCACAAGGAAATACAAAACGTCAAGGTATTGAGGGGAGCAAACCTCGAATCTGACCATTATCTTTCCCTAGTTAAGACCAACCTACAGCTCTTGAGAAGAGCACACAATACCCCAAAGGTCTCCAGAATACCGAGGTTTAACAACACCCAATGGCTGAGCGATAAGGACTTCCAGCCCACCCTCGAGAAGAACACACATAAACAACGGCGGACTACTCTTCGAAAGGCTCTACTGGATGCCGCTCATGAAACTATACCTGCCTCATCTAACAAAGGCAAGCACCCCTGGTGGACCACAGAATGTGATCAAGCTATAGAGGAAAGGCGCAGAGCCTGGATCAAGTGGAATCAGCGCAAAGATTGGGCCAACCATCAGGCATTTATGGCGCAAAGAAAAATAACAGCGAGCATCATCCGCAAAACCAAGAGGAACTACAACAGCTCTCAAGAACTACAGGCAAGATGAAGAATTCAAGAAAAACAATTCAAGAGATCTCTACAATGGACTCAAGAAACAGACTACTTCATACATGGCCCCAACCCTACATCTCAGAGGACCAGATGGGAAGCTCCAAATAAATAACAGTGACTGCACAAACACCTTTGCAGAATACTTCCAGAAACCCCTCAATGCGAGCCCCCTGTCAGGAACCAGGACTCTGTACCATCCAACAGGGAAGAAATGGAGAAGACCATCTTAAGAACAACAAGGCCCCAGGTGAAGATGGCATAGTTGTAGAAATGTGGAAGCACATAGATGACCAGATTGCAGAGCATCACCCAGATCATGCAGGACATTTTGAGAACAGAGGGATGGACCTCAGCCGTGATCCACCCACTGCAGAAGAAAGGAAATTAGACCGACCTCAACAACTACAGAGGCATCTCCGTGTTGCTTATAACCTACAAGATCTTCTCTAAAGCTCTACAAACTAGAGTCACCAAACAGCTAGACTCTCAAATAGGTGAATACCAGACTGGTTTCCGTGTGAGTAGGTCCAGCACAGAATAGATTCAAAATCTCAAGACAATTCTATCATTTAGGAGCCGATGGGAATATCCGTGGGTAGCCATTATGGCAGACTTCCAAAAGGCATACGACTCAATAGACCGATAGACTTTCTTCTCTACCTTGTGGGAACTAGGCCTAGATGAGACTGGTTCAAACTACCCTGAAGAATACCACTTCCAAAGTCAAGTTCAGGGGTGAACTCTCTGCGAGCTTTTCCATCCACAAGAGTCGGGCACGGGAATGGCTTCTCGTGCATCCTCTTCAACTGTGTTCTTATGAAAATCATCAGAGAATGGACCTCCACATCATCACCAGAAGCAGGACCGAAGCTTGGGTACAAAAAAGTCAACCTCAATGTACCCTGTCTAGCCTTTGCTGATGATCTCACCCTTTTGGTCAACATCTTGGAGGAGGCTATTCATCAACTACAGAGCCTCTACAATGTTGCGGCGAAAACCGGCTTGAGCATCAACATACAGACGACCGAGTTCATCACCAATATCAACAAGGCTTCTTCTACAATCCCACTTGGAAACAATAATATTTGTAAAGTTCTTGCAGTCAAGTACTTGGGAGAAAGGATAGCAGCAACTGAGAGTGAAACCTTGGCCATAGACGCCAGGTGCACCAAGTTAGAGAGGGCCTATCATTCCTGTAAGAACATCTATACCTCATACCTATTTAAGAACATAAAGCTGAAGCTCTACAACTCAGTAGTACCCTCTGCACTCTATGCCTCTGAGTGCCTCTTGATGAATCAAAAGGTCCCACTCAGGAAACTTAAAGAGAGGAAGATTGATGAGCAGAATACTAGGACCCATAAGTGAGGAAGACGGTACCTAAAGAATCAGGCACAATAGCGAACTCTTTAAACATCAGGAAGACTTAGTCATATGTATGAGGAAGAGACGAATGACTTTCTATGGGAACATGACCCAGCCAAACTTTAATTTACATTAATGATTTCAACAAATATCGAATATGGTTGTCGCAAATTTTTCTCACCCTGTAGCTTCGAAACAAAGAGGTTTTACAGCAATCATCATAGGACAAAATATTCTTGGAATAGGCCAAGGAATATTCCCTTGAATTTTTGCCGCATGTTTACTCAACACCCTGTATATCAATATGAGACAATACTTGCAAATGATCATTTTGTTTTTTAATTTTTTTTTTTTGCTATGTCCAACTTAGCATCACGTTATTTCAACTGTTTTCTTCCTTGGGCTTTAATGTTCACCCAGTACTGGCGCATTCGTTTCCGATGTTTCCGCTTCCGTTCTTCAGTCCAGATTTTGCCTGTTTTGAGCTTAGGCTTTTCCTGGAAACTCTGGAATGATTTCAGTAGGAAAAGCTAGTATGTTCTAAAACCGCCGCCGCAACAACAGGGAAAGATGATTCGTTCTGGACCCTCCACCTCCACTTCCGGTCCTCCATCTTTTAATCAACTTTAATCAGCTTTAATACACTACAAGAGTGTGAGGTCTATGTAAGCCGACGCTAAACGGGGTGTGAGGTCTATGTAATCCCACGCTAAATAGGGTGTGAGGTCTATTTAACTCCACGCTAAACGGTGTGAGGTCCATGTAGCCCCACGCTAAACAGGGTGTGAGGCCTATGTTACCCCACGCTAAACAGGGTGTGAGGTCTATGTAATCCCACGCTAAACAGGGTGTGAGGTCTATGTAACTCCACGCCAAACAGGGTGTGAGGTCTATGTAAACCCACGCTAAACAGGGTGTGAGGTCTATGTAACCCCACGCTAAGCAGGATGTGAGGTCTAGGTAACCCCACGCTAAACAGGGTGTGAGGTCTATGTAACTCCACGTCAAACAGGGTGTAAGGTCTATATAATCCCACGCTAAACAGGGTGTGAGGTCTATTTAACCCCACGCTAAACATGGTTTAAGGTCTATGTAACCCCATTGTGTGAGGTCTATGTAGCCCCACGCTACAAGTTTAATCAGTTTCAATCAAGTGGAGGTAGAGGGTCCAGAACGAATCATCTTTCAGTGCTGTGGCGGCGGCGGTTTTAGAAGATACTATCTCTCCGTACTGATTTCAGCTTCATCTTTACGTTATTGAATATCTGGTCATGTGATCCCCACGTCTTTCAAGTTTTTGTCCAGTTCTGTGAACCAAGCTCCCTTCAGCTTCTTTCCAGGGAAATAGGTAAAGATTTTTGGTTGTCAAACTCGTTGGATTCATTCGTGCCATGTGACCATAAAGTGTGATCCTTCTCTTCTGAATAATGTCGGTTATTTTGTCCACGTGCACGTAGAGTTCATGATTATGCCGTTTTCTGTATTCACCATTTTGCTTTACTGGACCCAAAGTTTTCCTCAGAATCCTAATTTACAGAGTTTCCATCATTCCTTTCCTTTTCCTCTACCTTTTGCTTTTGGACCTGGTACTTTTAGGAATGAATTTCACTTTGATCTTAGAGAGGTAATGATCAGATTTGCACTTCTCAAAACCTTCACATTCTGAATTTCTCGCTGTACTTTCCGTGCGATAGCGACGTGATCAAGCTGGAACTTCCCAAGGTTTGTGTTTGGGCATGTCCAGGTTTTCTGCTTTCAGCAGTTCATAGATGCTCTTGGTCAGTTGATATGCAGTTTCCATTTTCCTGATACGTCAAGGTGAAGGCTTCTTTCGCCGAGATGTCGGACTCTATCCATCCATAGATATTTGAATTTGTCGGGTCGCTTAATTTTTCCTGATTCCATGACAAGTACTTTGGGTACTGGTTTGATGTTTGTGATAAACTCTGTTTTCTCAAAGGAAATCTGAAGGCCTGCCTTAGCTGCTTGTGTTTGTGGTAGTTTGATTTGCTCCACAGCTCTAGCCAGGGAATCGGAAAATATCGCGAGATTATCTGCAAAGGCTGGGCAGTCTACTGTTTGTTCCATGTTTCTGCATCCCAATCTGATCCCATTTTCCACTCCTTTGTTGTTTATTTCCTTGCGCCACTCACGGATGACTTTCTCGAGTACGCAGCTGAAAAGCAGAGCCCATCTCCCTGGCTTACGCCTGTCCTGATTTCGAAGGCATCTGAAATCTCTCCTCTAAATTTCACTCTGGATTTTGGCCTACTAAAGATTTGCTGAATTATCGATCCTGTTTTGTTGTCCAAACTCAATTCTTTGTTAAGATTTGTATTAAGGTACATCGATCGATTGAGTCGTACGCTTTCTTGAAATCGACAAAGGTTGCCACAAACTGTTTCTTAGTTCCTTAGTTCCTTACTGTTCTTTAGCTTGTGATATGAAAGGGTGGATTTTAAGTTCATAATCTGTTCAGCACATGAACGCCCTTTCCTGAATCCACCTTGGTAGTCTCCCAACTGTGGATCTAGTTGCTCTTCGGCCCGATTTTGTAGAGCCTTAGAGAAGAGGATCTTGTAAGTTATGGAGACAAGAGAGATTCTACAATAATTGTTCACGTCCGTTACAGAACGGTTACAGAACGGAACAGACGACAGCGTCTGTTCTTATGAAGAGAATGGATCAAAGCTGACAAAATCCAGGGGGACGCTCGATCCATGCTCGGAACTCCAAACTGGAGAAAGGCGGCGGAGGACAGGAATAGCTCGAGGAAGAAAATAGAGGAGGCAAAGGTCCGATTTGGGCTGTAGCGCCATTGGATGGATGGACCAAAGCTGAGGTCCAGTCTCCTGGAAGTTTCTCGGTTAAGCTTTTCAACTGCCTTGTTCCCAGCATGTTTCCACAGTTCAGCAACAATTGAATCCTCACCTGGTGCCCTGTTTTTAAGTGCCTGGATGATTTGTTTGATTTCTTCCTTTGTAGGTGGGGATGAGTCTGGATTGTTGGTTGCACTGTCTTCAAACGTGAACGCTCGGTGATCGCTCGCATACTCGGTGATTCTGGAGGTTCGCAGTTGAGGAGAGACTCAAAGTAGGTGGCCAAGATACGGCAGTTGTCTTTGTCATTGAAGGCAGTTTTACCATCAGTGTAGTCTCGGTGGAGAGTACTTGCTCAAATGCTGTTTGAATGGTCTGTAATAGTTCCGTGTATTGTCCTTCTGGAAGTCTTGTTCAACTTGAGCTAGAAGATTTTTCTCGAAGGCCCGTTTTACCCCACGGATGGTTTTCGCAGAGTGTTTTCTTGCATTTAGGAAATTGATCCAGTTATCTTCATTCTTATGTGAATTCCATCTTTGCCAGGCAAGTTGTCTTTGCTTTATGGCTACATCACATTCACTCATCCGCCAGGCATGTTTCCTTGGTGGGACTGTCTCCTGTGCTGTTTCGATTATGGCCTGTTGTAATTGCTCCCAAGTCTGTGGGTTCAAGCACTCCAGTTTCTCAGGGAAATTTATTTGATCTTAGATTTTCCGAATCAAACCTCTTCCTCTTTTTTAATTGGATCTGGTATTTCTCGGTACCTCATCTTTTTTAATTGGATCTAGTACTTCTAGGAATGGGTAGTTCTTCTGGTACTTTTAGGAATGAGTACTTCTTCAGGTACTTATAGGAATGATTACTTCTTCTGGTACTTCTAGGAACGAGTACTTCTTCTGGTACTTCTAGGAATGAGTACTTCTTCTGGTACTTCTAAGAATGAATACTTCTTGTGGTACTTCTAGGAATGAGAACTTCTTCTGGTACTTCTAGGAATGAGTACTTCTTCTGATACTTCTAGGAATGAGTACTTCTTCTGGTACTTCTAGGAATGAGTGTTGCTTTGATCTTAGAGAGGCAATGATCAGAATCAAGATTTGCACATCTCAAAACCTTGACATTCTGAATCTCTCGGTGTGCTTTCCTTGCGATAGCGACGTGATTAATCTGCAACTCCCCATGGTTAGTGTTGGGGGATGTCCATGTTTTCTGCTTCTTGGGCAGATCTTTGAAGGATTTCATACTGGATTGAAGATCCTGCGAAGCTCCATGAGCCCCTATCCATTCTGATTGGTTCTCTGATGAGCTAGGTAATCACCAATTATATTACGGTACTTTCTTTATGTTCCTAATTGGGCATTGAAGTCCTCTAACACGATGGTCATGTGTTTGTCAGGAATCTTACTCAGGATATCCTCTAGTTCTTCCCAGAAATTGCCTGTTCCTTCCGTGTCTTTCTTGTTCGCCCTGGTTAGTTGAAGCGTGTACATTAACGATAGTGTATATCTTGTTCATTCTTGTTCATGCAAGGAGAGGGTAGAGATTCGACGTTTTTTTCTAAAATATTAATATATTTTCTAATAATGATAATCTCGGTAGTTCGGCCGTTGGTTAATCGGACGACACCTTCAGTAATCCGGCGGTGTGGAGATACTAATAATAATCTCGGTAATTCGGAAGTTGGTTAATCGGACGACACGTTCAGTAATCCGGCGGTGTGGAGATATTAATAATAATCTTGGTAATTCGGCCGTTGGTTAATCGGACGACAGGTTCAGTAATCCGGCGGTGTGGAGACATTAATAATAATCTCCGTAATTCGGCCCTTGGGGTTAATCGGACGACACGTTCATTAATCCGGCGGTGTGGAGATATTAATAATAATCTCGGTAATTCGGCCGTTGGTTAATGGGACGACACGTACACTAGTCCGGCGGTGTGGAGATAATAATATTCTCGTTAATTCGGCCTTTGGTTAATCGGACCACACGTTCAGTGATCCGGTGGTGTGGAGATATTAATAATAATCTCGGTAATTCGGCCGTTGGTTAATGGGACGACACGTACACTAGTCCGGCGGTGTGGAGATAATAATATTCTCGTTAATTCGGCCGTTGGTTAATCGGACGACACGTTTAGTAATCCGGCGGTGTGGAGATAATAATAATAATCTCGGTAATTCGGAGGTTGGCTATTCGGACGACACGTTCAGTAATCCGGCGGTGTGGATTTATTAATAATAATCTCGGTAATTCGGCCGTTGGTTAATCGGACGACAGGTTCAGTAATCTGGCGGTGTGGAGATATTAATAATAATCTCGGTAATTCGGAGGTTGGCTATTCGGACGACACGTTCAGTAATCCGGCGGTGTGGATATATTAATAATAATCTCGGTAATTCGGCCGTTGGTTAATCGGACGACACGTTGAGTAATCCGGGGCTGTGGAGATATTAATAATAATCTCGGAAATTCGGCCGTTGGTTAATCGGACGACACGTTCAGTAATCTGGCGGTGTGGAGATAATAATAATCTCGGTAATTCGGAGGTTGGTTATTCGGACGACACGTTCAGTAATCCGGCGGTGTGGATATATTAATAATAATCTCGGTAATTCGGCCGTTGGTTAATCGGACGACACGTTCAGTAATCCGGGGCTGTGGAGATATTAATAATAATCTCGGTAATTCGGCCGTTGGTTAATGGGACGACACGTTCACTAGTCCGGCGGTGTGGAGATAATAATAATATTCTCGGTAATACGGCCGTTGGTTAGTCGGACGACAGGTTCAGTAATCCGGCGGTGTGGAGATATTAATAATTATCGGTAATTCGGCCGTTGGTTAATCGGACGACACGTACAGTAATTTGGCGGTATGGAGATATTAATAATCTAGGTAATTGGGCCGTTGGTTAATCGGACGACACTTTTAGTAATCCGGCGGTGTGGAGATATTAATAATAATCTCGGTAATTCGGCCGTTGGTTAATCGGACGACACGTACAGTAATTTGGCGGTGTTGAGATATTAATAATTTCGGTAATTGGGCCGTTGGTTAATCGGACGACACGTTCAGTAATCCGGCGGCCTGGAGATTGCTCGCGCTCTTCTCTCCCACCAATCTTTCTGATAATCCGGCGGTTGTCTGGTCCCATATGTGTCGGATTATCGAGATTGTACTGAATATGTAAAATGAAATTTATCAATTATAGGACAAAAAGTTTCGTGAAAATTTGCTCACAACAAAATTTAATTACGTCATTGTTTTAATCTTTAAAATTATTTATTGTTATGATTTTAGATAATGTTGAAGAGAAAGGCGAGGAGAATTGTGAGGATATGGATCAAAGTGACGAGTTTCATCCGGATGAGACGCCGGAAGAAGTGCGGAAGGTTCCTAAAGTGACGTTGAAACTACCGAAAATAACAAATTACAATCCCAACGACGAAGAAGAGGAGTATCAGAGCGAAGACAGTGAGAAACTGACGATGGAAGTCGAGAAGGAAAGCGATGTCGACATGTCGATCGATCCGGTCGAGGAAGAAACCGAGAACTGTAAAACGGTCGTCGAGGAAGAAACCAAAAACGAGTTAGCCGTTCCAACTGCAGGTCCAGATATAGCTATTATAGAATTGGAATTGGAGCAAGCTTTGGACAAAAGCAATATGCAGCTGTTGCTGCAAAAGTGTCTGAGGGCTACGATAGGAACTTGTTTGTATTGCAACCACGCTCGAAAAATCTGTGTTAATGGGAAACAGCTCGGTCTGCACGCGATTGCTGAACACAGGTACTCGGCTATAAATAAAAGTATTACAGCGGAAGAATTGATACCCGAAAGCTTTAACTCCCGCATTAAGGAAAGCTTCGAGGAGCTGGAGAAACTCCACTTCAATTTAGAATCGACGTCTTCGGAAGGCGGCGTAACTTTTTCCCATATATTCGAATGTTTCCAGTGTAGATACAGCAGCAACGTCCACAAAGAACTCTATTTACATAACAGAAAACTCCACGCGAAAGCAATACTCCTCTGCATAATGTGCAAGACAAGCTTTTATAGTTACAGTGAGTTAATTTGTCATTTGTGTCCCGGGATTTACTCCCTGCATAAAGACGATATTCATTTTCGTTGCTGTCTTTGCGTCAGCGGTGATATTCCCTCGGCTTTCAGACTTATGGTGCATTTACGTAAGAAGCATCATGTGTGCGACGTGTGTCTAGAAATGTGTCACAACCAATCGAGACTTTCAAATCACATCTGGAAACACAAACTACACCATTTCTGTTATCGGTGCGGCATCGTCTACCGGAACAAGCCAGACATAACAAAACATCTGTTCTGGAAACACGGCACGGAAAGCGTCCTCTGCAGAAAGTGTTTGCAGAAAAAGTGGCCTCACATGTATCATTTCTGTATTCCACCCACGAACTTCTCATGTGAAGAATGCAATCTGACTTTCACCAGAGCCGTCAGTTTAATGGTCCACAAAAGAATACACAAAGAAGAGTTTCCTCATGTTTGCACCGAAGAAGATTGTACAGAGAAATTTATTTCTAAAAGACTTTTGGCGAAACATGAATTCAAACACAAGCAACCTATCGAAGAGCCTAAGAACGAGGAAGAAGTTAAACCGGACGTTGAATCTCCACCAGAAAGCAAAGGTAAATAATTATTTGTTTGGAATTGAATGTAACGTTATTTGTTTTAGTTGAAACGAAGGAGGAGGAGCCGACCGAGAAAATAAAGGTCAGTGAAGAAGTGGAGGTAGAAGAGAAAGAGAAACCGAAACCAAAGGTGGACGTTTATGATCTCCCCGAATTAAACCTTTCGGAAAGTGATAGCAGTGAGTCGGAAGACGAAGAGAAATTTAACAAAACTAGTGAAGTGATGACAAAAACGGACGTTGATAACATTTTAGATAATCCCCAAGAAGAAATTTTAAAGACTGACGATACTAAATTGAACGGCACCGATGAGAAACCGGTTCCCGTAATCGAGAACATTTGGGACGATTTTAAAAACTACCAAGCCAACATCGCCAAATTGGACATTCTAACGGACGTGGGCAAAGACCCCGACTTGGAAGAACCGAAAATTTTAACCGACATACCGGCTGTGCTCACGCTAGAGGACGCTCTTAGGGACCACGACTACTGCGCACCCACCATGGACACGCTCAAAGAACAAGACGGACTTCCGGAAAACAGTGCGGATCACGACTACTGTTCCGCGAACGAACAGAAAGACGGTGCGAAAAGTGAAACAACACCTGCTGTGCCTACTCAGAACAATCAGAAACCTCAAAACAAACATTTATCCAGTGACTCCAGTTCGGATAGTGACTCATCCAGTTGTACCTGCGGTTCAAATTGTTCATGTAGTTCTAGTTCAGATAGTTCCAGTTCAACATCAGATAGTTCAGAATCAGACAGTTCTAGTGAAGAAGGTAATTAACAAGATTTCACTAGACCTAGACAAGATCTAAACATGAATTAAACTTGATAAAAACCTAACATGACTTTATGGATCAGCCAAAACAATACCAGACCTAGAGGAGATGTAGAAAAGACCTAAACAGGACCTAGAAAATATCCAGACAATATCTAAACATCAGTTGAACTTGATAAGAACCTAACAAGACATTAAGAATCAGCCAAAACAAGACCAGACCCAGACCTAGAGGAGATTTAGAAAAGACCTAAACAAGACCTAGAAAATATGCAGACAATATCTAAACATGAGTTAAACTTGATAAGAAACTAACAAGACTTTATGAACCAGCCAAAACAAGACCTAACCTAGAGAAGATTTAGAAAGACCTAAACAAGACCTAGAAAATATCCAGACAATATTCAAACATGAGTTAAACTTTATAAGAACCTAACAAGACTTTATGAACCAGCCAACACAAGATCAGACCCGACCTAGAGAAGATCTAGAAAAGACCTAAACAAGACCTAGAAAATATCCAGACAATATCCCAACATAAGTTAAACTTGATAAGAACCTAACAAGACTTTATGATCCAGCCAAAACAATACCAGACCCTGACCTAGAGAAGATCTAGAAACGACCTAAACAAGACCTAGAAAATATCCAGACAATATCCCAACATAAGTTAAACTTGATAAGAACCTAACAAGACTTTATGATCCAGCCAAAACAATACCAGACCCTGACCTAGAGAAGATCTAGAAAAGACCTAAACAAGACCTAGAAAATATCCAGAAAATATCCAAACATAAGTTAAACTTGATCAGAACTTAACAAGACTTCATGAACCAGCCAAAACATGACCAGACCCAGACCTAGAGAAGATCTGGAAAAGACCTAAACAAGACCTAGAAAATATCCAGACAATATCCAAACATGATTTAAACTAGATAAGAACCTAACAAGACTTTATGAACCAGCCAAAACAAGTCCAGACCCAGACCTAAAGAAGATCTAGAAAAGACCTAAACAAGACCTAGAAAATATCCAGACAATGTCCAAACCTGAGTTAAACTTGATAAGAACCTAACAAGACTTTATGAACCAGCCAAAACAAGTCCAGACCCAGACCTAGAGAAGATCTAGAAAAGACCTAAACAAGACCTAGAAAATATCCAGACAATATCTCAACATAAGTTAAACTTGATAAGAACCTAACAAGACTTTATGATCCAGCCATAACAATACCAGACCCTGACCTAGAGAAGATCTAGAAAAGACCTAAACAAGACCTAGAAAATATCCAGCAAATATCCAAACATAAGTTAAACTTCATCAGAACTTAACAAGACTTCATGAACCAGCCAAAACATGACCAGACCCAGACCTAGAGAAGATCTGGAAAAGACCTAAACAAGACCTAGAAAATATCCAGACAATATCCAAACATGATTTAAACTAGATGAGAACCTAACAAGACTTTATGAACCAGCCAAAACAAGTCCAGACCCAGACCTAGAGAAGATCTAGAAAAGACCTAAACAAGACCTAGAAAATATCCAGACAATGTCCAAACCTGATTTAAACTTGATAAGAACCTAACAAGACTTTATGAACCAACCAAAACAAGTCCAGACCCAGACCTAGAGAAGATCTAGAAAAGACCTAAACAAGACCTAGAAAATATCCAGACAATATCTCAACATAAGTTAAACTTGATAAGAACCTAACAAGACTTTATGATCCAGCCATAACAATACCAGACCCTGACCTAGAGAAGATCTAAAAAAGACCTAAACAAGACCTAGAAAATATCCAAACATAAGTTAAACTTGAACAGAACTTAACAAGACTTCATGAACCAGCCAAAACATGACCAGACCCAGACCTAGAAAAGATCTGGAAAAGACCTAAACAAGACCTAGAAAATATGCAGACAATATCCAAACATGATTTAAACTAGATAAGAACCTAACAAGACTTTATGAACCAGCCAAAACAAGTCCAGACCCAGACCTAGAGAAGATCTAGAAAAGACCTAGAAAATATCCAGACAATGTCCAAACATGAGTTAAACTTGATAAGAACCTAACAAGACTTTATGAACCAGCCAAAACAAGTCCAGACCCAGACCTAGAGAAGATCTAGAAAAGACCTAGAAAATATCCAGACAATGTCCAAACATGAGTTAAACTTGATAAGAACCTAACAAGACTTTATGAACCAGCCAAAACAAGTCCAGACCCAGACCTAGAGAAGATCTAGAAAAGACCTAAACAAGACCTAGAAAATATCCAGACAATATCCCAACATAAGTTAAACTTGATAAGAACCTAACAAGACTATGATCCAGCCAAAACAATACCAGACCCTGACCTAGAGAAGATCTAGAAAAGACCTAAACAAGACCTAGAATATATCCAGACAATATCCAAACATGTTTTAAACTTTATAAGGACCTAACAAGACTATATGAATCAGACAGGATCAGACCCGACCTAGAGAAGATCTAGAAAAGACCTGAACAAGACCTAGAAAATATCCAGACAATATCCAAACATGAGTTAAACTTGATAAGAACCTAACATGACTTTATGAACCAGCCAAAACAAGACCAGACCCAGACCTAGAGAAGATCTAGAAAAGACCTAAACAAGACCTAGAAAATAACCAGACAAGATCCAAACATGAATTAAACTTGATAAGAATCTTACAAGACTTTATGAACCAGCCAAAACAAGTTCAGACCCAGACCTAGAGAAGATCTAGAAAAGACCTAAACAAGACCTAGAAAATATCCAGACAATGTCCAAACATGAGTTAAACTTGATAAGAACCTAACAAGACTTTATGATCCAGCCAAAACAATACCAGACCCTGACCTAGAGAAGATCTAGAAAAGACCTAAACAAGACCTAGAAAATATCCAGACAATATCCCAACATAAGTTAAACTTGATAAGAACCTAACAAGACTTTATGATCCAGCCAAAACAATACCAGACCCTGACCTAGAGAAGATCTATAAAAGACCTAAACAAGACCTAGAATATATCCAGACAATATCCAAACATGTTTTAAACTTTATAAGGATCTAACAAGACTTTATGAATCAGACAGGATCAGACCCGACCTAGAGAAGATCTAGAAAAGACCTGAACAAGACCTAGAAAATATCCAGACAATATCCAAACATGAGTTAAACTTGATAAGAACCTAACATGACTTTATGAACCAGCCAAAACAAGACCAGACCCAGACCTAGAGAAGATCCAGAAAAGACCTAAACAAGACCTAGAAAATAACCAGACAATATCTAAACATGAATTAAACTTGATAAGAATCTAACAAGACTTTATGAACCAGACAATACAAGATCAGACCCGACCTAGAGAAGATCTAGAAAAGACCTAAACAAGACCTAGAAAATATCCAGACAATATCCAAACATGAGAAACTTTATAAGAACCTAACAAGACTTTCTGAACCAGCCAACTTAAGACTAGACCCAGACCTAGAGGCGATCTAGTAAAGACCTAAACAAGATCTAGAAAATATCCAGACAATATCTAAACATGAGTTAAACTTGATAAGAACCTAACAAGACTTTATGAACCAGCCAAAGCAGGACCAGACCTAGAGAAGATCTAGAAAAGACCTAAACAAGACCCAGAAAATATCCAGACAATATCCAAACATGAGCTAAACTTGATAAGAACCTAACAAGACTTTATGTACCAGCCAAAACAAGATCAGATCTAGAGAAGATCTAGAAAAGACCTAAACAAGACCTAGAAAATATCCAGACAATATCCAAACATGAGTTAAACTTGATAAGAACCTAACAAGACTTTATGAAACAGCCAAAACAAGACCAGACCCAGACCTAGAGAAGATCTAGAAATGACCTAAACAAGACCTAGAAAATATCCAGACAATATCTAAGCATGAGTTAAACTTGATAAGAACCTAACAAGACTTTATGAACCAGCCAAAACAAGATCAGACCCGAGTTAGAGAAATTTGGAAAAGACCTAAACAAGACCTAGAAAATATCCAGACAATATCGAAACATGAGTTAAATTTGATAAGAACCTAACAAGACTCTGAACCAGCCAAAACAAGACCAGACCCAGACCTAGAGAAGATCTAGAAAAGACCTAAACAAGACCTAGAAAATATCCAGTCAATATCCAAACATGAGTTAAACCTGATATGAACCTAACAAGACTTTATGAACCAACCAAAACAAGACCAGACCCAGAGTTAGAGAAGATCTTGAAAAGACCTAAACAAGGCCTAGAAATTATCCAGACAATATCCAAACATAAGTTAAACTTGACAAGAACCTAACAAGACTTAGACTTAACCTTGATAAGAGCTTGACCAGACCTAGACATGACCTTGATAAGTCCTTGACAAGATCTAGGCCTAGTCAAGACTAGCACAACGTCTTGTCAAAGCCTGGACAATGATCCTGGATGAGGTTTGGTCATGACATATACTCTTTGTACTCTAGTAGTTTACTTCATGGCTGAAGTATCATGATCCCATCAGTAACTTGTTAAAACTGACATCTTGTAAAATATATGTGTAATTTATTTATAGGTCGTAGACGCCAACAAGTTAGAAGAGAGAAACGACGACAAAAGAAAGTAAAACCAACCAGTGAAAATGCTGCAGTAGATGTTGTAGCAACAGATAACTCAGTAGCTGCTGCCCCAGTGACAACAACTCCTTTAGATACTCCAATCCGTGAATCTGACTTAGACACGACAGAAACAGACACAGACGAAGAGTTTTACGACAAGGAGCCGCAGAAAATAGCCAGCAAACTGTTAGCGGAAAAACGCGAGAAGCTCCTACAAATTGCCGCGGCCGCAGGAAACACCGGAAACTACATAAACGGTTCAATGATAGACAGCAGACCGTCGACGCCTAGCCTTCCCGAAGAGGTGAAACCCAAGAAGAAGTCAAA
This sequence comes from Phosphuga atrata, assembly GCA_944588485.1. Lineage (NCBI taxonomy): Eukaryota > Metazoa > Arthropoda > Insecta > Coleoptera > Silphidae > Phosphuga > Phosphuga atrata. Next base: position 4,016,273 of record OX155902.1, on the reverse strand, counting down.
ATCGAAAAAGAAGAAGAAGAAAAAGAGCTCGAAACATGACTCGGAATCCAACCGACACGCCAACATTCCCGTTCCCATTTATCCAACCGTCGCTCCGATCACGCTTTCGATACCCAAAAATTCTCCCACGTATGCGCCCGTTTACAGCCCGAGTGTCAACAATATCCCGAACGTTTCAAGTTTGCCGCAAAATTCGAATATTTTAAGTGAAACGGATTCGAATACCAGAGCCTCGAAGCGAAGAAGAGTTCCTAACAAGTTTTATGGGTATTCCAGTGACGAAGAAGCTGAGAAAGCTAATGCAACACTACCAAACTACAAATTTAGAAAGGTAATGATTATTAAATTTGTGCGATTCAACTGTTTTGATTTTATTCAAATGTGGAATAGACCTTTTTACAGTTACTTAAGCGCATGCGCGACCGAGATGTTTACCCTCGCTGCTATGGACTGCTAGAGCAGTTCAATTGATTTGACGTCCAGGTGCAATGGACTGTAAAGGTCGATTCCCATATGTGCGACACTCAGCTACGCGACGTCGTGCGACATCGCCTGTCAAATAATGATTACATTGTTTTAAATGGGCGCGACAGCTACGCGACCTATCGGGTAGATGTCAAAACAAAACCATAGTGAGAATGTGCCCATTTAAAACAATGAAATCATTATTTGACAGGCAATGTTGCGTATATGAGAATCGGCCTTTATAGTTGCCCAATTGATGGCCAATTGGTGGCCAATTGGTGGTCAGTTGTTATGGACTGCTATAGCAGTCTACCAACTTCATGAATTCATTGTGGCTTTTTTGAACACTACAAAGAGATTTATTAATATATATATATATATATATATATATATATATATATATATATATATATATATATATATATATATATATATATATATATATATATATATATATATAAACTCTCATTGGAGCGTTGCGTTACCCTGGGTAAAAGATTCGGGACCCCTGCACCTAGGGTCTTATCGTTGGAAGGATGAATATTTCAAAAAATCCCAAAAAATAATTGTAAACTACAACCTTAGATTTATTTTCTCTGATTTATGTCTAGTCTTGTCTTTTTATAAAAAGTGCTTCGGGGAAGCTCTCACTAAACCCCCTATTCCACTTTGGCATTTTAGTATGCGCCACCCAGCTATCGCATATTCTGTATTCATTCAGGGTGGGCAGCCCAGACTGTTAGTGAAAATCGTCCTAGTTGTCGCCTCCCCGACCAGGATTCGAACCCGGGTCTCCCGCGTGTGTGTTGTTAACTACACCAGTGGTGCGCAAACTATTTTCATTTGCCACCCAATATTTTATGTAAAATTTTACCCCTGGAGAGAAGTAACGTAAAAATTGTAATTTCCAAACAGTTCTACCAACATCTCCACAACTATCCTCAAACAAATGAAACAATGCAATAGATAAAACCTTAAAATTAGTTTTTGAGAAAATTAAGTTTGAAAAAGTCAATCTTTAGAAATCTGATTGTCATGGCGCACTTTTCATAAAAGTGCAATATTATCTAAAAGAGACATTAAAATATTGGTCAAATTTGCTAAATATTGAAACAGCTCTACCAACATCTCCATAAAATTTGAAACAAATCCCCAAATTAGTTTTTGAGAAAATTAAGTTAAAAAATATCAATGTTTTTTTAAATTTGTTTATATTGACATTTCACTATTTACTGCTACCCAATACTTACACACGAAATGCCTTACATTTTTTATTAAATTGACCATTTAAAAAAAATCTCCATCGACCCCTCTGGGACCCATGGTTTGCTCATCATTGAACTACAGTACCGAGGAGGAGTCTAGTCTTGTCTAATTTTGTCTCCTTCATGGCTGTATCTAGTCTTGTCTCTTTCTTGTCTTCTCTATGTAAGTCTACTAGAATAAAATGTACTTAATTTAATAAATTCGCTCCAGTGCTAACTGATTCGGACTAAATGGATTAGATTGTGCTTTACATGGTCCACTTAATTATTATAAATTAGTAGTCTAATTCAAGTTCAATATTAAGTTGTTGCAACTTGAAGTTGTCGCAATACGACGCGGCAACATGAAGTTGTCAAAACATGAAGTTGTCGTTACATGAAGTTGTCGCCACATGAAGTTGTTTCAACATGAAGTTGTTTCAACATGAAGTTGTCGCAACGTAAAGTTGTTTCAACATGAAGTATTCGCAACATGAAGTTGTTTCAACGTGTATTTGAAGACGAAATGAGGATTCGAAGTGAAAAAGTCAAGACTAAGACAGACAAGACTAGGACAGACAAGACTAAGACAGACAAGACTACAACATACAAACTGGGGCATACAAGACTAGAACAGACAAGACTGAGACATATAAGACTAGGACAAACAAGAGTAGGACATACAAGACTATGACAGACAAGAATAGGACATATATGACTAGGATATACAAGACTAGTACAGACAAACTAAGACAGGCAAGGCTAGGATAGACGAGACTAGGGCAGACAAGGCAAGGACAGAAAAGACTGGGATATAGAAGACTAGGAAATACAAGACTAGGGCAGACAAAAATGGGGCAGACTGGACTAGAACATACAAGACTAGGACATACAAGACTAGAAAATACAAGACTAGGACAAATAAGATTAGGACAAAGAAGACTAGGGCATACAAGACTAGGATAGACCAGACTAGACAGCCTTGACTAGGCAGACAATACTAAACAGGCAAGACTAGATGGGCAAGGCTAGACAGGCAATACTAAACAGATAAGGCTAGACGGACTTGACTACACAGACAAGATTAGACAGCCAATACTAGACAGACAAAACTAGACTTGCGAATTTTGATGTAGTTTCGTTCAAAAACTTTCGTTTTTGTAGTTTTTGACTTAAAATAAAAGAATTTTGCAATGTGTGTCCACTCAAATCAACAAAAAACCAAAATTTGCTTCGATTAGAGATTTTGTTTTTTGAAAATTTGGCAATATTTGGAAATTATTTTGACGTTTTCTACCAATTTTGACATAAATCAAAAGTATGGTTTTAGAAAATTTGGTAATATTTGCAAATTATTTTGACTTTTTCTACCAATTTTGATATAAATCAAAAGTATGGTTTTAGAAAATTTGGTAATATTTGCAAATTATTTTGACGTTTTCGTACAATTCGGACATAAAACGAAAGATTTTTGCAAGGTTTGTCCATTCAAAAGCATCAAAAAAAAAACAAAATTTGCTTTGAATAGAGATTTTGGTTTTTGAAAATTTGGCAATTTTTACAAATTATTTTGACGTTTTCGTCCAATTTTGACATAAAACAAAAGAATTTTGCAAAGTTTGTCCACTCAAATCAATAAAAAAGCAAAATATGCTTCGAATGGAGATTTTGGTTTTTGAAAATTTGGCAATATTTGCAAATTAATTTAACGTTTTCTTTCAATTTTGACATAAATCAAAAGTATGGTTTTTGAAAATTTGACGTTTTCGTCTAATAGACCTGTTCATAGTAAAACAATTTTTGTGCGTATGTGTCAATATCCGCCATGTTATACGTCAAAAAGTGCCCGAACTTTTTAACGTATAACTAAATATGTGCCCGAGACTTTCATATTCCCGTCTTTCAAACTTGACAGACGTGCATGTACTTAACTAACCATAAAAAAGGTCAGTTTGGAATAAAACAAAAGAATTTTGCAAGGTTTACCAATTCAAATCAACAAAAAATAACAAATTTTGCTTCGAATAGAGATTTTGTTTTTTGAAAATTTGGCAATATTTGTCAATTATTTTGACGTTTTCGTCCAATTTGGACATAAAACAAAAGAATTTTGCAAAGGTTTGCCAATTCAAATCAATAAAAAAATAATAAATTTTGCTTCGAATAGAGATTTTGGTTTTTGAAAATTTGGCAATATTTCTCAATTATTCTGACATTTTCGTCCAATTTTGACATAAAACAAAAGATTTTTGCAAAGTTTGTCCACTCAAATCAACAAAAAAGCATAATTTGCTTCGAATAAAGATTTTTGTTTTTCTCAAAATTTGGCTATTTTCGAAAATTATTTTGTCGTTTTCTTACAATTTGATATAAATCAAAAGTTGGTATGGTTTTTGAAAATTTGACAATTTTTGCAAATTAGTTTGTCGTTTTCGTCCAATTTTGACGTAAAACAAAAGTATTTCGCAGTTTATCCACTCAAATCAACAAAAAAAAATTTGATTCGAATAAAGATTTTTGTTTTTGAAAATTTGGCTATTTTTGTAAATTATTTTGACGTTTCCTTCCAATTTTGACATAAATCAAAAGTATGGTATTAGAAAATTTGGTAATATTTGCAAATTATTTTGACGTTTTCTTCCAATTTTGACATAAATCAAAAGTATGATTTTTAAAAATTTGGCTGTTTGCAAATTATTTTTACGTTTTCTTCCAATTTAGACATAAATCAAAAGTATGGTTTTAGAAAATTTGGTAATATTTTCAAATTATTTTGACGTTCTCTACCAATTTTGACATAAATCAAAAGTATTATTTGCAAATTATTTTGACGTTTTCGTACAATTCGGACATAAAACGAAAGATTTTTGCAAGGTTTGTCCATTCAAAAGCATCAAAAAAACAAAATTTGCTTTGAATAGAGATTTTGGTTTTTGAAAATTTGCCAATTTTTACAAATTATTTTGACGTTTTCGTCCAATTTTGACATAAAACAAAAGAATTTTGCAAAGTTTGTCCACTCAAATCAATAAAAAAGCAAAATATGCTTCGAATGGAGATTTTGGTTTTTGAAAATTTGGCAATATTTGCAAATTAATTTAACGTTTTCTTTCAATTTTGACATAAATCAAAAGTATGGTGTTTGAAAATTTGACGTTTTCGTCTAATAGACCTGTTCATAGTTAAACAATTTTTGTGCGTATGTGTCAATATCCGCCATGTTATACGTCAAAAAGTGCCCGAACTTTTTAACGTATAACTAAATATGTGCCCGAGACTTTCATATTCCCGTCTTTCAAACTTGACAGACGTGCATGTACTTAACTAACCATAAAAAAGGTCAGTTTGGAATAAAACAAAAGAATTTTGCAAGGTTTACCAATTCAAATCAACAAAAAATAACAAATTTTGCTTCGAATAGAGATTTTGTTTTTTGAAAATTTGGCAATATTTGTCAATTATTTTGACGTTTTCGTCCAATTTGGACATAAAACAAAAGAATTTTGCAAAGGTTTGCCAATTCAAATCAATAAAAAAATAATAAATTTTGCTTCGAATAGAGATTTTGGTTTTTGAAAATTTGGCAATATTTCTCAATTATTCTGATATTTTCGTCCAATTTTGACATAAAACAAAAGATTTTTGCAAAGTTTGTCCACTCAAATCAACAAAAAAAGCATAATTTGCTTCGAATAAAGATTTTTGTTTTTCTCAAAATTTGGCTATTTTCGCAAATTATTTTGACGTTTTCTTCCAATTTGATATAAATCAAAAGTAGGTATGGTTTTTGAAAATTTGAAAATTTTTGCAAATTTGTCGTTTTCGTCCAATTTTGACGTAAAACAAAAGTATTTCGCAGTTTATCCACTCAAATCAACAAAAAAAAATTTGATTCGAATAAAGATTTTGGTTTTTGAAAATTTGGCTATTTTTGTAAATTATTTTGACGTTTCCTTCCAATTTTGACATAAATCAAAAGTATGGTATTAGAAAATTTGGTAATATTTGCAAATTATTTCGACGTTTTCTTCCAATTTTGACATAAATCAAAAGTATGATTTTTAAAAATTTGGCTGTTTTTGCAAATTATTTTTACGTTTTCTTCCAATTTAGACATAAATCAAAAGTATGGTTTTAGAAAATTTGGTAATATTTTCAAATTATTTTGACGTTTTCGTACAATTCGGACATAAAACGAAAGAATTTTGCAAGGTTTGTCTAATCAAATCAACAAAAAATAACAAATTTTGCTTCGAATAGAGATTTTGGTTTTTAAAAGTTTGGCAATATTTGTCAATTATTTTGACATTTTCGTCCAATTTTGACATAAAATAATAGAATTTTGGTTTTAGAAAATTTGGTATTATTTGCAAATTATTTTGACGGTTTCTTCCAATTTTGATATAAATCAAAAGTATGGTTTTAGAAAATTTGGTAATACAGTCGAACTTCTCCAAGTCGAATTATCATAGTTCACGAAAAAAATTCTTAGTTAATTCTGAGTTATAGAAAATTCGAGTTAGAGAAATACATAACTACAAAATGATTAAAATTTACTTTACACAATTTATTCAAAGCAAATATGTACGTATGTATATATTTATAAACAAAAAAATATTTTTGATGATAAGATGCTAAAAGTTCCAGCAAGATGTTGTTGTACCACTCTTCACAGTCATGTTCATTAAAGTTCTGCATTTTCACCACACATACCTTTTGAATAATATACTACACTAATAAGTGGTCAAGGCATTGGCACATTTTTGTCCTGCGCCATTTTAAACTATTCCAAAGTAGCTTTGTCAATGTCTTCGTAGGTACATTTTTTCAAACGTTTGCGATCATTATTTAGACCATTTTTTGCTTTATTCAGATTTTTTTCGCGGTTTCTTATAATTGAAGAAAGTGTACTTGGACGAATCCCAAAGTCTTCAGCAATCATTTTTTCCTTTTTAATTCCTTTGTCAAACTTCACTTATCAACCGCACTTTGTCAGATAACGACATCGTATTGAGTTTTCTTCTCTGGCCACTCATATTTGCAATTGTAACGGTAGAGGTAGAACAAAGAATGAGTTTAAACTCTTAAATTTCATTAAAATATAGCACCTTTAGTATAACAAACAGGATAAGCCATTGTCTTGTATGTCCTACTCTTGTCTGTCCTAGTCTTGTATGTGCCAGTCTCGTACGTCCTAGTCTTGTCTGTCCTAGTCTTGTATGCCCTTGTCTTGTCTGTCCTAGTCTCGTCTGTACTAGTTTTGTCTATCCTAGTCTTGTCTGTCCTAGCCTTGTCTGTCATAGTCTTGTATGTCCTACTCTTGGCTGTCCTAGTCTTACATGTCCTAGTCTTGTATGTCCTAGTCTTATATGTCCTAGTCTTGTATATCCTAGTCTTGTTTGTCCTAGTCTTGATCGGACAGGATACAGGATTTAAGATAGGCAATATCCGGCACCATAAATTTTGGAATGAACACAGTGGTTAAAAAATTGGAGTTATAGAGATTATTTTCTATGAAAATTTTTACCATAGTACAAATTTTTACTACGAATTATGGAAAAATTCAAGTTAAGGAAAATTTGAATTATGGAAGTTAATTTATATGTAAAATGCTATCTAAACGTATGAATTTCTAAAAAAGTTCGAGTTATAGAAAAATTGGAGTTATAGAAGTTTGATTTATGGAAGTTCGACTGCATTTGCAAATTATTTTGACGTTTTCGTCTAATTTGGACATAAAACAAAGGAATTTTGCAAGGTTTGTCCATTCAAAACAACAAAAAATAAGAAATTTTGTTTCGAATAGAGATTTTGGTTTTTGAAAATTTGTCAATTATTTTGACATTTTCGTCCAATTTTGACATAAAGCAAAAGAATTTTGCAAACTTTGTCCACTCAAATCAACAAAATAGCAAAATTTGTTTCAAATAGAGGGATTTTGGTTTTTGAAAATTTGGCAATATTTGTAAATTATTGCAAATAATACAAAGTTATAAAAAGTATTCCGCAGGGGCTATAATGTTATGTTCAGAATATTGAGCACACAACCACATCAATTCAAAAAAGTAATTCGCAGCGAAAGGGTTAAAAGTCGTGAAGATGAAAGTTTCGGACACATTTTGTTATTTTCACTGTTTATGCGTCAAAAAGTGCCCGAAAAACATGGCGGAAATTGACGCATGCGTACAAAAAAATTTTCAATTATGAAAAGGTCTATTATATAACTGGTGACGATAGGACAAGGAAAGAACAAACTGTTTAAATTTGTTACTATACTTGCCGCAGCGAACCCGTGGAGTGTTCACGTGATAGTTGGCAGTGACGTTGTGAAAAGCGTGATTTACACTGCTTTTTATTTAAAATTTTTTTATATTAATTTAAAAATATAAAGTCTTGAAAAATACTGATTTATGGATAAAATGTAATCACTAATTTTAACTAACAAGGGGGCCCTGTCAACTCGTCATCACCGATTTGGCCCAAATTTACAGTATATGACGGGCTTGACTATAAATGAAAGTGACGCAAGCGGGAGGGCCAGATGGCCAAGCGTTAAAAAACTCATAAGCAACGACAACTCATAAGCCCGCTATGTTAGCATAAATTTCAATGGCCGGTCAGCGCAGCGGTAAGAGCTCGGGTTCATAGTACGAAGATCGCTGGTTCGATTCCCGGTGGGGACGCTTTTTTTGTTATTTACAATTTTATTGTTGTTTCACTTTTTAATTGTAATTATTAATTTGTCAATTTAATTAATTTTTTTTTTTTTTGATAGCGGACAAGCCAACAAGGACCACGCAAATATCATTTCTTTGTTGGTCTAGTTTCCTTCTTTCTCTTCCAGAAGTCTTTCATCCTGGTCGACTGCGCAGCTCTTCTTTCAGCAGTCCATTTTCCTCTATTGAGATTCTTCTTCTCCCCGACAAGAATTTTGAGGCCAAATTTTTTTTTCTCAAAAATTCAAAATTATTGAAGAAGAGAATTCATTCGTTTTACATCGCCCCCTTGCCATTTATAGTTCCAGATTTTATCAAAAAATTGTTTGTTTAACCTTGAGCAATCCATGCGGACCATATGTCCGTAGAACTGAAGTCGCCGTTTTCTGATCATCACTTCAAGGTTGTCAATTTTACTATAAATTTCTGCATTGGATCTCAGTCTATAACCTTCCTGTGTTTTCCTAGGTCCATAGATCCTTTTTAAAATTCTTCTTTCTATCTTGAGCAAATTCTTCATTCCGGTTATATTTGTAGTTTCCATGCTGTGCAAGATGACTGGTCTAATAGCTGTATTAAAATGTCGTAATTTTGCATTGATAGACAAGTTCTTTTTATTGTATATATTTTTTGTGCAAAAATTTAATCTTTACAATTTCCCTTTTTTGTTCTCAATTGCCAATTTATCCGTCCCATTGCTACTAATTATTTCTCCAAGATATTTAAATCGGTCAGTGACCCTGATGCTCCCATAATTTTTTTTTATCATTTTCTTAGTGTATTTCTGATCACTTGTAGATTGTAGATATGGTGGTGACGACTTGTACTGCGACCTTTATAGATCTATTGTACCCCACCCTCCTTCTCCAAGTGTTGGTAACCCATTTAGAGCGCCTCCTCTAATCCGGATTCCTTTAGGAATCTCAGGATCTGGGTGGGATTCAAGGCCTGCAGCTCCTCTGTGTTCAAGCAGTGAGCCCCAAGGTACATCTGTCTCTTGCGGAGTAATGCTCCGCAGTTTTTGAACAGATGTATGGGGGTTTCCTCTGCTGAGCCACAGAATCTGCATCCATCATCCTCCTCTAGGCCTAGGGCCTTGAGATGTTTCCTAAGTCTGCAGTGTCCCGTCAGGGCTCCTGTCAGAATTCTGAGCTTGTTCCTGCTTAGTTTCAGGCAAGCGTTAGTTCTCTTCTGGTTAAAAGATCCCAGCATCACTTTGGATTGCCTTAGCCCTGGAAGTTCTTTCCAGGTTTTCATCCATTTTCCTCTTATTTCTTCATCTAAGCTTTTGCGGATGGTGTTCACGCTCATACCGCAAAAGGGTTCCGGACCTATAAAGGGGCTACTGGATCCCTTGTTTGCTAGGTGATCGGCTTCTTCGTTTCCGTCTATACCAGTGTGTCCTGGTACCCAGTATAGCGTTACTTTATTATCCCTGCCAAGCTTGTTCAGCTTCCCCACACAGTCCCATACCAGTTTGGATCTGATGGTGTATGAGCTAATGGCCTTGATGGCTGCTTGGCTATCTGACAGGATAGCAATTCGTTTTTTGCGGTAATTCCTGTCGAGGTTAAACTGTGCACATCTTTCGATTGCGTGTACCTCTGCTTGGAAGACACTTGGGGATGTTCCCATGGATTCGGAGTATCTGGTACGAGGTCCAAACACTCCTGCACCAGTGCCTTCCTTTGTCTTCGAACCATCTGTATACCACTTGATCGCATTTTGCTCTATGTGGTATGCTGAGGATTCGTCGCTCCAATCGGCTTTACTACTACTACACATTGCTGTGTAGTTTTTCTCGAAGTGGTATTTGCATACCATTTCGTCTTTTGGTACTTCCAGCCAGGGGATCTTTCGGTCTCTGCTCCCGATTATTTTACCTCTGCCCATTCCTTCCTTGCTGAATCTTACTGATCACTTGTCATCATCTCTGTTTTTACCAACGAAATCTGTAAGCCCGCTTTTTCTGCTGTTTGTTTTAACTGATCAATTTGGTTAATAGCTTCCTGTTCTGATTCAGCAAACAGTGCAAATGTCGTCAGCAAATGCTAAACCTTTGACTTTGAAGTTCTGATACTTTCTACCAATTTTAGCACTTGAATCGTTCTTCTCCCAAAACGTCCTGATGACTTTATCCAAGACCAAATTGAAAAGCAGTGGTGATAGACTGTCCCCATGTCTTATTGTTAGCTCTGTTTTAACCTCGAAGGGCTCGCTAACTTCACTTAAAAATTTGACTCTGGAAATCGTATTAGTTTTATCGTAAGTTTTATTAAATTTATGGTTTTTTGATCAACTTGATATTCATTGAATGTGCCAAAAACAGTATCCCTATCCACTGAATCGTACATACGCTTTCTGAAAATAAACGAATGAGATGAAGATATTCTTTGGCCTGTTGTTGTAATATTTTAATTTTAAACTAGGAATTTGTTCTGCACACGATCTATTCTTTCTGAAACCACCTTGGAACTCAACAAGCTGTGGTTCGATTTAATTATTTTATTAGTATTAATGTAAAAGTAATTTAAAAAAAAGCGCCCACACGGGGAATCGAACCAGCGATCCTCGTACTATGAACCCGAGCTCTTACCGCTGCGCTAACGGGCCATTGAAATTTATGCTACCATAGCGGGCTTATGAGTTGTCGTTGCTTATGGGTTTTTTAACGCTTGACCATCTGGCCCTTCCGCTTGCGTCACTTTCATTTATAGTCAAGCCCTACATATACTGTAAATTTTGGCCAAATTGGTGATGACGAGTTGACAGGGGCCCCTTGTAAGGCAGAAACACTGAAAACTCGAGAGCACGTGCATAAAATCGGACTGGTCGACTGGTTTAAAGTTTCGGCTGCGTGATCTACGCTTCAAAAGCGTTTGCACTGACCAATAGGGAATCATCCCCCGAAAATCACGTGAAGATCACGCAAGTTTATCGGGTGGCTGTGGCAAATATAAATATATATATATATATATATATATATACATATATATATATATATATATATACATACATATATATATATATATATATATATATATATATATATATATATATAATGTAAATAGCTACTAGTTTCGGCGATTTAAAATTTAATGAAACAATTTGTTTTGGTATTGTTTAATTTTCTTTAATTCTTTTAAAGGTTGATTTACCATCTCCCGTGGTGCCACCTCTGACAATAAAGGCTCCACCTACACCAACAGTGGAACCAATCTCGATCCGCGTGACGGCAAAATCCGGTGAAATGCGCGTCCAACCGTTACGTCTGCCATTTCCGAAACGCACTGTGCCAAAATTAAAACCCATGAAACCACGACCGATAGCAATACCTCCCGAAGCTGGCTCAGACTCAAACTCCACAAGCAGTGAGGACGAAGCAGCTCCAAAAATGAAAGAGCAACCGGCATTGTATTGTTACTGTCGTTGTCCTTACGATGAAGTGTCGGAGATGATTGGTTGTGATGCAGACGACTGTGCAATTGAATGGTTTCATTTCGAGTGTGTTGGTATCATGGTGCCGCCGAAGGGACAATGGTATTGTCCAGATTGTAGAAAAAAGAAACAACAGCGTAGAGACATGCTTCAAGCTCAAATGTCTTAAAATTAATTAACCTTATTTGTATTTAAGTTATTTATTGATTTGCATTAGTTGTTTTTTCTTCAGATTGGAATTAGACGGATTGCTCGAAAAAGACAGCTGTATACAAGACTTATTATTGATATAGTATTTTTTAGCGTTTAGTCTTCTAATTTTAAAGAAAGGTAAAAAAAGAACAGTGATATGAAATACTAAAATTTTCTTTTTAAATTTGCTCGAGTCTCTTAGCTGGGATCACCAATAATAAAGTTGTTATAATAATTATTTTTTTCTAATTTAAAAATATATATTTTTTATGTACAATGTATGTAAATATTATGTATTAGTACCTGTAAATATAGCTACTTAAATTAATTGTGATTTGATAAGGATTTTCATATTATATTATTGTTTTGTTACTTTGATTTAGGAAAAGATTTTTGTTTTAATACGATTATTCTTGTCATGGCTCTAAGGAAAAGAAATTGCCAAATTAGAATGTAAATTTGTACATATATTTTTAATATTGTGTCTCTCTTACGAAAATGATTAAAAAAGAAACCAACCAGCGTTTTACGATCTATTATTATGTATTATAAATTACTTTCTAGCTTAGATCTGAGATTTTCAAACTACCAGTGTACATTTCTGATTAATAAATCTTTGTTTTTTCAGAAAGAAAATAACAAAACGAAAAGAATGAATGATATGTGAGCTTTGTTAAATGATTTTTTTATCAAACCATTCTCTTGCCCCAAAAAATGAATTTTATATAAAAGAAAACAGTTATTCAAACAAATATAAAACAATACTTCTTGAGTCTCCAAATTTCGTTCACCTTCAAACAAAATCTTTTCCTATGTATCCTTTGGTAATTTTCATAAAACCTACATTTTAAATTGTTTTATTCAAATGTTGACGGCAAAACACTCAAATAAGAGCGGCCCAAATCTCAACCTCACCTGCACGCGGTACCCTCTGCTAGATAACTTTTTTTTAGGGAGGAGGGGAAATGCATTGTTGCATGCACGGAGCCACTAGGCTTCGTGTGGGGCTCTCTGGTCGAGCTGTTCGTGACCAGCATACCCACTAAAACCCCCCTGGGATCAGTACTCCACTTCGGGACCGGAAATGTAACGAATGGATCCGAAATAAGACCTATGTGTTGGCCATGAAGTTCTGGCATGTGCCAGATTTTTAATTTTGCTCCTCCCGAAAAAATATAATAATAATGACTTACCACCCGTACGATGAGAGTGAATGAAATCTATTATCAGCGACTCACTCGTCCTGGGCTCAAGCCCACCAGCTAAAATCAACCACGAACTTGGCATGATGGAAACGCAAGCTACAATGCAACTACCTCAGGCCCTAGCTATGACGAGCGAAGGCAAACCTGGTCATTCGGATTCTAGGGGACCAGGACATCATGCAGGGAAGAGTCGGAGCTTCCCAAAACTCCTCAAACCCAAGAGTAAGCACTTCATTGGTATTCTCAACTTACGGACGCTGACCAAAACAGAAAAACTAAAGACGCTAACGGACACCTGCGATAAATTCAGTATCCTCATACTTGCAGTACAAGAAACACGATTTCGTGATTGTGATCACTTTGACTCTGGTGGATATCGTATCTACAAGGGAAAGCCTGCAGTCCAGCTAAGAAATAGTAATTTACATATATTGGGAGCCGCATTTCTAGTACATAACAGTATCCAGAACTCTGCGCTAGATTTCTTATCACCTTCGCAACGGATCTCCCTACTCAGGATTAAATGCGCTAACAAGGCCTACACACTGATTAACGCACATGCTCCTGTTAACAATGACCCTGACAAGAACAAAGTGGATAAGTTCTGGTCACAGCTAGAACGGGCACTCAACAAGATCCCTCAACACCATATCAAGATCCTACTCGGAGGTTTCAATGCACAAATCGGCAGAGAAAGGGGAAACAGGCATATCACTGGGAATTTCTCGGCACACAAAAAGTCAAATGCCAATGGACATCGCCTAATCAACAAATGTGGAATGGCTAACCTCCAACTAATGTCCACACACTTTAAGAAACCACCACGCAAGATGAGCAAACAAGCACATCGGGGAATACCAAATCGATCACGTAGCGATAACCAGAAAATCCTCCCCAGAAATCATGAACGTGAGGATACGCAAGGGTTACGTGAAGTCCGACCATTATCTTTCACAAATTAAAACCTAATTCTTACCTAACAGAAGGAAGTGTCAAAAATTTAAATTCCCGCGTATAGATCCAAAATACCTAAGAGAACACGCGGAGGACTTCGCACAATCACTATAGACCGACACACAAACATGGGACGAACTTCTTCATACAATCCAGCAATCAGCAAGGAAAGTGGGTCAACCGCCACGAAAACGAAAACAGATGATGGACATTGGAATACGACAGGGCCCTTGAATCCCGTATGCTTGCGTGGAAGACTTGGCATAGCAACAAGACACAAGAGAATTGGCAGAATTTCTTAAAATTGCAGAGGGAAACATCCAAAACGATCGGACGCATTAAACTAACAAACCATTACAACGCACATGCTCCTGTTAACAATGACCCTGACAAGAACAAAGTGGATAAATTCTGGTCACAGCTAGAACGGGCACTCAACAAGATCCCTCAACACCATATCAAGATCCTCCTCGGAGGTTTCAATGCACAAATCGGCAGAGAAAGGGGACACAGGCATATCACTGGGAATTTCTCGGCACACAAAAAGTCAAATCCAATGGACATCGCCTAATCAACATATGTGGAATATCTAACCTCCAACTAATGTCCACACACATTAAGAGGTGGTTTCTTAAAGTGTAGAAGACAACCTGGATGACAACCTGGAAATCACCAATCAACCACATCGGGGAATACCAAATCGATCACGTAGCGATAACCAGAAAATCCTCCCCAGAAATCATGAACGTGAGGGTACGCAAGGGTTACGTGGAATCCGACCATTATCTTTCACAAATTAAAACCTGCTTCTTACCTAACAGAAGGAAGTGTCAAAAATCTAAATTCCCGCGTATAGATCCAAAATACCTAAGAGAACACGCGGAGGACTTCGCACAATCACTATAGACCGACACACAAACATGGGACGAACTTCTTCAGACAATCCAGCAATCAGCACGGAAACTCGATCAACCGCCAAGAAAACGAAAACACAGATGGTGGACATTGCAATGCGACAGGGCCCTTGAATCCCGTATGCTTGAGTGGAAGACTTGGCATAGCAACAAGACAAAAGAGAATTGGCAGAGTTTCTTAAAAATGCAGAGGGAAAACGATCAGACGCATTAAACGGAAATACCATTTCACAAAATTAGAGGAAATTGACAATGAGTTCAAAAGAAATAACACGCGAAACTTCTACAGAACATTTAGGGAAAAACTGATGAACTACAAGCCACCGAGCCTCTGCTTCTGTCGGCCTGATGGAACCCTTGAAACGCACACAAAAGCGAACTGCGAAATTCTGAAACAGTACTTCGAGAAGCTACACAACTGTGAACCCCCTGAAGAAAGACTCCAATGCCACATAGCCAAAAGCCCACCAGCTAAAATCAACCACGAACTTGACATGATGGAAACACAAGCTACAATGCAACTACCTCAGGCCCTAGCTATGACGAGCGAAGGCAAACCTGGTTATTTGGATTCTGGGGGACCAGGACATCATGCAGGGAAGAGTCGGAGCTTAGTCGAAGACCCCAAACCAGGACTCTGTTCTACCAACACATGAGGAAATACGAAACATCATTTTACACCTAAAAAACAACAAAGCACAAGGGGAAAACGGCTTAATCGCTGAAATACTCAAGATCGGAGGTGAACTTGATGTGAAGATTGCAAATACATGGAAGAGCGGCATCATACCAACGGACTGGAAAAATGCTTTGATCCACCAACTACACAAAAAGGGTGACAAGACTGATCCAAACAATTACCGAAGCATTTCCCTTCTATCAATTAATAAATACAATTTGTGTTTTCTGACTATGTTTACTAAAACCAAGATATCATAAATATTCGACTAGATATCAACGCTAAATTCAATATATCAATAGGAGACTACATTATCTATCACTTGTTAAAAACTAGATTATTCTAGCTAGAGTTTTCTTGTAACTAGATGGTTTCAAAGCGACACATTTTCCATACAATTTGTGTTTTCTGACTATGCATAGTCATGGTTTTAGTAAGCATGTTTACTAAAACCAAGATATCTTAAATATTCGACTAGATATCAACATTAAACTGCATACAACAATAGAAGACTAACTTATCTATCACTTGGTGAAAACTAGAATATTCTATAGTCCATTTTTTTAAGAATGCAGTAACTAGAAACCTGATTTACACTATGACAAATGTTCAATCTAGTTACAAAATTTGGCGCTAAATTCAAATATAGTTACTTGACTAAAAAATTGGCAACTTATTAAGTTTTCATTGAATAACTTTCTATCATTGATTAAATACTCCAAATGGCAGCAATAGTAATAAAATACAAACAAATAAATGGAGAAAAACGCAATAAACCTAAATGATACAAACAGGTCAGAGGGCAATTGTGAATTAACAAGGCAGCCATTGACAACTAACAGTTGCAAATGTATGTGAAAAGAAAGAGAGAGAAGAGGTTGAGATGGAGAAGTAAATATCGTCGGTGTGAACTTCTTCTCGATTTAAGCCAATGAGAGAACAAGGTCAAATAAGCCCTATCTTCCCTGTACTGCATTCTTAAAAAAATTAACTCTAGCTAGACTTCTTGCCACTGAAAAATTTCAAACACATTTCACAAAAAAAAATTCGACTTATTGTTAATTTACTAAAATCAAGATAACTTAAATATTCGATTAGATATTAACACTAAATTGCATATATCAATTGAACACTAGCTCATCTATCATCATCATCATCATCATCACGTAGCGCTACAACCCTGGGTGGGTCTTGGCTGACTGTACAACTTTTTTCCAATTTGTTCGGTCTTCCATCAACCTAGGGTCAAATGGAATGTTCATTTTCCGGAGATCTGCTTGGATGTTATCTCTCCATCGCATTCTGGGACGTCCGAGCGGTCTCTTGCCTGTGGGAATCTCCTCCCATACCAGTCTCCCATACAAGTCTTTCGTTATGCAGTCTGTGCACGTGGCCTGCCCATCTTAGTCGCTGTGATTTAATTTCTTGGACAATATCGGTGTCGTTGTAGAGTGCTTTTAATTCGATATTGGTTCTGATCTTATACTGGTCTGTGGTGATGTCATGGAAGTATTTTTCGTTCAAAGCGTCTGAGCTTTTTTTCGTTTGCTTTGGTCATGGTCCACGTTTCGCATCCGTATGTTATTACAGGTCTGACGATGGATTTATAGATTTTGATCTTTGAACTTCTTGTGAGATTTTTTGATTTTATGAGCTTATTCAATGCAAATAGCTCATCTATCACTGGGTGTAAACTAGAATATTCTAATTAGAGTTTGTTTGGAACCTGAAGGTTATAAATTTAACAATTTCTATCGTTTATTCGAACTTACGAACTTCAGTTCGAACTTACGAACTTGAGTACGAACTTGAGTTCGAACTTACGAACTTGAGTTCGAACTTACGAACCTGAGTTCAAACGTACGAACTTGAGTTCTAACTTACGTTTTAACTTGGCACGGACTTTGTTGGCAGTTTTCTTGATGTCGGCCATCAGGTCTTCCAATTCCTGTTTCGTTTCTGCAAAAAAAAATTCAAAATTAGAAGAAAAGATTAACAAGAAAAGTTGAGTTTGTTCAAAGTTGTTATTAACAAATTGACAGACAAAAAATCACTAGCCTATTGCCTACAAAGTTCTCTCACGTGCCCTCCTCGCAAAACTGGAAGAACAGGCAGAACATCTGATCGGTGAATATCAGGCAGGTTTCCGACGGCACCGATCATGAACGGAACAAATCTTGAACCTGAAGATGATACTGCAACATCGTCAGCCCAACCGCACAGTTGTCACTTTCGTAGACTTCAAGAAAGCCTATGAATCGATTGACCGCATCACTCTATTTAATATACTTCATGAATACGGTGTGGATAGTAAAACAACCATGTTAATCAAACAGACTTTGTCAGGCACAACATCTAAAGTAAAATTCATGGGTGAAATCTCCGAACCTTTTCAAATCAGTACTGGAGTAAGACATGGTGATGGATTGTCCCCACTCCTCTTCAACCTGGTACTAGATAAGATAATCAAAATATGGGCGAAAAAAGTACCTGGAGTATATATAGGAACAAAGGGCAAACGAATCAACATAAAGTGCCTCGCTTTTGCTGACGACCTTGCAATAATCACCCGGACTACTGACGAAGCCAAACACGCCATCGAGGAACTTCATGAAATCGCCATCATGACCGGCCTTCAAATCTCTTACGAGAAAACGCAATACATAGACTCCAAAAGCTCAAATATGACACATCTTGCAACCAAATATGGCAACATCATACAAGTTAAGCACTTCAAGTACCTAGGTGAAATAATTGGAAACACTGGTAGGAAAGAATGACTAACAAAACACGTGCATAAAAGTTACGCAAAGCCTATACAATCACCTGGAATATGTACAACAAGAAATCACTTTCTATTAAAGCAAAACTCCGTCACTACCATACAGTCATTCTTCCAGAAGCGCTCTATGCAATTGAGACTTCATCATTAACTATCTACATCAATGATATTGAGAAAGTAGAACGTAAGATACTGAAAAAAATATTTGAACCTAAGGTACAAGATGGTATCTGGATGCGTAAAAGCTCACAAGAACTGTATTCCCAGACAGAACGATTCTCCTCAGTTGCACGGAAAAGACGTCTGAAATTCTACGATCATATAGTACGAATGGATGACTCTCGATTGACCAAGAAATCTTCCACATCATCAATGGAACTCGACAGTCCAAATTACGCTGGATGGTAGACACCCAACATGACCTCTCAGTAATCAATAGACCCATTGGCAACTACACGAACTAAATACAGGCAGGAAATAAATTCACATAACTTCACATCAAA
This sequence comes from Phosphuga atrata, assembly GCA_944588485.1. Taxonomy (NCBI): domain Eukaryota; kingdom Metazoa; phylum Arthropoda; class Insecta; order Coleoptera; family Silphidae; genus Phosphuga; species Phosphuga atrata. The sequence continues at coordinate 3,997,181 of OX155902.1, read as the reverse complement.
GAATCCAACAGCTGAGAGTTTGAAACTAAAAAACGCATGGACGCAAGAAAGAAGACGAAAGGATGAGGAAGTTTTGGGAGGATAAAAAGAAAAAGATGACCAGTGCTAAGCGCTCCTTAGAGGGCTAAACGAATAAATAATAATAATAAGACCTATGTGAAAGACGTCATGGCTGTCATAACAAAGAAAAAGTGGACATGGGCAGGACACATTGCGAGAATGAACGAGAGTCGCTGGACGAGACGAGTCCTTGAATGGAGACCCAGAGCGGACACTCGCAGGCGCAACAGACCAACGCAGCGCTGGATGACGGATGGTCGAGACTGGATGAGACGGGCACAAGAAAAAGACGGGCACAAGATCGTCACACAAGAGTGGAAGAAGGGGGAAGAGGCCTACATCCAAAATTGGAACACCATGATGATGATGATGAATTCTCAACCCTACCAACTCGCAATATCCAGCGTGGTAGGACTACGGCTAAAATCCCCTTATGAATGAATACACCACGAAGACGGCCCTCCCCTGCTTAAACATTCCTATTGGGAAAGGTTAAATCCTATAGGCTTTTTCAGAATTTGTATAGGAAACATCATATTTGAATAGGAAAAGTTAAGAAACTTCTGGCAACCGGAAAATGCCTAATAGGATTATACAAATCTGAATAGGAAATAAAATGACGATCGTTAACCTATAGGATTTAGAGCGTTCCTATTGACACAACTGAATAGGATTATGATGATTCTAAAAGGAAGTTAGCAATTCTATAGGAAATGAAGAGTTTTTATAGGAAATGAAAGTAGAGATCTAAATAGGAAACCAACTGATTCAATAGGATAATGCGACTATGCGTAAATGCTTAATTGCGGCATCGTTTTCAGAAGGTCATTTTCCTTGTCCACGGGAAATTCACGACTTTCCGAGATCTCTACTCGAGCGCCGAAATTCCTTAAAAATTTCTTGCAGGCAATAGTGAACAGAAAGAGCTAGCGAAATATAATTTGCATATCAGCAATCAGCAGCAAAAATGCTTTCAGAAACGTTTTTAAATTTTGCTGTAACTCAAAAAATAACGATTTTGACAAAATCGATTTTCTCGCATTTCGTCGTTTCCGCGGTCTATCTCCCCGTGTCGACAGTATTTCTTAACTGAAAGCTTCCTAAGGAATATTAAATACATTTTCTGGCTAATTTTGGGACGCTTAATCGATTGGTGAAGTCTCTGTCGTGAGCCGTTCAAAAGTTATGACAGCGTGAATGAAATCAGTCGGAAATGCGAGATGGTGTACAGTGAAAAAATATACAAAACTTGTTTGTTTGTAACTTTAGAGCGAAATAAGCTGGAAAACCGTTTTCAGCACATCGACTTTCTTCGGGTAACCGAAAAAAAAACACGAAAAAATTTTCCAAAAAATTAAAAAAAAAAAAAAAACATCATTTCGTTCGAAAAATATGAGCTTTTTCGTTTTTTTTCGATTTTCTAGAGAACGGTAAAAGGCAGCGAAATCATTTTTGGCACACAGAAACTACACGACAAGACAAACAAATGGATGTGTAAATTGTCCGAAAAGGTTCAATAATTCGTTCAAAAATTTCAAACTGTAATTTACCCGATTCTCGAGTTGCTAAGTATATATTTCGGAAACAGTTGCAGATAATCAAAAACGGGTAGCGCCATCGTTTTCAGAAGGTCATTTTCCTGTTAATACACTAAGATTGTCCGCGGGAAATTCACGGCTTTCCGAGATCTCTACTCGAGCGCCGAAATTCTTTAAAAATTTCTTCAATTCTTGCAGGCCATAGTGAACGGAAAGAGCTAGCGCAATATAATTTACATATCAGCAATCAGCAGTAAAAATGCTTCCAGACACGTTTTTAATTTTTGCTGTAACTAAAAAAATAACGATTTTTACAATATCGATTTTCTCTCATTTCGTCGTTTTCGCGGTCTAGACTCCCCGTGTCGATGGTATTTCTTAACTGAAACCCTCCTAGGGAATATTATATACGCTTTTCGACTAATTTTGGGACGCTGAATCGATTGGTGAAGACTAGAAGTCTCTGTGGTGAGCCGTTCAAAAGTTATGACAGCTCGAAATCAGTCGGAAATGCGAGATGTTGCACACCATCCTACCTGATAACGAGGACCATATCGAAATTCCACACAGAGTTTCGGTATTCGAGGACGGCTGAGCTAATAGAATTTATTGGAGCCGCGTAATCTCTGCGAATGATGAAATTCTTGCAGTAGGTACTACGACAATACGTCGAAAATTTTGATCACTACACCCGGATCGCGTTCAAATATTTGCTGACTGTTCCTGCTTTTCTACACAGCGTGAATGGAATATACCTGATCGTCAAACAAATCAAATTCGACCAGCACAGAAATCAGCAAACGACATCCTTATACCTATTTAACTGTACAGGTAAACAGATCAAAACATAATTTGGAACCCTCAAAATCTAAACTATTAGCAGAAATAGTTTTCCTTTACGCATGCTTTCCTTTTTACTACTCAGGCTTGAAGTATGCGATGATGCTGATGAAATGCATCGTCGCTTAAACATAAGGAAGTTCCTACAAGAAGGTACACAACATCCGAGTGAAACAGTAGCTGATGATCTTAGCAGTGGAAGGACACAAGTTCAGAATTACCCCAAGGGAAGTTCACCAACAAAACAACTTTTAACTCGGATTCTCATCGGACTACTAATATTTGTTAAACTAAGGTAGATAGCTAAATGGAAGTGCAAATAAAGGTTTCTTTAATCTATCTATACGTTTTGGTGTCTTCTGGGGGAATAGGTGATATTGGACAAGGCTTACTATCACAATTTGTTTGTAGAAATGTAAAATTCTATCTTAAACTGCGACCTTAGATATCTACTCATCCTCTTCCTACAATCATTGGTGCAGCACCATTTACATTTCCTCTTCCTTTTACAATTCCTTCAAGAAAAGATAAATCTTGAAGTTCCTTCCATAAGTAAAATTCTATCTTAAACTGTGACCTTAGATATCTTCTCATCCTCTTCCTATAATCATTGGTGTGGCACCAATTATAATTCCTCTTCCTTCCAATTCTTTCAAGAAAAGCAGTTGTAAATCTTGTTCCTTCCATTAGGTAGGCACCTTGATATAGCTTCCTCTTTCAGATCAATGCCTTTCAGAAGATATACCTCATTCCAGCAATCTTCATCTTCTACCAAACCTGGGACATTGGGATATTTAATGCAGCAGAAGAATGGATTCACATGGAGGAAAGAAGTCATTGTGAGTTTTTTCAAATAAATATCCTGGACAATTTCCTAGACCCGAAAGTTTCGTCCTGGATTCTCTTTGGCTGAAAACATCTTCCTGGACTCTCCTGAACTACAGCTTCAGTTGCAAAGCTTGCAGTTCCTTCCATAAGGCAGGCACCTTGATATACCTTCATCTTTCAGATCAATGTTTCTGAGATGTACCTTATTCCTACAATCTTCACCTTCTTCCAAAGCTAAGTCATTGGGATATATCATGCAGCAGAAGGATGGATTCACATGGTGGAAAGAAGTCATTGCTTTTGAAACAGACCAGGGAGTTTTTTGAAATAAATTTCCTGCACCCCAAGATTTCGTCCTGATTCTGTTTGGCACAAAACTTCTTCCTGGACTCTCCTGACCCACAGCTTCATCTTGTCATTTGGAATTTCCTGGACCTCAAGTTTTCTTCCTGGATTCTCTTTGGCTTCAAACTTCTTCCTGGACCCACAGCTTCTTTCTGTAATCTCTTTGTTCCAAACAATTTTTGAGGGGAAAGCTGTCATTATTGATGTAAGAAGCTGCGGGAGTTTCTTTCGCATTTACGCATTCGAAACGCAAATCGAAAATTTATCTTTATTTCTAAATTTCGCAATGGGATTCTGCATTATTCAATAGGTTTGGCTTGTCCAAAAGGATATGAATAGTTATTTGTCAATAGGGAAATACGACTTAGAAATTATTTTATTTGCAATGATCCTCAATAGGATTTAGCATTATTCAATAGGATTGACTCCTCCAATATCCAATAAGAGATGAATAGATCAATAAAGAAATACGACTTAGAAATTATTTTTAAATAAACCTCAATATGATTCTTTGATATTCAATAGGTTTGGTTTTACGAACATCTAAAAAATCTGGACAATATCCAAATTTCAACTTACTAGTAGTTTATGATCATTAAAAATGCCCTAAATTAATACATACAGCTTGACCTTATTCAATGGGAAAATTATAATATGAGAAGTCCTATTCAAGTTATTAAAATCCTACTGAAGAATCAAATAGGATTCTGGATTATTCTATAGGAAATTCTAAGACTGCAATATTGCCATTGAATAGTATCAAATCCTATTGGAGCATCTAAAAGGAATTGCCTCTTTTCAATAGGGGAATTATAATATGAGAAGTTCTATTCAATTTATTAAAATCCTATTGAAGAATCGAATAGGATTCTGGATTATACTATAAGAAATTCTCAGATCACAATATTCCTATTGAATAGTATCAAATCCTATTGGGAAATCGAATAGGATTTAGCGTATCTCAATAGGACAACTGAATAGGATTCAGGAGATTTCTATAGGAAAATACACCTTCAATAGGATTCAATAGGAAATTTCCGATGCAATTTTCCCATTGAACTTACCTCTCCCAATAGGATTGTTTAAGCAGGGTCAGTGCCCGGCAGCTCAAAGACCCCTGACCACGGTAGGGGTCAGATTAGGCTAAGAGCAGAGGGTGCGAAGAAACCCCGCGTTAGACCAGACTACCTTATAAAACAAAAACTGAAATTGATCACTAGGGCCCGGATTTATATGTAAATTCATATTTTTTATTCAAATTATTTTCGGTCTTGTTTTGTTTTCCACACAAATTATGACATTTGGAACGAGAAAATGTAATCTTTATTTCCAAATATCATAATTTGTGTAGAAAACAAAATAAAAACCGGAAATAATTTGAATTAAAAATATGTATTTACATATAAATCCGGGCCATATTGATCACATACAACACAAGAACTTTAGCAACGGATGACACAATATTTGAACTAAAAGAAGAGTTGGAACACATACACTGGGACATTATAGGACTGGCAGAGGTAAGAAGAAGAGGATTAATCCTCAAGTCAAACAACCGGTTATATTATAAAGCAGAAGTAGGATTTAAGGCCGATGCTCCTATACGCGACATCGCCTGTCAAATAATGATTACATTGTTTTAAATTTAACACATTTAAAATAATGTAATTATTATTTGACAGACGATGTCGCGCTTCGTCACGAGTGTCGCGCATATGGGAATCGACCTTAATAATACATAAGTCGTGAAATTTAACAAAATTTAGCCTACTGGCAGAAAGACCTTAGGTATCGTCAATTAATCACGAGATGTTTTTTTAGCAAATTTTTAAGCCCCAACCCGCCCTCCCCCTTTGTGATACGTGGTGAGGTTTTCGGATAAACCTCGCGCCCCTGCCCAAAATCACGTATTTTTTGCACACAAGATTTCACGCTGTCATAACTTTTGAACGGCTCACCACAGAGACTTCTAGTCTTCGCCAATCGATTCAACGTCCCAAAATTAGTCGGAAAAGGTATACAATATTCCCTAGGAAGCTTTCAGTTAAGAAATACCATAGACACGGGAAGTCTAGATCGCGGAAACGACGAAATGCGAGAAAATCGATTTTGTTAAAATCGTTATTTTTTGAGTTACAGCAAAATTTAAAAACGTTTCTGAAAGAATTTTTGCTGCTGATTACAGATATGCAAATTATATTTAGCTAGCTCTTTCCGTTCACTATCGCCTGCAAGAATTGAAGAAATTTTTAAGAAATTTCGGCGCTCGAGTGGAGATCTCGGAAAGTCGTGAATTTCGAGTGGACAATCTTCGTGTATCAACAGGAAAATGACCTTCTGAAAACGATGCTGCAATCCGTTTTTTAATATCTGAAACCGTTTTCGAGATATCTACTTAGCAAATCGAGAATCTGGTAAATTTCAGTTAGAAATCTCTCGACGAATTATTGAATAATTCCGGACAATTTATACATCGACTTGTTCGTCTTGTCGTGTAGTTTATATGTGCCAAAAATGATTTCGCTGCCTTTTATCATTTTCGAAAAAATCGAAAAAAAACGAAAAACCATGTATTTTTCGAACGAAATGAAGGAAAATTTTTGTCGAAATTTTTTTTGCAATTTTTTTTTTGTTACACGAAGGAAATCGAAGTGCTGAAAACGGCTTTCCGATGCTGCAATCCGTTTTTGAATATCTGAAACCGTTTTCGAGATATCTACTTAGCAAATCGAGAATCTGGTAAATTTCAGTTAGAAATCTCTCGACGAATTATTGAATAATTCCGGACAATTTATACATCGACTTGTTCGTCTTGTCGTGTAGTTTATATGTGCCAAAAATGATTTCGCTGCTTTTTATCGTTTTCGAAAAAATCGAAAAAAAACGAAAAACCATGTATTTTTCGAACGAAATGATGGAAAATTTTTGTTGAAATTTTTTTTGCAAATTTTTTTCGTGATTTTTTTCTGATTACACGAAGGAAATCCAAGTGCTGAAAACGGTTTTCCGGTTTAACGGTTCATTTTATTCTAAACTTACAAATAAACAAATTTTCTATATTTTTTCGCTTTACACAATCACGCATTTCCGACTGTCATAACTTTTGAACCGCTCACCACCGAGACTTCTAGTCATCACCAATCGATTTAGCGTTCCAAAATTAGTCGGACAACGTATATAATATTCCCCGGGAAGCTTTCAGTTAAGAAATACCATCGACACGGGAAGTCTTGCCCGCGGAATCGACGAAATGCGAGAAAATCTATTTTGTCAAAATCGTTATTTTTCGAGTCACAACAAAATTTAAAAACGTTTCTGAAAGCATTTTTGCTGCTGATTACAGATAAGTAAATTATATTTCCCTACTTGTTTCGGTTCACTTTCCGCCTGCAAAAATTGAAGAAATTTTTAAGAAATTTCGGCGCTCGAGTAGAGATCTCGGAAAGTCGTGAATTTCGCGCGGACAATCTTAGTGTATTAATAGGAAAATGAACTTCTGAAAACGATGCCGTAATCAGTTTTTGGTTATCTGAAACCGTTTCCGACACATCTACTTAGCTAAACGAGAATCGGGTAAATTTCAGTTTGAAATTTGTCGACGAATTATTGAATATTTCCGAACAATTTACACATCGACTTGTTCGTCTTGTCGTGTAGTTTCTGTATGCCCAAAATGATTTCGCTGCTCTTTACCGTTTTCGAAAAAAATCGAAAAAACCGAAAAAGCATGTATTTTTCGAACGAAATGAAGGAAAATTTTTGTCGAAATTTTTTTTGCAATTTTTTTTTTGTTACACGAAGGAAATCGAAGTGCTGAAAACGGCTTTCCAGTTTATTCCGTCCTAAAGTTACAAATAAACAAATTTTATAATTTTTTTCACTGTACACAATCACACATTTCCTACTGATTTGAGCTCTCATAACTTTTGAACGGCTCATCACAGAGACTTCTAGTCGTCACCAATCGATTCAGCGTCCCAAAATTAGTCGAAGAACGTATGGGAAGGTAGAAGAAGGAAGAACGTAAGGGAAAAACATATGCTGAGCTCCTCAGTGTAGTCAAAAAAGAAATTGACCCCGAATCATCAGGAGTCAAGCTTTCGGGAATAAGGCAGGCTAAAAGCGGAGAGCTCTTACTTGAAGTGAAAGAGGGGAGAGCGAACAACCTAAGGGAAACAATAGTAAACAAACTGCCGCAAATAGAAATCCGCACGAGAAACTTGGACACCGTTGTGAACATTAAAGATTTGGATGCTGTAACAACACGAGAGGAGATAGAGGACGCGTTAAGACCTGTGCTCGGTAATACAGAAGGAGTAATTAAAATAAAAAACATCAGACCTGCCTATGGAGATAGCTACCGTGGCACTACCAAAAAACCAAGTGAAAGTGCTAATAGACAGAGGTTACATAAAGGTTGAATGGATCAATTGCAGAGTGAGGGAGAGAATTGACCTAGAAAGGTGCTATAAATGCTGGGAACCAGACCATCTAGCTAATGCATGTAAAGGACCAGATAGGCAGAAGATGTGTCTACGATGCACCACAGAAGGACATCAGGCAAAAGACTGTCAAGAAGATATGTACTGCCCAATCTGCAAGACAAAGGGACACCAGGCGTATTCTGGAACTTGCCCAGCAAACAAAATAGCTCTGTCAGAGGAGATCAAGAGAAGGCAAGGAAACAAAAATGGCTAACATCATCCAAATTAACCTAATGAGGTGCCGTGCAGCGTATAATCTGTTAGCCGCAACAGCCCTAGAAATCATCAAATCAAATCAAAATAAATGTATTTCTTTTAAATTTACAAATACACAATAACAAATATTTACAGATATTACTGGCAACAGAGGCAGTGCCCGTGCGTAGCCAGGAGTCTTTTCAAACAAATAAAATTTATCTTCTTTTATCTTAGAATGAAAATAAAAACAAAACTTTACTCTGATATAAAATTAAAAATAAAATAATTCTTCTCACTGTTATTAATTTTTTGAAAATGTATATAAAAAATATATACATATATATACATATACACACACACATATATACATATATATATATATATATACATACATATATATACATACATATACACATACACATTCACATACACAGACACACACACACACACACACACACACATACATACATACACACATTAAGAAGTTCTGCTAAATGTATTCGCAACCAGTCGTTCTATTGCACCGCAGTAACGGTTATACCCCATAGACAAGGAGACCTCCTCAGGTAGGCGATTGTAAAGTCTGGGACCCCAACGTGCAACGTGCCTCTCAGCCAAGGAGGTTCGGCTGCGAGGCTCGTACAGGGGCATGCATTGTTGTCTGCGAGTCGCGTGATTGTGGGGCGGCTTACAGGGAAGTCAGACTGGTGCTTATGAATGTATTTTAGAGAATTTAATATAAACAAATTTTGAATCTTTAAAGTCCGAAATTCAGTAAAAAGAAAAGCTGAAGGATAGTCAAGTGGTTTTCTTAGACAAATTTTTATTATTCTTTTATACACCAAATTTAGCGGTTCTAGCACAGTCTGACCACAATTGCCCCAACCCACAATCCCATACTCAACAATATACTTGACCAACGCCAGGAAAACCATTCTCACCTGCTCCCCAGATAGTACAGATCGCAGTTGGACAAACTTATAAATTGTCTTCCTGAGTCTGCAGCACATGTACGAGATATGACAGTCCCACCGTAGGTGTCGGTCCACCATAATGCCTAAATATTTAACGCTATCGACCAAGCGGATTGAATCACATGAGCAAAACTGTTCATAACAACATGTTCTGTGAATCAACAGGCGAAAAGTTTTTGCTGGTTGTCCAGCAGCTGTTAAGGAGAACGGAAGAGCCACAGTCTTATTTACATTAAGACTAAGTAAGTTTGAATCAAGCCATTTTTTTATACTTTTCATTCCCGCTGATGCATTACCAAAAGCTGCATTCCAAGAGGAACCTGAAAAAATAGCTACTGTGTCATCAGCAAAGGAATATAACTTACAATTTGTAATATTCAAATTTAATAAGTTATTAATATATATTAAAAATAAAACAGGCCCAAGAACTGATCCTTGTGGCACACCCGTTTCCATTGTCAATGCATCACTGTTGGTTTCCCCAATTTTAACTACCTGAGTCCGTCCATTCAAGCAGGATTCGAAAAATTTGTTTGTAATACCTCTTATCCCAATTCTCTCCATTTTCCGTAGTAGCAAGTCGTGGTCAACTGTGTCAAAGGCTTTTTCCAAATCTAAGAAGACCCCGAGACATTTAGTTCCATCATCTAGACAATCGATAATTGATCGAGTTACATTAAAGATTGCATCTGTTGTATTTTTATCATTTCTAAATCCAAACTGATTCTCAGAAATAATTTTAAATCTATTAAGAAAATCAACCAATCTAGCTTTGACACACTTCTCTACAATCTTAGCCACACTTGAAAGGAGAGAAATGGGACGATAATTACCTAGAATTCACTTGTCATTTGCTTTATAAAGTGGGATTACTGCTGCTTTTTTTAACTCTTGAGGAAAATATCCCTGTTGAAAACAGAGATTTATTATATGCGATAGGGGGACCGACAAAGCACCCGAATTTGAAATCAACAATTTAGAAGACAACCCATCCATTCCAGGAGCTACATTTTTCTTCAATTTATTTATTATTTTTATAATTTCATTTTCACATACTGGCCTAAAGAAAAAAGAATTTGAGTAATTGTTCTGGTTACTACAATATTCAAAAGTATGAAGACTATTGCTGTTATTATTTGCTTGTGATAAATTAATTTTATCTGCTATACGATTCCCCACACTAACAAAATGTTTATTAAACTCAAGGGCCATTTCAAATGGCTGATTTGCATCAAAAGAGCGATTATCAGCAGTGATAATCTTTGAGATAGTGGGCCTAGCAGTTGTGGCACAATCAGTCACCTCATTGATTGTCTGCCACAATTGACGAAGATTATTTCCACATTCATTAATTTTATTACGATAATAAATTTCTTTCGCTATACGGATTGACATTTTCAAAATGTTTCTGTATTTTTTAAATTTTACCTTTAAAGTTGTATTAAAAGGCTGCTTACGTACTTTATTAGCTAATTTTTCCCTAGCACGAATTGATCTGACAATGCCAGAAGTTATCCACGGTTTGATTTTAGTAAATTTATGCCCACACTTTGGTCTCTTTAGATCATAACTATTATTAAATATGTCTAATAATTTAGTATAAAACAGATCAAAAGCTAACTCTGCATCCGTCTCCTCAAGAACCAATGCCCATGATTCACTCTCAATTCTCCTCTTGAAACATTGTTCATCAAATTTTTTAATTATGTTATTTTTATTCAAAATAGAATTATCAGCGACCCCATGGACACGGGATTCACTAGGACACAGAAAAACTTGTCCCATAGCTACGTCATGATCAGTCGTAGACCATGTCAAAATGGCAGTTTCGAGGGAAAAGTGTACACTTTTTAAAAACAAATGATCCAAACAAGATTGTCTGGTTGGAGTAAACCTGGTACACCCGTAGAGCCACTTAACAAAACCATTTTCATGCATTATATCTAAGTATCTATGCCCTATAGGAGTCAAGTTCTCCTCCAGAATATCAATATTAATATCCCCAAGTACTATATGATTATCGTACCTAACCCCCCTGAGAAAAGCTTCCATGTTATCAAGGAACCCAACGACATTCGTGTCATTCGGGGACCTATACACCGCAGTGCAATAGAACTCTGACTCACGATTACTTACAACAAAATTTAGCGAATTCATATTTTCCAAATCCAAATCAAAAATTTTATAATTAATACCAGATTGTATGTACAGTACAATTCCATCACATTTATTATATTTACCAGGTTTAATAATTTTCTCAAAATTTGGAAGTTCAAAACCATCGTCATTATAGCATAACCAAGACTATGTGAGAACAATAATGTCAAAATCAACCTCTAGCTTACATTAAAGTACACATAACTCATTAAAATTTTTTCTAATACTTGAATATTTAAATTTAGGATTTTTAAAGAATTAAAAATAAAAAAATTATGAACTTTCTCAAAATTTTGAAATACTGAAAATGAAATGAAACTAGACATACTATTAGTGAGTGAACCAAATAAAAAAATTGCAACTAGCTCCAAATGGAACATGGACGACAAAAAGGATGCAGCGATATGCATAAATAACAGCAAAGTAACTGTTCTAAAGACTGGACATGGACTGGGTTTTGTATGGGTTGAACTGCCCAAACTCATTATATACAGCTGCTACTTTTCCCCAACGCAAAAATTGAACAACTTTCAGAATCCCTAGAGACTCTTAGTCAAACCATAAGGGGTCAGGGGATTAAAGGTAAAATTATAGCAGGCGACGACGCAAAATCTCCACACTGGAGCTCCTAAAAAAACGGATTCACGTGGGGATATGGTCATGGATTGAGCGGCGAGCATGGACTTCTTCATAAGAAACGAAAGTGCTAAACCAACTTTCGAACGTAGAGACTATAATGTTGGAGTATATAATATTCCTCGGGAAGCTTTCAGTTAAGAAATACCATCGACACGGAAAGTCTAGGTCGCGGAAACGACGAAATGCGAGAAAATCGTTTTTGGCAAAATCGTTATTTTTTTAGTCACAGCAAAATTTAAAAACGTTTCTAAAGGCATTTTTGCTGCTGATTACAGATATGCAAATTATATTTCGCTAGCTCTTTCGGTTCACTTTCGCCTGCAAAAATTGAATAAATTTTTATGAAATTTCGGCGCTTGAGTAGAGATCTCGGAAAGTCGTGAATTTCCCGCCGACAATCTTAGTGTATCAACAGGAAAATGACCTTCTGAAAGCGATGCCTCAATCAGTTGTTGATTATCCGCAATCGTTTCCGATATCTACTTAGCAAATCAAGAATCGGGTAAATTTCAGTTTGAAATCTCTCGACGAATTATTGAATAATTCCGGACAATTTATACATCGACTTGTTAGTCTTGTCGTGTAGTTTCTGTGTGCCAAAAATGATTTCGCTGCTTTTTACCGTTTTCGAAAAAAACAAAAAAAAAAGAAAACCCATATATTTTTCGAACGAAATGATTGATTTTTGTCGAATTTTTTTTTGCAAATTCTTTTTGTGATTTTTTTCTGGTTACACGAAGGAAATCGAAGTGCTGAAAACGGTTTTCCAGTTCATTTCGCTCTAAAGTTACAAATAAACAAATTTTCTATATTTTTTCGCTTTACACAATCACGCATTTCCGACTGCCATAACTATTGATCCGCTCAACTCAGAGACTTGTAGTCATCACCAAACGATTCAGCGACCCAAAATTAGTTCGAGAACGTATAGAGTATTCCCCGGGAAGCTGTCAGTTAAGAAATACCATCGACTCGGTAAGTCTAGGCCGCGGAATCGACGAAATGCGAGAAAATCGATTTTGTCAAAATTGTTATTTTTTGAGTCACAGCAAAATTTAAAAACGTTTCTGAAAGAATTTTTGCTGCTGATTACAGATATGCAAATTATATTTCGCTAGCTCTTTTGGTTCACTTTTGCCTGCAAAAATTGAAGAAATTTTTAAGAAATTTCGGCGCTCGAGTAGAGATCTCGAAAAGTCGTGAATTTTCCGTGGACAGGCTTAGTGTATTAACAGGAAAATGATCTTCTGAAAACGATGCCGCAAGACGTTTTTAATTATTCGCAACCGTTTTCGAGATATCTACTTAGTAAATCGAGAATCGGGTAAATTTCAGTTTGAAATCTCTGGACGAATTAGTGAATAATTTCGGACGATTTGTACATCGACTTGTTCGTCTTGTCGTGTAGTTTCTGTGTGCCGAAAATAATTTCGCTGCTATTTACTGTTCTCCAGAACATCGTGAACAACCGAAAAAGCACATATTTTTCGAACGAAATGATGGAAAATTTTTGTTGACAATTTCTTTGCAAATTTTTTTCGTGATATTCTTCTGGTTAAACGAAGGAAATCGAAGTGCTGAAAACGGTTTCCCAGTTCATTTCGCTCTAAAGTTACAAATAAATAAATTTTTAATATTTTTTGGTTTTACACAATCACGTATTTCCGACTGTCATAACTTTTGATCCGCTCACCAGAGAGAATTCTAGTCATCACCAATCGTTTCAGCGTCCCAAAATTAGTAGGAGAACGTATATAATATTCCCTACGAAGCTTGCAGTTAAGAAATACCATAGACACGGGGAGTCTAGGCCGCGGAAACGACGAAATGCGAGAAAATCGATTTTGTCAAAATCGTTATTTTTTGAGTCACAGCAAAATTTAAAAACGTTTCTGAAAGCATTTTTGCTGCTGATTAGAGATATGCAAATTATATTTCGCTAGCTATTTCAGTTCACTTTCGCATGCAAAAATTGAAGAAATTTTTAAGAAATTTCGGCGCTTGAGTAGAGATTTCGGAAAGTCGTGAATTTCCCGCGGACATTCTTAGTGTGTTAACAGGAAAATGACCTTCTGAAAACGATGCCGCAAGACGTTTTTGATTATTCGCAACCGTTTTCGAGATATCTACTTAGTAAATCGAGAATCGGGTAAATTTCAGTTTGAAATCTCTCGACGAATTATTGAATAATTTCGGACGATTTGTACATCGACTTGTTCGTTTTGTCGTGTAGTTTCTGTGTGCCAAAACTGATTTCGCTGCTATTTACCGTTTTCCAAAAAATCGTAAAAAACCGAAAAGCCATGTATTTTTCGAACGAAATGATGGAAAATTTTTGTTGACAATTTCTTTGCAAATTTTTTTCGTGATTTTTTTCTGGTTAAACGAAGGAAATCGAAGTGCTGAAAACGGTTTTCCAGTTCCTTTCGCTCTAAAGTTACAAATAAACAAATTTTCTATATTTTTTCGCTTTACACAATCACGCATTTCCGACTGTCATAACTTTTGATCCGCTCACCACAGAGACTTCTAGTCATCACCAAACGATTCAGCGTCCCAAAATTAGTTCGAGAACGTATAGAATATTCCCCGGGAAGCTTTCAGTTAAGAAATACCAAGGACACGGAAAGTCTAGCTCGCGGAAACGACGAAATGCGAGAAAATCGATTTTGTCAAAATTGTTATTTTTTGAGTCACAGCAAAATTTAAAAACGTTTCTGAAAGAATTTTTGCTGCTGATTACAGATATGCAAATTATATTTCGCTAGCTCTTTTGGTTTACTTTTGCCTGCAAAAATTGAAGAAATTTTTAAGAAATTTCGGCGCTCGAGTAGAGATCTCGGAAAGTCGTGAATTTGCCGTGGACTAGCTTAGTGTATCAACAGGAAGATGACCTTCTGAAAGCGATGCCGCAATCCATTTTTGATTATCCGTACCCGTTTCCGAGATATCTACTTAACAAATCGAGAATCGGGTAAATTTCAGTTTGAAATTTATCGACGAATTATTGAATAATTTAGACAATTTATACATCGATTTATTCGTCTAGTCGTGTAGTTTCTGTGTGCCAAAAATGATTTTGCTGCCTTTTACCGTTTTCGAAAAAATCGAAAAAAAACGAAAAACCATTTTTCGAACGAAATGATGACCAATTTTTGTTGTAAATTTTTTTGCAAACTTTTTTCGTGATTTTTTTCTGGTTACACGAAAGAAATCGAAGTGCTGAAAACGGTTTTCCAATTCATTTCGCTCTAAAGTTACAAATAAGCAAGTATTATATATTTTTACGTTGTTCACCATCTCGCATTTCCAACTGATTTCATGTTTCATGTGTCATAACTTTTGAACGGCTCACCACAGAGACTTCTAGTCTTCAGCAATTGATTCAGCGTCCCGAAATTAGTTGGAAAAAGTATATAATATTCCCTAGGAAGCTTTCAGTTAAGAAATACCATCGATACGGAGAATCTAGAACGCAGAAACGACTAAATGCGAGAAAATCGATTTTTTCAAAATCGTTATTTTTTTAGTTACAGCAAAATTTAAAAACGTTAATGAAAGCATTTTTGCTGCTGATTACAGATATGCAAATTATATTTCGTTAGCTCTTTCCGTTCGCTATCGCCTGCAAGAATTGAAGAAGTTTTTAAGAAATTTCGGCGCTCGAGTAGAGATCTCGGAAAGTCGTTAATTTCCCGCGGACAATCTTTAATTATATTTTAGCAACTTTTTAAGCCACCCCTCCCCCTTAGTCATATGTGGTGAGGTATTAGGTTAAACTGCCCCTGCCCAAAATCATGTGTATTTTTTTGGTACAAGTCGCGCCTCGCTTTTCCGTTTAAAAATCACGCGTTCAACGAAAAAATAAATACATGATATCTCACTACAAACTCAGCCCCCCCCCCCCCCCCCACCCTGTGATATTTCGTGAATCTTCACAATCTATATTTCTTGACGTTCTTCTTGTTCAATCTTTCTTCATTCATCTCCAATAAGCTTTCATTCTTTCCGAAAAGGCTTTCGTTTCCGTTCTTCCGACCACTTTGGTCGGTACTGCTTTGGTTGCTCTAATGTAACTTCCCATTTGTCTACTTTGTGTCTGAAGGTGTCTCTTTCTAAAATGTCTGTTGTACATATGTTTGCATTTCTGATGTCCTTTCGAAGTTCGTCTAACCAAGGTGTCGAATCGTTTAGTGAGCTAATATAATCTAATATCCTTTTTGACAGTCGATTTGCAGGTAGTCGTTAGATGTCCAAAGAATTTCATTCGTCTTTTCTTCATGTCAATTTCAATGTTTGAATACTTTTCTGTTGTTTTGATTGATTGTAGCCTGTAGCCGTCTTGGGTATTTCTTGGTCCTAGGATTTTTCTGATGATCTTCCTCTCTTCCTCTTTGATTTTTTCTAGTTCTTGTTTTGTGTTAAGTGTCAATGTTTCGTTTGCGTAAAGGACTGTTGGTTTTATAACCGTGTTGTAATGCCGAATTTTTGTCTGTCTTGACATAGATTTTTTATTATAGATGTCTTGGACTAGCCATAATGTCTTCTTGATTTTTTAGAGACGGTTTGGCTGTGAGATCTTCTCAATTTCTCCGAGGTATTTAAAGTACGAGACTTTGTCGATTTTACCGTAATTTGTTCTCAGGTTCGCGATATCAGTTTTTTAACAAAAGAATTTAGTTTTCTCAAATGAGATCTGTAGTCCCACTTTTTCTGCACATTCCTTAAGTATCTCAAACTGTTTGACAGCAGTCTCCTCATCCTCTGTTAGTATCGCCAGATCATCCGCAAAAGCGAGGTATGGTACGTAGAGGTTGTTTTTGGGAAAGCCCAGTCGAATCGGTTTCTAAGACTCACATTTCTTGAGTTCCTTCTCCCATTCTTCCATAACCTTGTCTAGCACGATATTGAACAGAATAGGAGAGAGTCCATCACCTTGTCTCACACCTGTTCGAATGTCAAAGGGTTTTGAAATTTCCCCCATAAATTTCACTTTAGATTTTGTGCCAGTGAGTGTTTGTTTTATGAGTTCTAGGGTTTTGGGATCTAGTCCTCTCTCTTCTAGAATTTGAAATAGTGACGATCTGTCTATCGAATCGTATGCCTTTTTGATCATGTTGCTAAGAGCATGTAGCATGTATCTAGGATTTTAAGACAAAATAAACGGAAATACATAAACGACCAACTGCAGTCAATCGAAGACAACTTAAAAAATTACAACACACACGATTTCTACAAAACCTTTGCGAACCAAATTAAAGGGTACTTCCCACAGAACCTTTGCTTTCGAAAGCAAGATGGTAAACTAGCCTTGACAAATAAGGAAAATTGCAAAGAATTAGCTACATATTTATCACAGCTTTTAAATTGTCCACAACCCAAAGAGAGATTCCAGAAAGTGCAATCAAAAATCACACCGGAAAATTTGTCACCACCAACGCAAGAAGAAATTTATTCACGCATCAAGACACTTAAAAACAACAAAGCATCAGGGGAGGACGGGATTGTTGCTGAACTACTGAAAAATTTAGGCCCAAATTCACTCAAAGAAAGTACACAAATAATTCAAAACATTTGGCAAACCGAAAAGCTCCTGGATGACTGGAAGATTGCTCTAATCCATCCACTACATAAAAAAGGCAGCAAGTTAGATGTAAAGATTATTATTATTATTATTTAGCCTACTACTTATATAAATACACTCCATCAAAGGAAAGTGACATGGATATGTTAAGGTAAATGTGAAGTACCAATGAGCGCTGCAGCGCTCGCGAGTCAGAAGTTCTACATCACCACATTACAAGTGGCTAACAATACAGCAAACATGGGTGCGAACATCAATAGCGAAGGCCTGGAAGACTTGGAAATTAGATCCAGAGTGATGATGGCAAAGCATATTTCTCATTGGCGAATGTACTCAAGTCTTACGTGATACACAGAGGCACAAAAAGTTAAGTTGTAGAAAACAATCATCCGACCAATACTCACGTACGGCTGCGAAGTGAGGATCCTCACCGTAAAGAACGAAGCAAAAATCAACGCGTTATAGAGATATTTTCCTCTCTAACGCGTCGATTTTTGTTTCGTTCTTTACGGTGAGGGGGATCCTACGACTAGTACGGGAATATAGGAGGCGATACAACAAGGAAGTATATCCGGCCCTTAAAGAGCAACCAGTGTCGATTGGTAGCATTGGAACCAGTGTTGGTTGGTAAATGTGAGTTCAACTTACATTTACTAATTATTTTCGGCAAATGTGTACATATGCCTAATGTTGTTGGCAATTGTATAGAGCTTTACATTAACATACACAGTGCATGGGCTGTGCAACAAGACACACGTGATATTGTAACACACAAAAAGTACACATTTTCCGGTAAAAGTAGATATATAAAGCTGATCTCAGATTTATACTCACATTTACCTATCACATTGGTAGATGTATACATATTTTTTTTTCTTTTTCTTTAAAGTTTGGTCCGATGTGGATGCCGGGTATTAATCCTTCAAACACTGCGGCCTACCTGTGGCCTATTGTATTTTGCATTCACATACACTTATAGGCCCAGAAACCTAGTTGTTATTGTAAATTGCGCTAATTAGTATTTTTCACATTTGTCGGAAATAATTGGTAAATGTAAGAACTCACATTTACCAACCAAGAAGGTAAATGTGAGAGAAGTTACAAATGCGGCCAGCTCTGGGGATAGAACTTGGTCCCTCTATACTTGTTAATTAGCGCTCTAACATGAGGCCACGAGCGTCATCTCTACACCACTCGCGCCGGCTATATGTATACATTGTTTACATATGCCGACTTTGTACTTCTAGCGCAACAGATATACGTATTTTAAGTAAAATTATAAAATTTAGAAATTAAGTAATATACGTATTTTAAGTAAGTTAAATTATTCCAATCAGTTACTTTTTATCAAAATGTTTGATAAGGTCAAACATTTGCAGCTTTAAACAAAAACCATTTTCTTTTTGCTCTTTTGAATAGGCCTACTTTGGACCACGCTTGTTCAACTGTTGGGCTTTGATCTTTGCCCAGTATTGTCGCATCTTCTGTCGGTGTAACTTTTTTTTTCTTCTGTCCAGATGCTACCTTTCCTTCGGGGATTTTCAAAAACCATTTTAAATTAATAAACTTTATTTTATCACAATTTGCACGATATTTGTATTTTTCCTTCTTTTTTCATATAAATATATTAAAACGAAATCTTTTTAAGACGAAAACATTGCGATCGTCGGATCTTCGGTCTCGTAAGTAATCAACACGTCCCGAAACTTGTCGAGCAGTTGCAACAACTGACTTCTCCGAAGGTTCTCCAGGTACATTATCTCCTCTATGTGGTGATTCCCTTGAAAGTACTTCTTGCGCACCAGCCTCGCAAAAAGCTTCAAGTCATCCACATTATTTGAAGCAGGAATCTGCATGAACAAACAAAATAGATTAAGAAATATTAACAAATTTTGAAAAAGAAATTACTTTAAAAATCACACTTCTTTCTTCATCGGTAAAATCTAACAGCAACTCCTCATGAAAGTGTTTCTCATCCTCCACAGAATGAAAACTTAAACTTTCGTTGCTGCAAAAGACTTCCATTAGAACAAACTTCCATTAAAACAGCCAATCTAGCTCTTACTGTTTCGACGAGTCCTGTTCGGATTTACTCTCAAACCCCTCGGAGATCGTAGAAGTCCCGCTCTCCGACTCCGTCCTCTGCCTTACATTCACAAACGAATTTGGATGCAAATTTTTTGATGGCGGAGGCAAAAGAGAAATTGAATCAAATTCACTAAATTCATAAAAATAGGATAAGAAAAAACTTTGGCTAGTCTTGTCTGTCTAGTCTTAACTGTTTAGTCTTGTCTGTTTAGTCTTGTCGTCTAGTCTTGTATGGCTAGTCTTCTCTGTTGTCTGTCTAGTCTTGTCTGTCTAGTCTTCTCTGCTGTCTGTCTAGTCTTGTCTGTCTAGTCTTCTCTGTCTAGTCTTGTCTGTGTAGTCTTGTCTGTCTAGTCTTGTCTGTCTAGTCTTGTCTGTCTAGTCTGTTTAGTCTTGTCTGTCTAGTCTTGTCTGTCTAGTCTTGTCTGTCTAGTCTTGTCTGTTTAGTCTTGTCTGTCTAGTCTTGTCTGTTTAGTCTTGTCTGTCTAGTCTTGTCTGTCTAGTCTTGTCTGTCTAGTCTTGTCTGTCTAGTCTTGTCTGTCTAGTCTTGTCTGTCTAGTCTTGTCTGTCTAGTCTTGTCTGTCTAGTCTTGTCTGTCTAGTCTTGTCTGTCTAGTCTTGTCTGTCTAGTCTTGTCTGTCTAGTCTTGTCTGTCTAGTCTTGTCTGTCTAGTCTTGTCTGTCTAGTCTTGTCTGTCTAGTCTTGTCTGTCTAGTCTTGTCTGTCTAGTCTTGTCTGTCTAGTCTTGTCTGTCTAGTCTTGTCTGTCTAGTCTTGTCTGTCTAGTCTTGTCTGTCTAGTCTTGTCTGTCTAGTCTTGTCTGTCTAGTCTTGTCTGTCTAGTCTTGTCTGTCTAGTCTTGTCTGTCTAGTCTTGTCTGTCTAGTCTTGTCTGTCTAGTCTTGTCTGTCTAGTCTTGTCTGTCTAGTCTTTTCTGTCGTCTTGTCTGTCCAGTCTTGTCTGTCGAGTCTTGTCTGTCTAGTCTTGTCTGTCTAGTCATGTCTGTCTAGTCTTGTCTGTCTAGTCTTGTCTGTCTAGTCTTGTCTGTCTAGTCTTGTATGTCTAGTCTTGTCTGTCTAGTCTTGTCTGTCTAGTCTTGTCTGTCTAGTCTTGTCTGTCTAGTCTTGTCTGTCTAGTCTTGTCTGTCTAGTCTTGTCTGTCTAGTCTTGTCTGTCTAGTCTTGTCTGTCTAGTCTTGTCTGTCTAGTCTTGTCTGTCTAGTCTTGTCTGTCTAGTCTTGTCTGTCTAGTCTGTCTAGTCTAGTCTGTCTAGTCTTGTCTGTCTAGTCTTGTCTGTCTAGTCTGTCTAGTCTGTCTAGTCTTGTCTGTCTAGTCTTGTCTGTCTAGTCTTGTCTGTCTAGTCTTGTCTCTCTAGTCTTGTCTGTCTAGTCTTGTCTGTCTAGTCTTGTCTGTCTAGTCTTGTCTGTCTAGTCTAGTCTGTCTAGTCTTGTCTGTCTAGTGTTGTCTGTCTAGTCTTGTCTGTCTAGTCTTGTCTGTCTAGTCTTGTCTGTCTAGTCTTGTCTGTCTAGTCTTGTCTGTCTAGTCTTGTCTGTCTAGTCTTGTCTGTCTAGTCTTGTCTGTCTAGTCTTGTCTGTCTAGTCTTGTCTGTCTAGTCTTGTCAGTCTAGTCTTGTCAGTCTAGTCTTGTCTGTCTAGTCTTGTCTGTCTAGTCTTGTCTGTCTAGTCTTGTCTGTCTAGTCTTGTCTGTCTAGTCTTGTCTGTCTAGTCTTGTCTGTCTAGTCTTGTCTGTCTAGTCTTGTCTGTCTAGTCTTGTCTGTCTAGTCTTGTCTGTCTAGTCTTGTCTGTCTAGTCTTGTCTGTCTAGTCTTGTCTGTCTAGTCTTGTCTGTCTAGTCTTGTCTGTCTAGTCTTGTCTGTCTAGTCTTGTCTGTCTAGTCTTGTCTGTCTAGTCTTGTCTGTCTAGTCTTGTCTGTCTAGTCTTGTCTGTCTAGTCTTGTCTGTCTAGTCTTGTCTGTCTAGTCTTGTCTGTCTAGTCTTGTCTGTCTAGTCTTGTCTGTCTAGTCTTGTCTGTCTAGTCTTGTCTGTCTAGTCTTGTCTGTCTAGTCTTGTCTGTCTAGTCTTGTCTGTCTAGTCTTGTCTGTCTAGTCTTGTCTGTCTAGTCTTGTCTGTCTAGTCTTGTCTGTCTAGTCTTGTCTGTCTAGTCTTGTCTGTCTAGTCTTGTCTGTCTAGTCTTGTCTGTCTAGTCTTGTCTGTCTAGTCTTGTCTGTCTAGTCTTGTCTGTCTAGTCTTGTCTGTCTAGTCTTGTCTGTCTAGTCTTGTCTGTCTAGTCTTGTCTGTCTAGTCTTGTCTGTCTAGTCTTGTCTGTCTAGTCTTGTCTGTCTAGTCTTGTCTGTCTAGTCTTGTCTGTCTAGTCTTGTCTGTCTAGTCTTGTCTGTCTAGTCTTGTCTGTCTAGTCTTGTCTGTCTAGTCTTGTCTGTCTAGTCTTGTCTGTCTAGTCTTGTCTGTCTAGTCTTGTCTGTCTAGTCTTGTCTGTCTAGTCTTGTCTGTCTAGTCTTGTCTGTCTAGTCTTGTCTGTCTAGTCTTGTCTGTCTAGTCTTGTCTGTCTAGTCTTGTCTGTCTAGTCTTGTCTGTCTAGTCTTGTCTGTCTAGTCTTGTCTGTCTAGTCTTGTCTGTCTAGTCTTGTCTGTCTAGTCTTGTCTGTCTAGTCTTGTCTGTCTAGTCTTGTCTGTCTAGTCTTGTCTGTCTAGTCTTGTCTGTCTAGTCTTGTCTGTCTAGTCTTGTCTGTCTAGTCTTGTCTGTCTAGTCTTGTCTGTCTAGTCTTGTCTGTCTAGTCTTGTCTGTCTAGTCTTGTCTGTCTAGTCTTGTCTGTCTAGTCTTGTCTGTCTAGTCTTGTCTGTCTAGTCTTGTCTGTCTAGTCTTGTCTGTCTAGTCTTGTCTGTCTAGTCTTGTCTGTCTAGTCTTGTCTGTCTAGTCTTGTCTGTCTAGTCTTGTCTGTCTAGTCTTGTCTGTCTAGTCTTGTCTGTCTAGTCTTGTCTGTCTAGTCTTGTCTGTCTAGTCTTGTCTGTCTAGTCTTGGCTGTCTAGTCTTGTCTGTCTAGTCTTGTCTGTCTAGTCTTGTCTGTCTAGTCTTGTCTGTCTAGTCTTGTCTGTCTAGTCTTGTGTCTCCAGCCTTGCTTATCTAATCTTGTCAGTTTCTAATCTCATCAACTAATCTTATCTGTCTAGCCTTATCCATCTAGTCTTATCAATCTAGTCTTGCCTTTTCCACCTTGTTAAATAAACTTACATTTGTGTCGTTGATTGTTGTTCGGCGATCATAAACTGCGTGTAGGTGTGCAGTTGCAATAGCAGATGGTTTTGCAGCATCCAAATGATCATTTGGACGAGTTGCGACTGCTGGGAGGAATGGTGGATGGGATTGCACTTCTGCCCGAGCGAGGTGGGCAGCGAGAACTCGCTGATCACGCGGATCAGATTCATGCCCTGGAAAACTTCGCTGAACTTGTCGATCAACGGGGAGTTCAAATGGAGCGGAGCCTCCGGCGCTATCACGTACTTGTTCGTGGAACAGATCGGGTAGATTACAGTCGCTCTTGCCCAGTACACTAAATGTGCACTTAAATCAAAAATCTATAAAAAGGAAATGAAAATTGGGCGAAAGTTGAACGACTATACTCGGGCCGGCGAGAGAATGCATCTCAGTTTAGCATTGTTCTGCGCATACCCCCACTTTATTTAGAGTGCGCGGGGTTTAGTTGTCGGTTTTTGAAAAACTGAAGCATATTATTTAACTCAAACTAAACTGCGCGTACCTCGGCGCGTCCCTACCACGGCGCAGTACAGCTGCATTCTCTCGCCGGCTCGAGTATAGATATTTATTTATACTCGGGCTGGTAAATCGGCCGTTGGTTAATCGGACGACACGTACACTAATCCGGCGGCCTGGAGACCGCGGATCGGATTATTGAGATTGTAGTGTATTTACAGTATAATCTCGATAATCCGACACAAATGGGACCAGACAACCGCCGGATTAAAAGAAAGAGTGGTGGGAGCGAAGAGCGCGAGCGGTCTCCAGACCGCCGGAATACTGGACGTGTCGTCCCATTAACCAACGGCCGAATTACCGAGATTATAGTCTAATTCTAGATTTAAAATAATTTGCTTAAACTATTCGGGAGCCCAAGTTTTGATTTGGGCTGTAGTGTCAAGAGAAGGAAGTCCCATCTATTCGATCTGTCTAGCTTTGAGTTAAGCTTACATGAGATGAAGTTAAGCTTGAGTCTGTAGTTAAGGTTAGGTTTTTAGAAAGAGTGGTGGAAGGAAGAGCGCGAGCGAGAGGTATTTATCAATACTCGGGCCGGTAAGTTGGTCGTTGGTTAATCGGACGACACTTACACTAATCCGGCGGCCTGGAGACTGCGGATTGGATTATCGAGATTATACTGTATTTACAGTATAATCTCGATAATCCGACACAAATGGGACCAGACAAGCGCCGGATTAAAAGAAAGAGTGGTGGGAGCGAAGAGCGCGAGCGGTCTCCAGACCGCCGGATTACTAGACGTGTTGTCCGATTAACCAACGGCCGAATTACCGAGATTATACTGTAATTCAAGATTTAAAATAATTTGCTTAATCTATAGGGGAGCCCAAGGTCTGATTTAGGCTTTAGTGTCAATAGAAGGAAGGAAGTCTTATCTCTCTAGTTTTGAGTTTAGCTTACATGAGATAAAGTTAAGTCTGAATCTGTAGCTAAGGTCTGCAGATTCTTAAGCGGTGAATATTGAGTTAACATCCGTTTCAAAGACGGAGATCCATCTAAGGAAATAAAATCATTAATAGATTGCAGCGGACAGAGCAACAACAGACTGTGGTACGGCCGCAGAGCTCTAATACACCTAAAACAAAACTTTCAATGAAACCAAAACCTTAAACAAATCAATAGATCCATTTACCTATCAATATCTTCCGGTTCGACCAGCTTTCCTTTCAGGTGCCACTGATGCACCTTCTGTGGCAGACAAAAGCTCAACGGAATCCACCTGTTTATCCTAATATTGACTAGCCCTGTGCTGCACAGGTCCTCATACATTTTCTTGATGTTCTTCGCCAAAATGCATTTCTCTAGGATCGATTTGAACGCCGCCTCCTGGTTCAACGCATAGCCATCATCGTGAGCTGTCATCATGATTTGAGTCTCATCATTTATGTATCCACATCGACGTTCTTCATGCTCCAATAATATTCCCATCAGTTTACTCAAATTATGATAACATTTAACTATAAGAAACAAAATAGGAATTAGGCAGGACAAATTATGCAAGACTACACAGATAAGACTAGACATACAAAACTAGTTGGAAGGACTAGACAGATGGGACTAGATAGACAGGACTAGATAGACAGGACTAGACAGACAATCAATTTAGGATTAGTTGTCCTACTTTTCCACCGCACAAATGACTCTATTATTCAACAACTCGGTATATACCAGACAATAAACCAACAGTATTTGGGAGACCTGGGTCATGTGGCAAGGAGGTTCGACAATATTGAACGACTCATAGTAGAAGAGGCCGCTGCCCAAGAGGAAGATCGCCGACACTATGGATAGACTGGACAAAAACCCTGACGGGACAAGGAATGCAGGAAGTAATGAGATCTGCCCAAGATAGAGAGTGCTGGTGAGGAGTCATTGCGAGCGTAGCAAATTGATGTCACCACACCCTGCAGAAGGGTTATGGACTGAAGAGAGAGAGAGTTCTACTTTTCCTGACTCCCAGGATGCATATAGTTCGGTATGATGAAGGTAGGTGGGTTTGTTTCTCTTTTAGATGAGCACTAAATTTGCTCCAAAACCCGCCCCCTGGCTACACTCATGGTGGGTTGGATTAGGGTGGCTTAGAAAATAATGTTCTTGTTATTTCCAGCAATTTCTCAATCGGTAGTTGTGAATTAGGGTCGATTGATTCAAATGTTTTTTTGGGATAGACAAAACTAGACAGACAAATTAATACAGACAGAACTAAACAGACAAGTAAAGATTAATCAAACGTTAAAGACTACTTATTTAATTTGTTAAAATCTTACCAACTGAGTGTGTAGCCAAAGCTTGTAAAGCAAAAACGACGTTAATCAGCAAGCTCCCTGATGCGTCGTGTTGTTTATTTCGTAGTTGTAGAGAAGTTGGGTGGCTAACAAACCGCACATCATTGACTTTCAATTCGAACTTCCTGCCGCAAAGCTCAGGTTTCACAGCGAAGAGGGAGGATAGGACTTCATCAGTGAAGCCGGTTAAGTATCCCTTGTTGATGTTTGATTTTGGCTGAGGCACGGTTTGGAGTAGGTCTTCGACGATGGGTAATGTGTACGGGTTTTTCCTTTTGGTGTTTGCAGGTTCATTGGATTCTTGTATGTGGAAGGGGTATCGGAATAGCAAGCGGTCGCCTTTGCTGTCAGATTTTACGAGGATTATGCTCAGCGGATTCACTTCCATTATTAGTTTTAATCGAATAGTTTCCTCGTTTAGATATCAACCCATAACAATAAAATCTGTCAATCAAATTTCCCTTTTTCCATGTAAATTAGTAAATTCAATTAATAAGAACAAAATTTCCAACATTATTTTGAGAAAAATTCATTTGCAAACTTAATTATTTCACATATTTAACTTCACTGCAAATTATTTAATCGCCTAATTAACTTCAGATTAATTTCTGTTGATGATCTTAATTTTCTTAATGACTTACTGAATTATTTCAACTCGCTGCACACTTAGTTGCCTATACACCTATACTCCTTGCCTATATAACTAAACTCCAAACTACCAACTGATTTTAATGCACCTAATAAACAACAAATATCTCAAATACCAACCAATAATTCAATCTATTACATATCTAGCAAAGACTTCCAAGCTCAAATTCAATAATAGCTTTCAACAGAATTTATAAATCGTGGCTTTAACTCAAATACATTATTTTTTTAATTAATTTTTGCAAGGTTGGTTGAATTGGAGATGAACAGCTGTTTTTGACATATGTCAGTGCGGTTTTGTTTGTTATGGTCAAAGAACTAATATTCTTGTTGGGGAGTATGTTTATTACGTTTTTTAATTAATTGAGTGTTCTGGAAGAGTTTTGAAGCCAAAATGGGGAACCAATTGGTGGGCATTGCCCCATCCCAGATATTTCCTGTAGAACATTACTTAACCGATCTTGCAGATTTGAAATTTGATATAAGGCAAGTACAGGACAAGATTTGACAATAATATATAAGCAAGATCAGATGGAAAATAAAAGACAATCAGTATTGAATTCAGTAGACTAGACATGGACAGGACCAGATATATAAAACGAGACAAACAAGACCAGATAGACAAGACCAGACAGACAAGACCAGACAGACAGGATCAGATAGACAAGACTAGACAGACAAGACTAGACACACAAGACCAGACGACAGGACTAGACAAACAAGACCAGACAGACAAGACCAGACAGACAAGACCAAACAGACAAGACCAGAACAGTCCAAAGCTGTTTTTGGCAAGTTTTAGCGAAAATCTGTCCATCCGTTTGTCTGTTACAAAAGTTTCAATTTTTATTTACCAAATTTGCAATTTCAAATTTTGAATCTCAAAAATTTGCACATATATTCCTCAAGGTTTAAGCTTGAAATTTGCAAAGGAAAGCTTGAAATTTGCGGTCTCTCTGTGACAATTTTTTTAATATACAGAAGAATTTTCGAAATATTTTTTTTGCAAACATTTTCTAAACGCGATTGCAAAGAAATCCCAACATTTCAAAGTTGTGTTCCCCAAGTTTCGGTGGAAATCCGTCCGTCCGTTTGTCTGTTACAAAAGTTTCAATTTTTATTTGCCAAATCTAGCAAAATTTTCAATTTAAAATTTTAAGTTTAAAAAATTTGCACATATACTCTTCAAGGTTTAAACTTAGAATTTGCAAAGTTTCAACAAAATCCACACGGCGGTTTCTCCGTGACAATTTTTTTAATTTACAGACGAATTTTCAAAAAAAAATGTTTACAACATTTTCATAAGGCGATTGCAGAGAAACCAAAATTTGTTTTTTTTTTAAATTTGTTCGATCAATCCCTAAAGTCCAAAGTTGTTTTCAGCAAGTTTTGGCGAAAATCCGTCCGTCCATTTGTCAGTTACAAAAGATTCAATTTTTATTTGCAAAATCTTGCCAAATTCGCAATTTTAGGTTTAAAAAATTTGCAATTTTTTTTGCCTATGTTCGTCAAGGTTTAAGTTGGACAGACAGGACCAGCTAGTCAAGACCAGACAGACAGGACCAGAGAGACAAGACCAGACAGACAAGATCAGACATACAAGACCAGACAGATAAGACCAGACAGTCAAGACTATACAGACAAGTCCAAACAGACAAGGCCAGACAGACAAGACCAGACAGACAAGACCAGACAGACAATACCAGCCAGACAAGACCAGACAGACAAGACCAGACAGGCAAGACCATACAGGCAAGACCAAACAGACAAGGCCAGACAAACAATAACAGACAGACAATACCAGACAGACAAGACTAGACAGACAAGACCAGACAAACAAGATGAGACACACAAGACCAGACAGACAAGACCAGACAGACAAGACCAGAAGACAAGACCAGACAGATAAGACCAGACAGACAAGACCAGACAGACAAGACCAGACAGACAAGACCAGACAAACAAGACCAGACAGACAGAACCAGATAGACAAGACCAGACAGACAAGACCAGACAGACAAGACCAGACAGACAAGACCAGACAGACAAGACCACACAGACAAGACGAAACAGACAAGACCAGACAGACAAAACCAGATAGACAAGACCAGACAGAGAAGACCAGACGACGAGACCAGAAAAACTAGACAAAACAGACAAGGCCAGACAGACAAGACCAGATAGGCAAGACCAGACAGACAAGACCAGACAGACAAGACCACACAGACAAGACCAGACAGACAAAACCAGACGGGCAATACCAGACAGACAGGACCAGACCCACAAGACCAGACAGACAAAACCAGATGGGCAATACCAGACAGACAGGACCAGATCCACAAGACCAGACAGACAAAACTAGACAGGCAATACCAGACAGACAGGACCAGACCCACAAGACCAGACAGACAAGACCAGACAGACAAGACCAGGCAGACAAGACCACACAGACAAGACCAGACAGATCAGACCAGACAGGTAAGACCAGACAGACAAGACCAAACAGACAAGGCCAGACAAACAAGACCAGGCATACAATACCAGACAGACTAGACCAGACAGACAAGACCAGACGACAGGACCAGACAGACAAGACCAGACAGACAAGACCAGACAGACAAGACCAGACAGACAAGACCAGACAGACAAGACTAGACAGACAGGACCAGATAGACAAGACCAGACGGACAAGACCAGACAGACAAGAACACACAGACAGGACGAGACAGACAAGACCGGACAGACAAGATCAGACAGACAAGACCAGACAGACAAGACCAGACAGACAAGACTAGACAGACAGGACCAGATAGACAAGACCAGACAGACAAGACCAGACAGACAAGACCAGACAGACAAGACTAGACAGACAGGACCAGATAGACAAGACCAGACGGACAAGACCAGACAGACAAGAACACACAGACAGGACGAGACAGACAAGACCGGACAGACAAGATCAGACAGACAAGACCAGACAGACAAGACCAGACAGACAAGACCAGACAGATCAGACCAGACAGGTAAGACCAGACAGACAAGACCAAACAGACAAGGCCAGACAAACAAGACCAGGCATACAATACCAGACAGACTAGACCAGACAGACAAGACCAGACGACAGGACCAGACAGACAAGACCAGACAGACAAGACCAGACAGACAAGACCAGGCAGACAAGACCAGACAGACAAGACTAGACAGACAGGACCAGATAGACAAGACCAGACGGACAAGACCAGACAGACAAGAACACACAGACAGGACGAGACAGACAAGACCGGACAGACAAGATCAGACAGACAAGACCAGACAGACAAGACCAGACAGACAAGACTAGACAGACAGGACCAGATAGACAAGACCAGACAGACAAGACCAGACAGACAAGACCAGACAGACAAGACCAGACAGACAAGACTAGACAGACAGGACCAGATAGACAAGACCAGACGGACAAGACCAGACAGACAAGAACACACAGACAGGACGAGACAGACAAGACCGGACAGACAAGATCAGACAGACAAGACCAGACAGACAAGACCAGGCAGACAAGACCACACAGACAAGACCAGACAAATCAGACCAGACAGGTAAGACCAGACAGACAAGACCAAACAGACAAGGCCAGACAAACAAGACCAGGCATACAATACCAGACAGACTAGACCAGACAGACAAGACCAGACGACAGGACCAGACAGACAAGACCAGACAGACAAGACCAGACAGACAAGACCAGACAGACAAGACCAGACAGACAAGACTAGACAGACAGGACCAGATAGACAAGACCAGACGGACAAGACCAGACAGACAAGAACACACAGACAGGACGAGACAGACAAGACCGGACAGACAAGATCAGACAGACAAGACCAGACAGACAAGACCAGACAGACAAGACTAGACAGACAGGACCAGATAGACAAGACCAGACAGACAAGACCAGACAGACAAGACCAGACAGACAAGACCAGACAGACAAGACTAGACAGACAGGACCAGATAGACAAGACCAGACGGACAAGACCAGACAGACAAGAACACACAGACAGGACGAGACAGACAAGACCGGACAGACAAGATCAGACAGACAAGACCAGACAGGGAGGGACCTCGAAGGATTTGCCGACCTCTGCAACAGATGTCTGGAAGAGAGGACCAGCTAGTCAAGACCAGACAGACAGGACCAGAGAGACAAGACCAGACAGACAAGATCAGATATACAAGACCAGACAGATAAGACCAGACAGTCAAGACTATACAGACAAGTCCAAACAGACAAGGCCAGACAGACAAGACCAGACAGACAAGACCAGACAGACAAGATCAGACACACAAGACCAGACAGACAAGACCAGACAGACAAGACCAGACAGACAAGACCAGACAGACAAGACCAGACAGACAAGACCAGACGACCAGACCAGACAGATAAGACCAGACAGACAAGACCAGACAGACAAGACCAGCCAGACAAGACCAGGCAGACAAGACCACACAGACAAGACGAGACAGACAAGACCAGACAGACAAGATCAGACAGACAAGACCAGACAGGGAGGGACCTCGAAGGATTTGCCGACCTCTGCAACAGATGTCTGGAAGAGAGGACCAGCTAGTCAAGACCAGACAGACAGGACCAGAGAGACAAGACCAGACAGACAAGATCAGATATACAAGACCAGACAGACAAGACCAGACAGACAAGACCAGACAGACAAGAACAGACAGACAAGACCACACAGACAAGATGAGACAGGCAAGACCAGACAGAGAAGACCAGACAGGCAAGACCACACAGACAAGACTAGACACACAAGACCAGACAGACAAAACCAGATAGACTAGACCAGACAGAGAAGACCAGACGACGAGACCAGAAAAACAAGACAAAACAGACCAGACAGATAAGACCAGACAGTCAAGACTATACAGACAAGTCCAAACAGACAAGGCCAGACAGACAAGACCAGACAGACAAGACCAGACAGACAATACCAGCCAGACAAGACCAGACAGACAAGACCAGACGGACAAGACCAGACAGACAAGGCCACAAAGACAAGACGAGACAGACAAGACTGGACAGACAAGATCAGACAGACAAGACCAGACAGGGAGGGACCTCGAAGGATTTGCCGACCTCCGCAACAGATGTCTGGAAGAGAGGACCAGCTAGTCAAGACCAGACAGACAGGACCAGAGAGACAAGACCAGACAGACAAGATCAGACATACAAGACCAGACAGATAAGACCAGACAGTCAAGACTATACAGACAAGTCCAAACAGACAAGGCCAGACAGACAAGACCATGACAGACAAGACCAGACAGACAAGACCAGACAGACAAGACCAGACAGACAAGACCAGACAGGCAAGACCATACAGGCAAGACCAAACAGACAAGGCCAGACAAACAATAACAGACAGACAATACCAGACAGTCAAGACTATACAGACAAGTCCAAACAGACAAGGCCAGACAGACAAGACCAGATAGACAAGACCAGACAGACAATACCAGCCAGACAAGACCAGGCAGACAAGACCACACAGACAAGACGAGACAGACAAGACCAGACAGACAAGACCAGACAGGCAAGACCACACAGACAAGACTAGACACACAAGACCAGACAGACAAAACCAGATAGACAAGACCAGACAGAGAAGACCAGACGACGAGACCAGAAAAACAAGACAAAACAGACCAGACAGATAAGACCAGACAGTCAAGACTATACAGACATGTCCAAACAGACAAGGCCAGACAGACAAGACCAGACAGACAAGACCAGACAGACAAGACGAGACAGACAAGACCAGACAGACAATACCAGCCAGACAAGACCAGACAGACAAGACCAGACGGACACGACCAGACAGACAAGACCACACAGACAAGACGAGACAGACAAGACCGGACAGACAAGAC
Organism: Phosphuga atrata; assembly: GCA_944588485.1. Classification (NCBI taxonomy): domain Eukaryota; kingdom Metazoa; phylum Arthropoda; class Insecta; order Coleoptera; family Silphidae; genus Phosphuga; species Phosphuga atrata. The sequence goes on along the minus strand of OX155902.1, from coordinate 3,964,794 downwards.
CAGAGAGACAAGACCAGATAGGCAAGACCAGACAGACAAGACCAGACAGATAAGACCACACAGACAAGACCAGACAGACAAAACCAGACGGGCAATACCTGAGAGACAGGACCAGACCCACAAGACCAGACAGACAAGACCAGACAGACAAGACCAGGCAGACAAGACCAGACAGACCAGACCAGACAGGTAAGACCAGACAGACAAGACCAAACAGACAAGGCCAGACAAACAAGACCAGCTGTACAATACCAGACAGACTAGACCAGACAGACAGGACCAGACGACAAGACCAGACAGACAAGACCAGACAGACAAGACCAGACCGACAAGATCAGACAGACAAGACCAGACAGACAGGACCAGATAGACAAGACCAGACGGACAAGACCAGACAGACAAGACCACTCAGACAAGACGCGACAGATAAGACCAGACAGACAAGATCAGACAGACAAGACCAGACTGGGAGGGACCTCGAAGGATTTGCCGACCTCCGCAACAGATGTCTGGAAGAGGGATTGTTTCCCAGGTGTTGGAAAAAGGCCATTTTGGCCCGGGTAAGGATCCCTCGACGCCTGGTGCTACAGACCAATCTGATTGCTGGACGGCGGGGCAAATGTTCTGGAAAGGTTCCGTTATAGAGCAAGGGGGCGGACTCGCTCCGGAGCAGTTCGGCTTTCGTTAAGGGGTTGGGACGAAGGATGCCATTCGGGCTGTACGTCGGGTCGCGGAGGGGGGGGCAACAACGCACCGTACCGTACCAGGGGCATTGTGTGGTCGTCAGCTTTGACGTAGCCAATGCCTTCAACATGGTACAATGGTGGTTCGTTCTCGAGGCCCTAGCAGGGTGGAAACTACCGGAGACGTTGCTGAGGATTACTGTCAATTACCTGGGCGACAGAACCAGCAGGTACCGCGAGGGGGAGGACTAGCGCGAGCGTGGGTTGTCTGCCGTGGTTCCGCAGGGATCGGTTTTAGGACCATTCTTGTGGAATGTCGCCTATGACGGCCTTCTGCGGACGCTGAGACGGTTAGTGCCCATAGGGTTGGGTATTGTGGCGTACGCAGACGACCTGGCACTTGTCTTCACCGACAGGTGCTGGGATATGATGCGCCTTAAGGTCACGCGCGCGGGAGAACTCGTTCGGGAGTGGATGGAGACGGCGGGCCTTCAGCTCGCCGCCTCTAAAACACAGCTCTCGACTAGAAGGTCATTCACTAGAGGTATTCTGGAGATTTAAATCTTGGGAGAGAGGATACCGGTCGAACAGTCGATCCGGTACTTATGTGTGATCCTCTAGGCGGATCAGTGGAGATTACACGTGTGACACGCCGCCGGCAACGCGGCACGCGCGCACAACAGGTGGCGCGTCTCATGCCGTGGGCCACCGGGCCTGGGGAGGGTAGGAGGAGGCTTATGGCCAGTGTGGCCACTAGCATACTCCTATACGCGGCACCGGTGTGGGCAGCGGCGGTGAGGGGTAACGCCCGTAACAGGGAGCGTTTGCGACGGACACTGCGCCCTGTGGCCATTAGGGGCTTCCGGGCTTACCGCACTGTCAGCAGTGACGCCGTGGAGGTCATATCGCGGATTCCTCCCGCGGACCTCCTTGTTATGAAGCGCACGTCGGTGTGGGACGCAAGAACTTCTGGTGGGAAACGCGGGGAGGCAAGAAGAGTTTCTCGGGAGCAACTACTTGCCTGCTCGCAGGAAAGGTGGTCAAGCGGCGGAAACGGCGCGTGGACTCGTCGCCTCATCCCTGATTTAATTCGGTGGATGGGGCGAGGGCTGCACTAGGTCAGGGGTCGGCAACCTGCGGCTCGCGAACCTCGTGCGGATCTTTCAATGTAAAATTGCGGCTCCACAGTTCCATAAGCAAACATTAATGACTTTATTATCGAAAAATTTTAGATAATAATTATACTTTAATAATTTTAAAAATAACTTTTATAATTACTTTATTATTAAAATTGTGCAATCGATCATATGAAATTAATTTCGTTTATTGCACCTGCTACTTTTCTTCACATTGTCTGCTACCAGTCATACCGTGTGAAATCACATTAATAAACTGCTAGGTTTGCTAGGTAAACTCGTGGGCAAGATATAGCAAATGCTGTGCAAAAATTGCAGGAATAAATAGAGGGGTAACATCGATTCTTCAGAAGAAAATAAAGCTCGAAATTCTAACGTTTCACTGCATAACTCATCAAGAGGCGCTTTGTTATAAAATATTTCCAGCCGAAATAGTTTTTAGATTATTAACAGCATCTTGTCAAAAGCAGTCTACCATCGCCAATTTAAAGAAATCTTGAAGAAATAGGGAGCCAGTATTCTCCATTATTTCTGCACAATAAAGTGCGATAGCTTTCCAGAGGTAACGTATTGAAACGTTTTTCTTTGTGCATGAGTGAAATAAAAACATTGCACAATGAAAAAGACATTGACCATCCTAATAGGAAGAGGACAAATGGCTGCAAAAGTTTCACAATGAAACTAAATGAGGTAAATCTAAAATTGCAAGGAAAAGGAATCCCAGCCTTACTGAGATTCCTTGCTGGATATAGTCCGGTCATTTTAGACATAAAAATAGTGATCAAATAAAAAAAATTCCGACAGAGCCAAATCTTCGTAGAGACCTTAGGTTTACCACAAGGAATAGTCCCCAAGTGTCAAAAGTCCCCATCAGTCCCATGTGAGCTTAGGAACTTATTCGGGGCCCAAGGTCAAAATTTTAGGTTTTTTGGATTTTTCTCGAAAACGGTAAGTTTTATCGAAAAAGTACCTCAGAGCAAAGTTGTAGATCTTAAAATTCTCTATAAAAATGGTCCCTATGATTTTTTCTCTAAGACCCACTATTTCCCAGATATTGTGCTTGTAAGAATCACGTTCTACATAATATGCACACATTTCCACACCACCTGTGAGGTAGTGTACTCGGCGCGTTTTTTTTAACGTGGTATCCCCGGTAGGCCTATTCCACGAACCTTTATGATGTTATTTTCAGGAACAATAATTATTTAATAGTATGAAGATTATTGATATGGGTTACTGAGTTTAACTGTCGTTCTACCTTTTTTTTATTACTTTAATCTGACTCATACTCTTCATATTCAACTTCAACAATCATGTTTTCTTCAATTTCTTCTTGTTCTTCTTCTTCTCCTTCCTGTTGATGAACGCTTAGAAATTGTTCAAATGAAGATGAATCAGTTGTCTCTTCATCAAAATCACATGAATCTTCCTCTCTTGTATTTAATTGAACATTTGAGCAAGAGACACCTTGGCAATTGGTACACGCTGGAGAACACTGCAACCCTACTTTTTTACTCACTACAACCTTTCTTGCAATTGCAAAAAATAGTGTTAAGAAGTTTTTCTGGAGCAGGGGGCAGTAAAGTTCGAATCGGTTCCAAAGTATTATTTATCAATTTCCAACCCCAGTCTTCAGGGTTCAGTTCATTGCCTTGCCATGTCTGTACTTGATAGTATACTCGAAACAAATGTTGACTAGCAGATGCCGATGTTGGAGGTAGACAAGATAGCTGTACTTGCTTTTTGTTTCGTGTATTTTTTACAAATGTTAAATATCTGTACGTATCTATGCAATCAATTTTTTTTTGGAGCTCCATAAACCGCAAGAAGAAACCGAATTCCTTCAGTAATTAGTATTTGAGGTGAAGAATTAATTTCTGTAAATACTTTTGCGCAGTCAATCAAATCTTATTCTTTTCAAATCTTCTTATTCTTATTTTTTTCAAATAATTTTAATACTGAATTTTTGCCCCTTCTAAACATTGCTCACGTAGTATCGCATCCGGTTATCGCATGTAAAAATAAAATAAAGTTTTGGCATTTTGGATAAGCTGATAAACTTTTAGAAGAATATATTTCTGTCCGTTTCTGCGCCTTCCCAGGTTTTAAAAAGTAAATAATTTTATCAGATGCAGTGAGTCCTTGCAGTGAGTAGTACTAATAAATCAACATCTTCACCCACTACAATAGTTGTATTTCTTGCATTAAATTGTTCTATTGCTGTTTCAATTATGAGGACATCGGCGTCATTCGGAGCTTGTTTCACGGCAATATTTTCTTTAATATGCAATATTTCTATTTTCGGCAGATGTTATTCAAGTAGAGGGGATTCGGTAAGGGACCGGCGGTCATTTTAGAGTAAATTTTCTTAGAATAGTATAATGTATACATAAAAGAGACACGAGTAGGCATTTTTGCTTGCTTGAGTACCTAAATATGTATATACATATGTGGTGGCATATGTGTGCATACTATGTAGAACATGATTCTTACAAGCGCAATATCTGGGAAATAGTGGGTCTTAGAGAAAAAATCATAGGGACCATTTTTATAGAGAATTTTATGATCTACAACTTTGATCTGAGGTACTTTTTCGATAAAACTTACCGTTTTCGAGAAAAATCCAAAAAACCTAAAATTTTGACCTTGGGCCCCGAATAAGTCCCTAAGCTCACATGGGACTGATGGGGACTTTTGACACTTTATTCCTTGTGGTAAACCTAAGGTCTCTACGAAGATTTGGCTCTGTCGGAATTTTTTTTATTTCAATTGTCTAAAATGACCGGACTAATAAGATATGCCTTGCTGGAAGAAGTGGTTTGGTTTTTACTTCGTCTTGTTGAAGACACGGAGTGGGGTAATTTACTTCATTTTAAAAATCTCAAGCAATATCGCGAAGAAACCAATGCAATTATTTACACGAGTTACTTCAGCATAGCTATAAAAAATGAAGGAAGGATTTGTTAAGCGATTCGAGCAATTCAAAACAAACAAAGCTACTCTCACGTTCATAGTAAATCGTCTCAAGATAAATACAAATGAGATCAACATTGAACCATTTGGAATTGATGCTGGATCTCTTCAAATGCAATACATTTATACATCTGAAAAGCTAAGACTTGTGGAGTGGCCAGTTCACAGGACTCAAGAGCAAGTTTGAGGTCCAGAAATACATGCGCTTCGCGCAGCACAAGTGGCCAGCTCCAAATATATGCCGTGAGTCGAGGCACTCCTATTCGGCACACGGAATAGCCTTCGAGAATGCTATAGTGAGGTAAAAAAGTTGGCATTTGGAGTGCTGATGATCTTGCATGTTCTCTTGCATGAATATAATAAAAAGTAAAGTAAAAAAAGTCAACTAACAAATAAAAATCCAGAGTTTTTCTTGAAACTTAAAACAACAAGTTATGAGCCAGATTTAACCAAACTTTCAAAATCGCATGCAAAGCCACTGCTCCCGTTGATATAACTTTTCAATAATTAAGCAAATACTATAATATTGAAAGAAAAAAATAGTGGCTCTCAAAAAATTAGGAAATTTTGGTAATTGTAACTTTTGGCTCTTCCGTTTCAAAAGGTTGCCGACACCTGCACTAGGTGGGTTCATACTTCCTCATCCAGCTTCTTGCCGTACACGGGTCCTTCCGAGCGTATCTCCATAGGATTGGGAAAGTCTCAGACGACAGGTGAACATCCTGTGGAGAGGGCGTGCGCGGGGAGACGCGGAGCACACTCTCATGGCGTGTCCGCGTTGGGAGAGGGAACGATAGACCCTGGCGTCGGGCCTGGAAGGGGAAGTCACGGTCAAAGCCGTGGCGGGTGGCCTCGCTGGCGAGATCGGGCGGGGGGTGTGGACGGCCTTAAGCCGATTCGCGACTTCAGTCATGCGGGCTAAGGAGTTGCCTGGGTGGGAACAAGGGCGGTTGGGTTCTTTATTTTTTTTTTATTCTTGTTGTTAATGTTATTGAAAATGCTATTGCAAAGCATCTTGTACTTTCATGTAAATCCTGTTGTACTTTTATTGAATAAAGCTCATTGGTGCCCGTTGCGGGAAGACTCGAAGGGTAGGCAGAGGCAGTAATGCCATCGTTGTCGTTCCCTATGTCCTTTCGTTTAAATGGAGCCACTTGAGAGTGAAAAAACAAGGCAAGAGACACAAGACCAAACAGCCTAGACGAGACAGAGAGGACCAGATACACAAGATTAGACGTACAGGACAGACAAGATTATAATTATCTATTTTGTTTTAGTTTGGGAAGTACGAGATTCTTGAAAGTTGCCAGAGCTGAGTCTCAGGAGGGTTTAATCGTCGTGAAAGTTTTTACTATACACGATCCGAGTCTTCCTCTAGCTCAATTTGAAGACAGACTGGATGTGATCAGGAAGAAACTCTCTTCGTCTGTGAACTGTTTGCCGTTCCAAAGGATAGTTGAAACGGACAAGGCGGGACTGATAATGAGGGAATACGTGAAGTACAGTCTGTACGATAGGATCAGCACTCGTCCGTTCTTGACCAACATCGAGAAGCGCTGGATAACGTTCCAGGTCTTGTACGCGTTGCACCAGTGCCACAAAGTGGGAGTTTGTCATGGAGACATCAAGCTTGAGAACATAACGGTGACCTCTTGGAATTGGGTCTTACTGGTTGATTTTGCTTCGTTCAAACCTACGTTTTTGCCCGAAGACAATCCGGCGGATTACTCGTATTTCTTCGATACCTCGAGGAGAAGGACCTGCTACATAGCACCAGAAAGGTTCATTAAGCTCTGGACTTTGGACTGCAACGCCATGTTCAAGGAGTTCCCTAACTGTTCAGCAGTTGGCGACTTGAAACCGTCTATGGATATTTTCTCTGCTGGGTAAATGTTTTTATTAACAGCTTGAACAGAAGAATTGTAAACATGTGCTCATATATTACTTCTTCTTTAAAGATTTTTCAGTATGAAATTAACCTAGGTCACTTCTTCTTTGATGAAGTTCCAGTACAAATCTAACCTAAGTCAAACTAACCCAGGTCACTTCTTCTTTGATGATGTTCCAGTACAAATCTAACCTAGGTCAAACTAACCTAGGTCACTTCTTCTTTGATGAAGTTCCAGTACAAACCTAACCTAGATCAAACTAACCCAGGTCACTTCTCCTTTGATGATGTTCCAGTACAAATCTAACCTAGGTCAAACTAACCTAGGTCACTTCTTCTTTGATGAAGTTCCAGTACAAACCTAACCTAGATCAAACTAACCCAGGTCACTTCTTCTTTGATGATGTTCCAGTACAAATCTAACCTAGGTCAAACTAACCTAGGTCACTTCTTCTTTGATGAAGTTCCAGTACAAACCTAACCTAGATCAAACTAACCCAGGTCACTTCTCCTTTGATGATGTTCCAGTACAAATCTAACCTAGGTCAAACTAACCTAGGTCACTTCTTCATTGATGAAGTTCCAGTACAAACCTAACCTAGATCAAACTAACCCAGGTCACTTCTTCTTTGATGATGTTCCAGTACAAATCTAACCTAGGTCAAACTAACCTAGGTCACTTCTTCATTGATGAAGTTCCAGTACAAACCTAACCTAGATCAAACTAACCCAGGTCACTTCTTCTTTGATGATGTTCCAGTACAAATCTAACCTAGGTCAAACTAACCTAGGTCACTTCTTCATTGATGAAGTTCCAGTACAAACCTAACCTAGATCAAACTAACCCAGGTCACTTCTTCTTTGATGATGTTCCAGTACAAATCTAACCTAGGTCCAACTAACCTAGGTCACTTCTTCATTGATGAAGTTCCAGTACAAACCTAACCTAGATCAAACTAACCCAGGTCACTTCTTCTTTGATGATGTTCCAGTACAAATCTAACCTAGGTCAAACTAACCTAGGTCACTTCTTCATTGATGAAGTTCCAGTACAAACCTAACCTAGATCAAACTAACCCAGGTCACTTCTTCTTTGATGATGTTCCAGTACAAATCTAACCTAGGTCAAACTAACCTAGGTCACTTCTTCTTTGGTCATGATGCTCCATTACAAGTATAACCTAGGTCAATTTTTTTTTCCAATTCTACACTTCTACTTAGTCCTGACTAATTTCCTACTAAACTATCTTGAAAATTGTGATAATATATTAATAATTTTTACGATTTATTAATAATTTTTATTTTTCAAATTTGTCTAGTTGTGCGTTGTTGGAGTTTTGGAATGAAGGAACTCCTCCGTTCGAACTGTCCCAGCTGCTGGGATACATGTCGGGACAATACTCGCCTCAAAAGCATCTGGACCGCCTGGAAGATCCGGATCTCAGGAACCTGCTGGCCAGCATGATCCAGTGGGATCCGTCGCAACGCTTGTCCGCCGAGCTGTACTTGTCCCAAGAGCGCGGCAGGGTGTTCCCCGAGTACTTTTACAGCTTCTTGCAGAGCTATATGCTAATGTTCTCTGCCCGACCCATCCTATCTCCCGATGAGAAAATTGGCAGATTGAAAAATGATATAGGTAATATGTTAACGGGAGAGTCGAGTTGTGACCGTTATTCAGGTCGCTAGTATCGAGTTTCTAGCCAAGCCCCACAGGTCTCTTGGTCGTCAAAGACCGTTTAGGTTAGGTTAGGTGATATAGGCAATATGTTAACTGGAGAGTCGAGCCGTGAACGTTATTTAGGTCGCTAGAATCGAGTTTCTAGCGAAGCCCCAAAGGTCTCATAGACGTCAAAGACCGTTTAGGTTAGGTTAGGTGATATAGGTAATATGTTAACGGGAGAGTCGAGTCGTGACCGTTATTTAGGTCACTAGTGTTAAGTTTCTAGCGGAGCTCCAAAGGTCTCATAGTCGTCAAAGACCGTTTAGGTTAGGTTAGGTGATATAGGTAATATGTTAACGGGAGAGTCGAGTCGTGACCGTTATTTAGGTCGCTAGTATCGAGTTTCTAGCGAAGCCCCAATGGTGTCATAGTCGTCAAAGACCGTTTAGGTTAGGTTAGGTGATATAGGTAATATGTTAACGGGAGAGTCGAGTCGTGACCGTTATTTAGGTCGCTAGTATCGAGTTTCTAGCGAAGCCCCAATGGTGTCATAGTCGTCAAAGACCGTTTAGGTTAGGTTAGGTGATATAGGTAATATGTTAACGGGAGAGTCGAGTCGTGACCGTTATTTAGGTCGCTAATGTCGAGTTTCTAGCGAAGCCCCATAGGTCTCATTGTCGTCAAAGACCGTTTAGGCCCCATTAATTTGGAACTAAAAAATGTTAACGGCCAGAGGTGGGTTCTAGATCACTTCAACTTTTCTTCGAACAAATCTCAACTTATTGGTGAAGATGCGAGGTAGAGGGCTTGACAAAGTTGAAGAGGTCTTGAACACCTTTTGTATATCTACTGCCAGATAATCCTAAATATTAAGTAGGAAAGTATCAAGTACAGTATAATCTTGATAATCCGAAACATATGGGAGCAAACAACCGCCGGATTATCAAAAAATCCGGATTATCAGGTTTAAAACAAACAATAACAATTTTACATATTTTAAACACGTCACCGTTACCTACTGCCTGAAAACACCTTCTCTGCAAACTTGTCGTTCGGATTCGACGTTAAGCTGTAGGTGCCCCATATTCAAATCTTAGTTCTGATATGTGGCAGAGGTTGGATATGTGGCAGAGGTTGGATATGTGGCAGAGGTTGGATATGTGGCAAGTAGATAGGCTAATAGAGTTCTGGCCCAAAATCCCATAAGGATTTACATAGGGGTCTAAAATTACATTTTTGATGATATATGCAACCAACTATACAAAATTTTAATCAGCCTTCAATCAGCTTTAAACAGATTTTAATCAGATTTATGCAGCTTTAAACAGATTTCAATCAGCTTTAAAACTGATTTAAAGCTCTTCAAAGCTGAAAGCTGTTTAAAGCTGATTGAAAGCCTTTTAAAGCTGATTGAAAGCTGTTTAAAGCTGATTAAAATTTTGTATAATTGGTTGCATAAATCATCAAAAATGTAATTTAGACCCCTATGTAAATCCTTATGGGATTTTGCGCCCAAACTCTCCTAGCCTATCTACTGTGGCAGAGGTTGGTTATGTGGCAGAGGTTAGATATGTGGCAGAGGTTTGATATGTGGCAGAGCTTGGATATGTGGCAGAGAAGAGGCCTGTGCCCAGCAGTGGGACATAAAGGCTGATGATGATGACCGTTTCCTACTGTTCGCCGAATTCAAACATGCAAGTCATCGTTACCTTCATCGTCATCCGTGGAACAAATTAGGCTGAGGATTTCTTCGTCAGAAAAGGAATGGAAATTTTCTTCGTTTGTGCCTTGAAACCAAGCAATGGCATCGTTTGTTAGCGCAACACCAAAGCCCTTGTAAAAATTCCGAAGACAATTGCAGAGTAGAGCTTGGGTAGAATCGCGAATCAAGTTTTCAGAGTTTAAGGGTGTTCCTTTTGACTTGTTCCTAGCTGTGCGCGAAGTTTATATCAGGCAGCGTAGAGGAATGCCACGTGTTTTACGAGCGGGTAGAATTACTCAATGTGCCGGATTAACCAACCGCCGGATAATCAAGATTATACTGTATTCGATTATGTAGTAGGGAAAGAACGTACATAGAGAAGAATAAGTTAAAAATAACTTAATTCTACTAGTGTACTAAATTTGGTTAGTCTAGTTGCAGTATTAACTTAGGAATTGAAGCTTAATGTAAGTAGTTTACTAACATTTCAAGATTTAATTATCCCAAAAACTTAACGCTAATTCAAGCTTAGATAACTTGAAAACTAGTTAAACTGTTTTGTTCTAGTCTTCAAATTTAGATTCATCGGACTTAATTCTACTAGTGTACTAAATTTGGTTAGTCTAGTTACAGTATTAACTTAGGAATTGAAGATTAATGTAACTAGTTTACCAACATTTCAAGATTTAATTCTTCTAAAAACTTAACGCTGCTTCAAACTTAGATAACTTGAAAACTAGTTAAACTATTTTGTTCTAGTCTTCAAATTTAGATTCAGCACACTTAATTCTGCTACTGTAATAAATTTGGTTAGTCCAGTTGCAGTATTAACTTAGGAATTGAAGATTAATGTAAGTAGTTTACCAACATTTCAAGATTTAATTATCCCAAAAACTTAACGCTAATTCAAGCTTAGATAACTTGAAAATTAGTTAAACTATTATGTTCTAGTCTTCAAATTTAGATTCTGCAAACTTAATTTTACTAGTGTACTAAATTTGGTTAGTCTAGTTACAGTATTAACTTAGGAATTGAAGCTTAATGTAACTAGTTTACCAACATTTCTAGATTTAATTATCCCAAAAACTTAACGCTAATTCAAGCTTAGATAACTTGAAAACTAGTTAAACTATTATGTTTTAGTCTTCAAATTTAGATTCTGCAAACTTAATTTTACTAGTGTACTAAATTTGGTTAGTCTAGTTACAGTATTAACTTAGGAATTGAAGATTAATGTAACTAGTTTACCAACATTTCAAGATTTAATTATCCCAAAAACTTAACGCTAATTCAAGCTTAGATAACTTGAAAACTAGTTAAACTGTTTTGTTCTAGTCTTCAAATTTAGATTCATCGGACTTAATTCTACTAGTGTACTAAATTTGGTTAGTCTAGTTACAGTATTAACTTAGGAATTGAAGATTAATGTAACTAGTTTACCAACATTTCAAGATTTAATTCTTCTAAAAACTTAACGCTGCTTCAAACTTAGATAACTTGAAAACTAGTTAAACTATTTTGTTCTAGTCTTCAAATTTAGATTCAGCACACTTAATTCTGCTACTGTAATAAATTTGGTTAGTCCAGTTGCAGTATTAACTTAGGAATTGAAGATTAATGTAAGTAGTTTACCAACATTTCAAGATTTAATTATCCCAAAAACTTAACGCTAATTCAAGCTTAGATAACTTGAAAATTAGTTAAACTATTATGTTCTAGTCTTCAAATTTAGATTCTGCAAACTTAATTTTACTAGTGTACTAAATTTGGTTAGTCTAGTTACAGTATTAACTTAGGAATTGAAGCTTAATGTAACTAGTTTACCAACATTTCTAGATTTAATTATCCCAAAAACTTAACGCCAATTCAAGCTTAGATAACTTGAAAACTAGTTAAACTATTATGTTTTAGTCTTCAAATTTAGATTCTGCAAACTTAATTTTACTAGTGTACTAAATTTGGTTAGTCTAGTTACAGTATTAACTTAGGAATTGAAGATTAATGTAACTAGTTTACCAACATTTCAAGATTTAATTATCCCAAAAACTTAACGCTAATTCAAGCTTAGATAACTTGAAAACTAGTTAAACTGTTTTGTTCTAGTCTTCAAATTTAGATTCATCGGACTTAATTCTACTAGTGTACTAAATTTGGTTAGTCTAGTTACAGTATTAACTTAGGAATTGAAGATTAATGTAACTAGTTTACCAACATTTCAAGATTTAATTCTTCTAAAAACTTAACGCTGCTTCAAACTTAGATAACTTGAAAACTAGTTAAACTATTTTGTTCTAGTCTTCAAATTTAGATTCAGCACACTTAATTCTGCTACTGTAATAAATTTGGTTAGTCCAGTTGCAGTATTAACTTAGGAATTGAAGATTAATGTAAGTAGTTTACCAACATTTCAAGATTTAATTATCCCAAAAACTTAACGCTAATTCAAGCTTAGATAACTTGAAAATTAGTTAAACTATTATGTTCTAGTCTTCAAATTTAGATTCTGCAAACTTAATTTTACTAGTGTACTAAATTTGGTTAGTCTAGTTACAGTATTAACTTAGGAATTGAAGCTTAATGTAACTAGTTTACCAACATTTCTAGATTTAATTATCCCAAAAACTTAACGCTAATTCAAGCTTAGATAACTTGAAAACTAGTTAAACTATTATGTTTTAGTCTTCAAATTTAGATTCTGCAAACTTAATTTTACTAGTGTACTAAATTTGGTTAGTCTAGTTACAGTATTAACTTAGGAATTGAAGATTAATGTAACTAGTTTACCAACATTTCAAGATTTAATTATCCCAAAAACTTAACGCTAATTCAAGCTTAGATAACTTGAAAACTAGTTAAACTATTTTGTTCTAGTCTTCAAATGTAGATTCAGCAAACTTAATGTTACTAGTGTACTAAATTTGGTTAGTCTAGTTACAGTATTAACTTAGAAATTGAAGCTTAATGTAACTAGTTTACCAACATTTCTAGATTTAATTATCCCAAAAACTTAACGCTAATTCAAGCTTAGATAACTTGAAAACTAGTTAAACTATGATGTTCTAGTCTTTAAATTTAGATTCAGCAAACTTAATTTTACTAGTGTACTAAATTTGGTTAGTCTAGTTATAGTATTAACTTAGGAATTGAAGCTTAATATAACTAGTTTACCAACATTTCAAGATTTAATTGTCCCAAAAACTTAATGCTAATTTAAGCTTAGATAACTTGAAAACTAATTAAACTATTTTGTTCTAGTCTTCAAATTTAGATTCAGCGGACTTAATTCTGCTAATGTACTAAATTTGGTTAGTCTAGTTGGAGTATTAACTTAGGAATTGAAGATAAATGTAACTAGTTTACCAACATTTCAAGATTTAATTCTTCCAAAAACTTAACGCTAATTCAAGCTTAGATAACTTGAAAACTAGTTAAACTATTATGTTCTAGTCTTCAAATTTAGATTCTGCAAACTTAATTCTGCTAATGTACTAAATTTGTTTAGTCTAGTTGCAGTATTAACTTAGGAATTGAAGATTAATGTAACTAGTTTACCAAAATTTCAAGATTTAATTCTTCCAAAAACCTAACGCTAATTCAAGCTTAGATAACTTGAAAACTAGTTAAACTATTTTGTTCTAGTTTTCAAATTTAGATTCAGCTAACTTAATTCTGCTAATGTAATAAATTTGGTTAGTCTAGTTGCAGTATTAACTTAGGAATTGAGGCTTAATGTAACTAGTTTACCAACATTTCAAGATTTAATTCTTCCAAAAACTTAACGCTAATTCAAGCTTACATAACTTGAAAACTAGTTAAACTATTTTGTTCTAGTCTTCAAATGTAGATTCAGCAAACTTAATGTTACTAGTGTACTAAATTTGGTTAGTCTAGTTACAGTATTAACTTAGAAATTGAAGCTTAATGTAACTAGTTTACCAACATTTCTAGATTTAATTATCCCAAAAACTTAACGCTAATTCAAGCTTAGATAACTTGAAAACTAGTTAAACTATGATGTTCTAGTCTCTAAATTTAGATTCAGCAAACTTAATTTTACTAGTGTACTAAATTTGGTTAGTCTAGTTGTAGTATTAACTTAGGAATTGAAGCTTAATGTAACTAGTTTACCAACATTTCAAGATTTAATTATACCAAAAACTTAACGCTAATTCAAGCTTAGATAACTTGAAAACTAGTTAAACTATTTTGTTCTAGTCTTCAAATGTAGATTCAGCAAACTTAATGTTACTAGTGTACTAAATTTGGTTAGTCTAGTTACAGTATTAACTTAGGAATTGAAGCTTAATGTAACTAGTTTACCAACATTTCTAGATTTAATTATCCCAAAAACTTAACGCTAATTCAAGCTTAGATAACTTGAAAACTAGTTAAACTATGATGTTCTAGTCTTTAAATTTAGATTCAGCAAACTTAATTTTACTAGAGTACTAAATTTGGTTAGTCTAGTTACAGTATTAACTTAGGAATTGAAGATTAATGTAACTAGTTTACCAACATTTCAAGATTTAATTATCCCAAAAACTTAACGCTAATTCAAGCTTAGATAACTTGAAAACTAGTTAAACTATTTTGTTCTAGTCTTCAAATGTAGATTCAGCAAACTTAATGTTACTAGTGTACTAAATTTGGTTAGTCTAGTTCCAGTATTAACTTAGGAATCGAAGCTTAATGTAACTAGTTTACCAAAATTTCAAGATTTAATTATCCCAAAAACTTAACGCTAATTCAAGCTTAGATAACTTGAAAACTAGTTAAACTATTTTGTTCTAGTCTTCAAATTTAGATTCAGCTAACTTAATTCTACTAGTGTACTAAATTTGGTTAGCCTAGTTGCAGTATTAACTTAGGAATTGAAGCTTAATGTAACTAGTTTACCAACATTTCAAGATTTAATTCTTCCAAAAACTTAACGCTAATTCAAGCTTAGATAACTTGAAAACTAGTTAAACTATTTTGTTCTAGTCTTCAAATTTAGATTCAGCTAACTTAATTCTACTAGTGTACTAAATTTGGTTAGCCTAGTTGCAGTATTAACTTAGGAATTGAAGCTTAATGTAACTAGTTTACCAACATTTCAAGATTTAATTCTTCCAAATACTTAACGCTAATTCAAGCTTAGATAACTTGAAAACTAGTTAAACTATTTTGTTCTAGTCTTCAAATTTAGATTCAGCTAACTTCATTTTACTAGTGTACTAAATTTGGTTAGTCTAGTTACAGTATTAACTTAGGAATTGAAGCTTAATGTAACTAGTTTAACAACATTTCAAGATTTAATTATCCCAAAAACTTAACGCTAATTCAAGCTTAGATAACTTGAAAACTAGTTAAACTATGATGTTCTAGTCTTCCAATTTAGATTCTGCAAACTTAATTCTGCTAATGTACTAAATTTGGTTAGCCTAGTTGCAGTATTAACTTTGGAATTGAAGCTTAATGTAACTAGTTTACCAACATTTCAAGATTTAATTATCCCAAAAAGTTAACGCTAATTCAAGCTTAGATAACTTGAAAACTAGTTAAACTATGATGTTCTAGTCTTCAAATTTAGATTCTGCAAACTTAATTCTGCTAATGTACTAAATTTGGTTAGTCTAGTTGCTGTATAAACTTAGGAATTGAAGTTTAATGTAACTAGTTTACCAACATTTCAAGATTTTATTCTTCCAAAAACTTAACGCTAATTCAAACTTAGATAACTTGAAAACTAGTTAAACTATTTTGTTCTAGTCTTCAAATGTAGATTCAGCAAACTTAATGTTACTAGTGTACTAAATTTGGTTAGTCTAGTTACAGTATTAACTTAGGAATTGAAGCTTAATGTAACTAGTTTACCAACATTTCTAGATTTAATTATCCCAAAAACTTAACGCTAATTCAAGCTTAGATAACTTGAAAACTAGTTAAACTATGATGTTCTAGTCTTTAAATTTAGATTCAGCAAACTTAATTTTACTAGAGTACTAAATTTGGTTAGTCTAGTTACAGTATTAACTTAGGAATTGAAGATTAATGTAACTAGTTTACCAACATTTCAAGATTTAATTATCCCAAAAACTTAACGCTAATTCAAGCTTAGATAACTTGAAAACTAGTTAAACTATTTTGTTCTAGTCTTCAAATGTAGATTCAGCAAACTTAATGTTACTAGTGTACTAAATTTGGTTAGTCTAGTTCCAGTATTAACTTAGGAATCGAAGCTTAATGTAACTAGTTTACCAAAATTTCAAGATTTAATTATCCCAAAAACTTAACGCTAATTCAAGCTTAGATAACTTGAAAACTAGTTAAACTATTTTGTTCTAGTCTTCAAATTTAGATTCAGCTAACTTAATTCTACTAGTGTACTAAATTTGGTTAGCCTAGTTGCAGTATTAACTTAGGAATTGAAGCTTAATGTAACTAGTTTACCAACATTTCAAGATTTAATTCTTCCAAAAACTTAACGCTAATTCAAGCTTAGATAACTTGAAAACTAGTTAAACTATTTTGTTCTAGTCTTCAAATTTAGATTCAGCTAACTTAATTCTACTAGTGTACTAAATTTGGTTAGCCTAGTTGCAGTATTAACTTAGGAATTGAAGCTTAATGTAACTAGTTTACCAACATTTCAAGATTTAATTCTTCCAAATACTTAACGCTAATTCAAGCTTAGATAACTTGAAAACTAGTTAAACTATTTTGTTCTAGTCTTCAAATTTAGATTCAGCTAACTTCATTTTACTAGTGTACTAAATTTGGTTAGTCTAGTTACAGTATTAACTTAGGAATTGAAGCTTAATGTAACTAGTTTAACAACATTTCAAGATTTAATTATCCCAAAAACTTAACGCTAATTCAAGCTTAGATAACTTGAAAACTAGTTAAACTATGATGTTCTAGTCTTCCAATTTAGATTCTGCAAACTTAATTCTGCTAATGTACTAAATTTGGTTAGCCTAGTTGCAGTATTAACTTTGGAATTGAAGCTTAATGTAACTAGTTTACCAACATTTCAAGATTTAATTATCCCAAAAAGTTAACGCTAATTCAAGCTTAGATAACTTGAAAACTAGTTAAACTATGATGTTCTAGTCTTCAAATTTAGATTCTGCAAACTTAATTCTGCTAATGTACTAAATTTGGTTAGTCTAGTTGCTGTATAAACTTAGGAATTGAAGTTTAATGTAACTAGTTTACCAACATTTCAAGATTTTATTCTTCCAAAAACTTAACGCTAATTCAAACTTAGATAACTTGAAAACTAGTTAAACTATTTTGTTCTAGTCTTCAAATGTAGATTCAGCAAACTTAATGTTACTAGTGTACTAAATTTGGTTAGTCTAGTTACAGTATTAACTTAGGAATTGAAGCTTAATGTAACTAGTTTACCAACATTTCTAGATTTAATTATCCCAAAAACTTAACGCTAATTCAAGCTTAGATAACTTGAAAACTAGTTAAACTACGATGTTCCAGTCTTTAAATTTAGATTCAGCAAACTTAATTCTACTAGTGTACTAAATTTGGTTAGTCTAGTTACAGTTTTAACTTAGGAATTGAAGATTAATGTAACTAGTTTACCAACATTTCAAGATTTAATTATCCCAAAAACTTAACGTTAATTCAAGCTTAGATAACTTGAAAACTAGTTAAACTATTTGGTCTTGTCTTCAAATTTAGATTTTGCAAACTTAATTCTGCTAATGTACTAAATTTGGTTAGTCTAGTTGCAGTATTAACTTAGGAATTGAAGATTAATGTAACTAGTTTACCAACATTTCAAGATTTAATTCTTCTAAAAACTTAACGCTGCTTCAAACTTAGATAACTTGAAAACTAGTTAAACTATTTTGTTCTAGTCCTCAAATTTAGATTCAGCACACTTAATTCTGCTACTGTAATAAATTTGGTTAGTCCAGTTGCAGTATTAACTTAGGAATTGAAGATTAATGTAAGTAGTTTACCAACATTTCAAGATTTAATTATCCCAAAAACTTAACGCTAATTCAAGCTTAGATAACTTGAAAATTAGTTAAACTATTATGTTCTAGTCTTCAAATTTAGATTCTGCAAACTTAATTTTACTAGTGTACTAAATTTGGTTAGTCTAGTTACAGTATTAACTTAGGAATTGAAGCTTAATGTAACTAGTTTACCAACATTTCTAGATTTAATTATCCCAAAAACTTAACGCCAATTCAAGCTTAGATAACTTGAAAACTAGTTAAACTATTATGTTTTAGTCTTCAAATTTAGATTCTGCAAACTTAATTTTACTAGTGTACTAAATTTGGTTAGTCTAGTTACAGTATTAACTTAGGAATTGAAGATTAATGTAACTAGTTTACCAACATTTCAAGATTTAATTATCCCAAAAACTTAACGCTAATTCAAGCTTAGATAACTTGAAAACTAGTTAAACTGTTTTGTTCTAGTCTTCAAATTTAGATTCATCGGACTTAATTCTACTAGTGTACTAAATTTGGTTAGTCTAGTTACAGTATTAACTTAGGAATTGAAGATTAATGTAACTAGTTTACCAACATTTCAAGATTTAATTCTTCTAAAAACTTAACGCTGCTTCAAACTTAGATAACTTGAAAACTAGTTAAACTATTTTGTTCTAGTCTTCAAATTTAGATTCAGCACACTTAATTCTGCTACTGTAATAAATTTGGTTAGTCCAGTTGCAGTATTAACTTAGGAATTGAAGATTAATGTAAGTAGTTTACCAACATTTCAAGATTTAATTATCCCAAAAACTTAACGCTAATTCAAGCTTAGATAACTTGAAAATTAGTTAAACTATTATGTTCTAGTCTTCAAATTTAGATTCTGCAAACTTAATTTTACTAGTGTACTAAATTTGGTTAGTCTAGTTACAGTATTAACTTAGGAATTGAAGCTTAATGTAACTAGTTTACCAACATTTCTAGATTTAATTATCCCAAAAACTTAACGCCAATTCAAGCTTAGATAACTTGAAAACTAGTTAAACTATTATGTTTTAGTCTTCAAATTTAGATTCTGCAAACTTAATTTTACTAGTGTACTAAATTTGGTTAGTCTAGTTACAGTATTAACTTAGGAATTGAAGATTAATGTAACTAGTTTACCAACATTTCAAGATTTAATTATCCCAAAAACTTAACGCTAATTCAAGCTTAGATAACTTGAAAACTAGTTAAACTGTTTTGTTCTAGTCTTCAAATTTAGATTCATCGGACTTAATTCTACTAGTGTACTAAATTTGGTTAGTCTAGTTACAGTATTAACTTAGGAATTGAAGATTAATGTAACTAGTTTACCAACATTTCAAGATTTAATTCTTCTAAAAACTTAACGCTGCTTCAAACTTAGATAACTTGAAAACTAGTTAAACTATTTTGTTCTAGTCTTCAAATTTAGATTCAGCACACTTAATTCTGCTACTGTAATAAATTTGGTTAGTCCAGTTGCAGTATTAACTTAGGAATTGAAGATTAATGTAAGTAGTTTACCAACATTTCAAGATTTAATTATCCCAAAAACTTAACGCTAATTCAAGCTTAGATAACTTGAAAACTAGTTAAACTATTATGTTCTAGTCTTCAAATTTAGATTCTGCAAACTTAATTTTACTAGTGTACTAAATTTGGTTAGTCTAGTTACAGTATTAACTTAGGAATTGAAGCTTAATGTAACTAGTTTACCAACATTTCTAGATTTAATTATCCCAAAAACTTAACGCCAATTCAAGCTTAGATAACTTGAAAACTAGTTAAACTATTATGTTTTAGTCTTCAAATTTAGATTCTGCAAACTTAATTTTACTAGTGTACTAAATTTGGTTAGTCTAGTTACAGTATTAACTTAGGAATTGAAGATTAATGTAACTAGTTTACCAACATTTCAAGATTTAATTATCCCAAAAACTTAACGCTAATTCAAGCTTAGATAACTTGAAAACTAGTTAAACTATTTTGTTCTAGTCTTCAAATGTAGATTCAGCAAACTTAATGTTACTAGTGTACTAAATTTGGTTAGTCTAGTTACAGTATTAACTTAGAAATTGAAGCTTAATGTAACTAGTTTACCAACATTTCTAGATTTAATTATCCCAAAAACTTAACGCTAATTCAAGCTTAGATAACTTGAAAACTAGTTAAACTATGATGTTCTAGTCTTTAAATTTAGATTCAGCAAACTTAATTTTACTAGTGTACTAAATTTGGTTAGTCTAGTTATAGTATTAACTTAGGAATTGAAGCTTAATATAACTAGTTTACCAACATTTCAAGATTTAATTGTCCCAAAAACTTAATGCTAATTTAAGCTTAGATAACTTGAAAACTAATTAAACTATTTTGTTCTAGTCTTCAAATTTAGATTCAGCGGACTTAATTCTGCTAATGTACTAAATTTGGTTAGTCTAGTTGGAGTATTAACTTAGGAATTGAAGATAAATGTAACTAGTTTACCAACATTTCAAGATTTAATTCTTCCAAAAACTTAACGCTAATTCAAGCTTAGATAACTTGAAAACTAGTTAAACTATTATGTTCTAGTCTTCAAATTTAGATTCTGCAAACTTAATTCTGCTAATGTACTAAATTTGTTTAGTCTAGTTGCAGTATTAACTTAGGAATTGAAGATTAATGTAACTAGTTTACCAAAATTTCAAGATTTAATTCTTCCAAAAACCTAACGCTAATTCAAGCTTAGATAACTTGAAAACTAGTTAAACTATTTTGTTCTAGTTTTCAAATTTAGATTCAGCTAACTTAATTCTGCTAATGTAATAAATTTGGTTAGTCTAGTTGCAGTATTAACTTAGGAATTGAGGCTTAATGTAACTAGTTTACCAACATTTCAAGATTTAATTCTTCCAAAAACTTAACGCTAATTCAAGCTTACATAACTTGAAAACTAGTTAAACTATTTTGTTCTAGTCTTCAAATGTAGATTCAGCAAACTTAATGTTACTAGTGTACTAAATTTGGTTAGTCTAGTTACAGTATTAACTTAGAAATTGAAGCTTAATGTAACTAGTTTACCAACATTTCTAGATTTAATTATCCCAAAAACTTAACGCTAATTCAAGCTTAGATAACTTGAAAACTAGTTAAACTATGATGTTCTAGTCTCTAAATTTAGATTCAGCAAACTTAATTTTACTAGTGTACTAAATTTGGTTAGTCTAGTTGTAGTATTAACTTAGGAATTGAAGCTTAATGTAACTAGTTTACCAACATTTCAAGATTTAATTATACCAAAAACTTAACGCTAATTCAAGCTTAGATAACTTGAAAACTAGTTAAACTATTTTGTTCTAGTCTTCAAATGTAGATTCAGCAAACTTAATGTTACTAGTGTACTAAATTTGGTTAGTCTAGTTACAGTATTAACTTAGGAATTGAAGCTTAATGTAACTAGTTTACCAACATTTCTAGATTTAATTATCCCAAAAACTTAACGCTAATTCAAGCTTAGATAACTTGAAAACTAGTTAAACTATGATGTTCTAGTCTTTAAATTTAGATTCAGCAAACTTAATTTTACTAGAGTACTAAATTTGGTTAGTCTAGTTACAGTATTAACTTAGGAATTGAAGATTAATGTAACTAGTTTACCAACATTTCAAGATTTAATTATCCCAAAAACTTAACGCTAATTCAAGCTTAGATAACTTGAAAACTAGTTAAACTATTTTGTTCTAGTCTTCAAATGTAGATTCAGCAAACTTAATGTTACTAGTGTACTAAATTTGGTTAGTCTAGTTCCAGTATTAACTTAGGAATCGAAGCTTAATGTAACTAGTTTACCAAAATTTCAAGATTTAATTATCCCAAAAACTTAACGCTAATTCAAGCTTAGATAACTTGAAAACTAGTTAAACTATTTTGTTCTAGTCTTCAAATTTAGATTCAGCTAACTTAATTCTACTAGTGTACTAAATTTGGTTAGCCTAGTTGCAGTATTAACTTAGGAATTGAAGCTTAATGTAACTAGTTTACCAACATTTCAAGATTTAATTCTTCCAAAAACTTAACGCTAATTCAAGCTTAGATAACTTGAAAACTAGTTAAACTATTTTGTTCTAGTCTTCAAATTTAGATTCAGCTAACTTAATTCTACTAGTGTACTAAATTTGGTTAGCCTAGTTGCAGTATTAACTTAGGAATTGAAGCTTAATGTAACTAGTTTACCAACATTTCAAGATTTAATTCTTCCAAATACTTAACGCTAATTCAAGCTTAGATAACTTGAAAACTAGTTAAACTATTTTGTTCTAGTCTTCAAATTTAGATTCAGCTAACTTCATTTTACTAGTGTACTAAATTTGGTTAGTCTAGTTACAGTATTAACTTAGGAATTGAAGCTTAATGTAACTAGTTTAACAACATTTCAAGATTTAATTATCCCAAAAACTTAACGCTAATTCAAGCTTAGATAACTTGAAAACTAGTTAAACTATGATGTTCTAGTCTTCCAATTTAGATTCTGCAAACTTAATTCTGCTAATGTACTAAATTTGGTTAGCCTAGTTGCAGTATTAACTTTGGAATTGAAGCTTAATGTAACTAGTTTACCAACATTTCAAGATTTAATTATCCCAAAAAGTTAACGCTAATTCAAGCTTAGATAACTTGAAAACTAGTTAAACTATGATGTTCTAGTCTTCAAATTTAGATTCTGCAAACTTAATTCTGCTAATGTACTAAATTTGGTTAGTCTAGTTGCTGTATAAACTTAGGAATTGAAGTTTAATGTAACTAGTTTACCAACATTTCAAGATTTTATTCTTCCAAAAACTTAACGCTAATTCAAACTTAGATAACTTGAAAACTAGTTAAACTATTTTGTTCTAGTCTTCAAATGTAGATTCAGCAAACTTAATGTTACTAGTGTACTAAATTTGGTTAGTCTAGTTACAGTATTAACTTAGGAATTGAAGCTTAATGTAACTAGTTTACCAACATTTCTAGATTTAATTATCCCAAAAACTTAACGCTAATTCAAGCTTAGATAACTTGAAAACTAGTTAAACTATGATGTTCTAGTCTTTAAATTTAGATTCAGCAAACTTAATTTTACTAGAGTACTAAATTTGGTTAGTCTAGTTACAGTATTAACTTAGGAATTGAAGATTAATGTAACTAGTTTACCAACATTTCAAGATTTAATTATCCCAAAAACTTAACGCTAATTCAAGCTTAGATAACTTGAAAACTAGTTAAACTATTTTGTTCTAGTCTTCAAATGTAGATTCAGCAAACTTAATGTTACTAGTGTACTAAATTTGGTTAGTCTAGTTCCAGTATTAACTTAGGAATCGAAGCTTAATGTAACTAGTTTACCAAAATTTCAAGATTTAATTATCCCAAAAACTTAACGCTAATTCAAGCTTAGATAACTTGAAAACTAGTTAAACTATTTTGTTCTAGTCTTCAAATTTAGATTCAGCTAACTTAATTCTACTAGTGTACTAAATTTGGTTAGCCTAGTTGCAGTATTAACTTAGGAATTGAAGCTTAATGTAACTAGTTTACCAACATTTCAAGATTTAATTCTTCCAAAAACTTAACGCTAATTCAAGCTTAGATAACTTGAAAACTAGTTAAACTATTTTGTTCTAGTCTTCAAATTTAGATTCAGCTAACTTAATTCTACTAGTGTACTAAATTTGGTTAGCCTAGTTGCAGTATTAACTTAGGAATTGAAGCTTAATGTAACTAGTTTACCAACATTTCAAGATTTAATTCTTCCAAATACTTAACGCTAATTCAAGCTTAGATAACTTGAAAACTAGTTAAACTATTTTGTTCTAGTCTTCAAATTTAGATTCAGCTAACTTCATTTTACTAGTGTACTAAATTTGGTTAGTCTAGTTACAGTATTAACTTAGGAATTGAAGCTTAATGTAACTAGTTTAACAACATTTCAAGATTTAATTATCCCAAAAACTTAACGCTAATTCAAGCTTAGATAACTTGAAAACTAGTTAAACTATGATGTTCTAGTCTTCCAATTTAGATTCTGCAAACTTAATTCTGCTAATGTACTAAATTTGGTTAGCCTAGTTGCAGTATTAACTTTGGAATTGAAGCTTAATGTAACTAGTTTACCAACATTTCAAGATTTAATTATCCCAAAAAGTTAACGCTAATTCAAGCTTAGATAACTTGAAAACTAGTTAAACTATGATGTTCTAGTCTTCAAATTTAGATTCTGCAAACTTAATTCTGCTAATGTACTAAATTTGGTTAGTCTAGTTGCTGTATAAACTTAGGAATTGAAGTTTAATGTAACTAGTTTACCAACATTTCAAGATTTTATTCTTCCAAAAACTTAACGCTAATTCAAACTTAGATAACTTGAAAACTAGTTAAACTATTTTGTTCTAGTCTTCAAATGTAGATTCAGCAAACTTAATGTTACTAGTGTACTAAATTTGGTTAGTCTAGTTACAGTATTAACTTAGGAATTGAAGCTTAATGTAACTAGTTTACCAACATTTCTAGATTTAATTATCCCAAAAACTTAACGCTAATTCAAGCTTAGATAACTTGAAAACTAGTTAAACTACGATGTTCCAGTCTTTAAATTTAGATTCAGCAAACTTAATTCTACTAGTGTACTAAATTTGGTTAGTCTAGTTACAGTTTTAACTTAGGAATTGAAGATTAATGTAACTAGTTTACCAACATTTCAAGATTTAATTATCCCAAAAACTTAACGTTAATTCAAGCTTAGATAACTTGAAAACTAGTTAAACTATTTGGTCTTGTCTTCAAATTTAGATTTTGCAAACTTAATTCTGCTAATGTACTAAATTTGGTTAGTCTAGTTGCAGTATTAACTTAGGAATTGAAGATTAATGGAACTAGTTTACCAACATTTCAAGATTTAATTCTCCCAAAAAATTAACGCTAATTCAAGCTTAGATAACTTGAAAACTAGTTAAACTATGATGTTCTAGTCCTTAAATTTAGATTCAGCAAACTTAATTCTACTAGTGTACTAAATTTGGTTAGTCTAGTTACAGTATTAACTTAGGAATTGAAGCTTAATGTAACTAGTTTACCAACATTTCTAGATTTAATTATCCCAAAAACTTAACGCTAATTCAAGCTTAGATAACTTGAAAACTAGTTAAACTATTATGTTCTAGTCTTCGAATTTAGATTCAGCAAACTTAATTTTACTAGTGTACTAAATTTGGTTAGTCTAGTTACAGTATTAACTTAGGAATTGAAGCTTAATGTAACTAAATTACCAACATTTCTAGATTTAATTATCCCAAAAACTTAACGCTAATTCAAGCTTAGATAACTTGAAAACTAGTTAAACTATGATGTTCTTGTCTTTAAATTTAGATTCAGCAAACTTAATTTTACTTGTGTACTAAATTTGGTTAGTCTAGTTGCAGTATTAACTTAGGAATTGAAGCTTAATGTAACTAGTTTACCAACATTTCTAGATTTAATTATACCAAAAACTTAACGCTAATTCAAGCTAAGATAACTTGAAAACTAGTTAAACTATTTTGTTCTAGTCTTCAAATTTAGATTCAGCTAACTTAATTCTACTAGTGTACTAAATTTGGTTTGTCTAGTTGCAGTATTAACTTAGGAATTGAAGATAAATGTAACTAGTTTACCAACATTTCAAGATTTAATTCTTCCATAAACTTAACGCTAATTCAAGCTTAGATAACTTGAAAACTAGTTAAGCTATTATGTTCTAGTCTTCAAATTTAGATTCTGCAAACTTAATTCTGCTAATGTACTAAATTTGGTTAGTCTAATTGCAGTATTAACTTAGGAATTGAAGCTTAATGTAACTAGTTTACCAACATTTCAAGATTTAATTATCCCAAAAACTTAACGCTAATTCAAGCTTAGATAACTTGAAAACTAGTTAAACTATGATGTTCTAGTCTTTAAATTTAGATTCAGCAAACTTAATTTTACTAGTGTACTGAATTTGGTTAGTCTAGTTACAGTATTAACTTAGGAATTTAAGCTTAGTGTAACTAGTTTACCAACATTTCAAGATTTAATTGTCCCAAAAACTTAATGCTAATTTAAGCTTAGATAACTTGAAAACTAGTTAAACTATGATGTTCTAGTCTTTAAATTTAGATTCAGCAAACTTAATTTTACTAGTGTACTAAATTTGGTTAGTCTAGTTACAGTATTAACTTAGGAATCGAAGCTTAATGTAACTAGTTTCCCAACATTTCAAGATTTAATTATCCCAAAAACTTAACGCTAATTCAAGCTTAGATAACTTGAAAACTAATTAAACTATTTTGTTCTAGTCTTCAAATTTAGATTCAGCTAACTTAATTCTACTAGTGTACTAAATTTGGTTAGCCTAGTTGCAGTATTAACTTAGGAATTGAAGCTTAATGTAACTAGTTTACCAACATTTCTAGATTTAATTATCCTAAAAACTTAACGCTAATTCAAGCTTAGATAACTTGAAAACTAGTTAAACTATGATGTTCTAGTCTTCAAATTTAGATTCTGCAAACTTAATTCTGCTAATGTACTAAATTTGGTTAGTCTAGTTGCTGTATAAACTTAGGAATTGAAGTTTAATGTAACTAGTTTACCAACATTTCAAGATTTAATTCTTCCAAAAACTTAACGCTAATTCAAGCTTAGATAACTTGAAAACTAGTTAAACTATTTTGTTCTAGTTTTCAAATTTAGATTCAGCTAACTTAATTCTGCTAATGTACTAAATTTGGTTAGTCTAGTTGCTGTATAAACTTAGGAATTGAAGTTTAATGTAACTAGTTTACCAACATTTCAAGATTTAATTCTTCCAAAAACTTAACGCTAATTCAAGCTTACATAACTTGAAAACTAGTTAAACTATTTTGTTCTAGTCTTCAAATTTAGATTCAGCTAACTTAATTCTACTAGTGTACTAAATTTGGTTAGCCTAGTTGCAGTATTAACTTAGGAATTGAAGCTTAATGTAACTAGTTTACCAACATTTCAAGATTTAATTATCCCAAAAACTTAACGCTAATTCAAGCTTAGATAACTTAAAAACTAGTTAAACTATGATGTTCTAGTCTTCAAATTTAGATTCTGCAAACTTAATTCTGCTAATGTACTAAATTTTGTTAGTCTAGTTGCAGTATAAACTTAGGAATTGAAGTTTAATGTAACTAGTTTACCAACATTTCAAGATTTAATTCTTCCAAAAACTTAACGCTAATTCAAGCTTAGATAACTTGAAAACTAGTTAAACTATTTTGTTCTAGTTTTCAAATTTAGATTCAGCTAACTTAATTCTACTAGTGTAATAAATTTAGTAGGTCTAATTGCTGTATTAACTTAGGAATTGAAGCTTAATGTGACTAGTTTACCAACATTTCAAGATTTAATTATCCCAAAAACTTAACGCTAATTCCAGCTTAGATAACTTGAAAACTAGTTAAACTATTTTGTTCTAATCTTCAAATTTAGATTCAGCGGACTTAATTCTACTAGTGTACTAAATTTGGTTAGTCTAGTTTCAGTATTAACTTAGATATTTAAGATTAATGTAACTAGTCTCAACTTCTTTTTGTTTTTCTTCAGGAAACATTTTTAAATTCTTAAATGCAAGAGACGAAGAAGATGAGGAAGAAGTTGTCGAGGACGAAAACGGCAGGAGATGTTCTAGGATCAGGAAAGAAAACGACGGATTAGTCATAATAGTCTCACTGGTAACATCAAGCATCCGCGGTTTACACGATTGCACCTCGAAATTGCAAAGTTTGGACATCATGTATGAGCTCACCCTCCACTCCAACGAAGAAACAATTCTTGAGAGGATCTTACCGTACATTGTAATTCGCAATTTCTACCAAAATTCTGCTGAATTTCAAACTTAAATCTTTTAGATGTATTTGGTCCACGATCAAAATTCCCGAGTCAAAGTCGCAGCCATTAACACGATAACAAAGTGTTTACGCGTCGTGAAACACGTTCCAAGATCCGATGCAAACATTTTCCCAGAATACATCCTTCCTGGTCTGGCCCCCTTGGCCTCAGATCCAAGCACTTGCGTTCGCTCAGCCTACGCCAAAAACATAGCAAATCTGGCAGAGATCGCAGTCAGATACCTAGAATACACCCAAACAGATTGCAGCGATAAAAACTCTGTGAAACACAGCAGTTCAAGACTAAATTACGAGATGGAATTGCAAACTTTGCACGAGATGGTCCAGAAAACGGTTAGTTTGTTGCTAACCGATTCCCAAGCTTTGGTTAAACAGACTTTATTGGACAGTGGCATCACTAAACTTTGCGTTTTCTTTGGCAAACAAAAAGGTAAAACAAGGAATATTTAGTGTATTTTCAATTACATTTTAGCAAATCCTTTTAGCAAATGATGTTTTGTTGTCTCATATTATTACGTTTTTGAACGATAAGGATGATAAGGAGCTAAGAGGAACTTTTTACGATTGCATCATTGGAGTTGCTGCTTATATAGGAATGCATAGTTCACAGATTTTGACCCCATTGTTACTACAAGTAAGACTAACACATGGCTAAAGACCGATTCTCATACGAGGGTAGATTGAAAAGTTTCCGGAATGGATATGTTATGATATATGTTATGATATATGGAATGTTATGATGGTTGTCAAGGCCAACCTCCTTTAGGAAAGCTGTCAAATTTTCAGACAGGTTCGTCGTTCAGTTTTTGTTTACTAGGCAATCTTGTGAAGCAAGTCAGGCACTTTGCGAAGTCAGTCACATTCCGGAAACTTTTCAATCTACCCTCTTATACGCGAAACTCAGCTACGCGACATCACCTGTCAAATAATGATTACATTATTTTAAATGGGCACGTTCTCACTATGGCAACGTGCAAAGGGCGACCTGCCCATTTAAAACAATGTAATCATTATTTGACAGGCGATGTTGCACGACGTCGCTTAGCTGAGTGTCGGGCATATGGGCCTTATGACTAATATCGACCTTATGACTAATATGTCCAAACCAATATTTGATTTTTGTATTTAGGGGTTGACGGATAGTTCTGAATTTGTAACAACAAAGGCGATTCACGCGATGGCCTCTTTGACCGAGTTGGGGCTGATTATGAAACCGGCGTTGACCGAGTTGGTGACGGAATGCGCAAATTTCCTGATCCATCCGAATTTGTGGATTCGACAAGCTGTCGCAGGGTTCGTCTGCACTGCCGTGAACGCGCTTTCCCTCTTGGACGTCCAATGCAAGATCATGCCAGTTCTTACGCCGTTCATGCAGTATCCAATAATCCAAATCGAAAGGTAATTTTATCAGTATTATCATCATATGGCGCTACAGCCCAAATTGAGGCCTCCTTCAAGTCTGTCCGTCGCTGTTCTCCTCCACGCTCTTATCCCCAGTATTTGGTGTACATCTTTACTCATCTCGCCTACCCAGCCCAACCTTGGCCTCCCTACCGGTGGCCTACCTTGCATTATTGCGTTTAGCACTCTCTTTGGGAATCGCGAATCGTCCATCTTCAGCACGTGTCCTTTTTCGAAGTTTTCAGAGTTAAAAGCTAGGTGTGTTGGCCACCTTGGGAAGAACACCATCCGGTATTATTGGCAGATCACCATCCAAGGTGTTCTTGGAAGAACACCATCCAAGGTGTTCTTGGAAGAACACCATCCAAGGTGTTCTTGGAAGAACACCATCCAAGGTGTTCTTGGAAAAACACCATCTAAGGTGTTCTTGGATGGTGTTAAAAGCAATGGTGTTACTAGGCCACCACCCTCACCACACCTTGACTACTAGGCCACCATCTTGCTCTAGTATGGTGTAGTATTTAATCCTATATTGGGGTAGCAAGGCATGCGTCCATCTGCACTGTCACGTGTTCTAAGTTATCTTTTAGTTTGGAACTAAACATAGGTCGCAGATCTTGTGTGGGGTTTTGGAAGGGGGTGTTTTCCTCACTCGTTCCTTCCAGTTGAAACTCTATGATCCTATGATCTGACATTGAGGATTCACTTTGCAACTCTTCACCTTTTAATAAATTTACTTACGTTATCGCTACCTACCGTAATATCCAGTACCTCATTCCTGACCCTGGTGAAAAATGTTGCTGTCTTCCCGACGTTATACACCTCTATGACCGCCCCGGGAGGGACCGCTTTAGCTACCGCTACTACCTCTGCTCTGCGTTAGGGGGGAGACCTCTTGGCTATCCCGTACCAACTAAAAACCTAACCCTAGAGCACGGACACTAATAAGATATTAGTGTCCGTGCTGCCCCACATCTCGTGGGCGTTTGCGTCGCATCCCAAGATGAGATGAGCCTTTTCCTAATACAATGTTCTACCAGCCTTTGTACTTCTATGGGTGGTATACTGTTACCATCGCCAGGCAAGTATGTGGATGCGATCACTACCTCGCGGTGGAGGCCCTCGGTTTTGATGAGGCCCTGAATCGAAACTAAGTTCCGCTTTAGGAGCTCTGAAAGACATAAGTGTTTAATGCCCTTCCTTACCATAATGCAAGTTCTGGAGGAGACCCCTCGGCTATCCAATAACAACTTACATTCCCTGTTGCTGAGGCATCTGATCTTAATCCCAGGATTCTTGATGCAACTCTAGCTCCAAATGTTGTTTCCTGAACATCCTGGTCATCACAGCCGAGGCTGCCTTGGCATGGTGGATGTTCACTATGGCTAGGATCCTGGGCTTATGAAGGAGAAGGCTAAGATCGGAGGCCTCAGCAACAGGGAATGTAAGTTGGTATGGGATAGCCAAGAGGTCTCCCCTAGAACGCAGAGCACAGGAAATAGCGGTAGCTACAGCGGTCCCTCCCTCGGAAGTTACGACCGCAATAGCGGCTACGGGCACCCAAGGACTTTCCATTCGGAAATGAGAAGTCCTTTGTTTTTGGCTCAGAGGTTGGCTGGGGACGGCCACTTGGACCATTTCTTCCTCATTGAACGTGAAGTCCTTTTCCCCTTTCATCAATTTTCATCAGTTTTTCGCCCAGAAGTTGACTGGGGACGGCCACTTCGACCACTTCTTCCTCATTGAATGTGAACTCCTTTTCCCCTTGCATCAATTTTCATCAGTTTTTGGCCCAGAGGTTGGTTGGGGACGGCCACTTGGACCACTTCTTCCTCATTGAATGTGAAGTCCTTTCTCCCTGTCATCAATTTGCATCAGTTTTTCGCCCAGAGGTTTTCTGGGGACGGTAACTTCGACCACTTCTTCCTCATTGAATGTGGAGTCCTTTCCCCCTTTCATCAATTTTCATCAGTTTTTGACCCAGAGGTTGGCTGGGGACGGCCACTTTGGCCACTTCCTCCTCATTGAATGTGAAGTCCTTTCCCCCTTTCATCAATTTTCATCAGTTTTTGGCCCAGAGGTTGGCTGGGGACGGCCACTTCGACCACTTCTTCATCATTGAATGTGAAGTCCTTTCCCCCTTTCATCAATTGAATTGATGGAAGCGTCCGGGATTTGGTCCCCGCTCCTAGGAAGGAACATGGTTATGACGTGTAACTTCGGCATATCATCATCCATTTTCGTCACCAGAACATCTCCTTTCCAAGATCTTAGAACAGGTGCTCTTACCATTAGCCATTTTGCTGACTAATTGTTAGCGCAGTCAATGACCAGACCTGATTTGAAATATATACCTTCAAACTGTACCGCGTTGGACCAGTTTACTAACTGTCTCCTCCACTATTGCCTGCTCGAGAGCAGACAGGTCTTTTCCACTCATTGAATTTCTAGGGTTGTCTCTGGACATCACACCAACCCTCACCACTTTAACGGCGGTGTGGCGTAGCTGGTGCTCGTTCCAGAGGCCTTGGGAGGATAGCTGGGGTAGCTAACCACTCCCATCTTCCCAGGTTGGATATTCCCCTTTTGTGTTTTAGCTGTCTTGTCGTGGTGCGTGATTGAATCAGCCCCTCTTTTGGCAGCTTCTTCCTTGTGTGGTGCAGGTCCTACCTTGAAGAAGGTAGGACCTACACCTACGGTGGACTCAGTGGACCCGAGGAGAGATGGCATCTGCGCTTCTTAGCCGAGGGTCTAAAACCCGAGGAAGTTAAGAATAGGGCAATAGACTTCTCTATGCTTGCTTCTCTGCGTATCTTAGCCTAGGGTCTAAAACCCAACGAAGCTAAGAATAGGGCAATAGGGCAAGTCTATTGCTCTATTCTTAGCTTCCTCGGGTTTTAGACACTCGGCAAGAGGCGCAGATACCATCTCACCCCGACTCCACTGAGGTCGTAGGTGTAGGTCCTACCTTCTTCAAAGTAGGACCTACACCACACAAGGAAAAAGCTGCCAAAAGAGGGGCTGATTCAATCACGCTCCAAGACAAGACAGCTAAGAGACAGAAGGGAAATATCCAATCTGGCGTGATGGCAAGGCCTCTTGTCTGAGCTTGTGTGGTGTAGGTCCTACCTTAAAGAAGGCAGGACCTACACCTACGGCCTCAGTGGAGCCGGGGAGAGATGGTATCTGCGCTTCTTAGTCGAGGATCTAAAACCCGAGGAAGCTAAGAATAGGGCAATAGGGAAGGCCTTGGGAGGGTACCTGGGGTAGCTAACCACTCCCATCACCCAAGGTTGGATATTCCCCTTTTGTCTCTTAGCTGTCTTGTCTTGGGGCGTGATTGAATGAGCCCCTCTTTTGGCAGCTTCTTCCTTGTGCGGTGTAGGTCCTACCTTGAAGATGTTAGGGCCTACACCTACAACCTCAGTGGAACCGCGGAGAGATGGAATCTTCGCTTCTTAGCCGAGGGTCTAAAACCCGAGGAAATTAAGAATAGGGGCAATAGAATTCTATATGCTTGCTTCTCTTCGCTTCTTAGCCGACGGTCTAAAACCCGAGGAAGCTAAGAATATTGCAATAGAGAAGGCCTAGGGAGGTTACCTAGGGTAGCTAATTACTCCCATCACTCCAGATTAGATATTCCTCTTTTGTCTCTTAGCTGCCTTGTCTTGGGGCGTGATTGAATCAGCCCCTCTTTTGGCAGCTTCTTTCTTGTGTGGTGTAGGTACTACCTTGAAGAAGGTAGAACCTACACCTACGGCCTCAGTGGAACCGCGGAGAGATGGTATGTGCGCTTCTTAGCCGAGGCTCTAAAACCCGAGCAAGCTAAGAATGGGGCAATAGACTTCTCTATGCTTGCTTCTCTGCGCATCTTAGCCGAGTGTCTAAAACCCGAGGAAGCTAAGAATAGGACAATAGAGAAGACCTTGGGGGGATACCTGGGGTAGCTAACCATTTCCATCACCCCAGGTTGGATATTCCCCTTTTGTCTCTTAGCTGTCTTGTCTTGGGGCGTGATTGAATCAGCCCCTCTTTTAGCAGCTTCTTCCTTGTGTGGTGTAGGTCCTACCTTGAAGAAGGTAGGACTTACACCTACGGCCTCAGTGGAGCCGGGTAGAGATGGTATCTGCGCTTTTTAGCCGATGGTCTAAAACCCGAGGAAGGCAAGAATAGGGCAATAGAGAAGGGCTTGGGAGGGTACCTGGGGTAGCTAACCATTCCCATCACCCCAGGTTGGATATTCAGCTTTTGTCTCTTGTCTTGTCTTGGGGCGTGATTGAATCAGACCCTCCTTTGGCAGCTTCTTCCTTGTGTGGTGTAGGTCCTACCTTGAAGAAGGCAGGAGCTACACCTACGGCCTCAGTGGGGCTGGGGAGAGATGGTATCTGCGCTTCTTAGCCGATGGTCTAAAACCCGAGGAATTTAAGAATAGGGCAATAGAATTCTCTATGCTTGCTTCTCAGCGCATCTTAGCCGAGGGTCTAAAACCCGAGGAAGCTAAGAATAGGGCAATAGAGAAGTCTATTGCCCTATTCTTCGCTTGCTCGGGTTTTAGACACTCGGCAAGGAGCGCAGATACCATCTCACCCCGGCTTCACTGAGGCCGTAGGTGTAGGTCCTACCTTCTTCAAGGTAGGATCTACACCACACAAGGAAAAAGCTGATTCAATCACGCCCCAAGACAAGACAGCTAAGCGACAAAAGGGGAATATCCAACCTGGGGTGATGGGAGTGGTTAGCTACCACAGCTACCTTCCCAAGGCTTCTGAACCGAGCATCTGGGTCGTCGAGTTCGCCTGGACTACCTACAAGGGATGTACCCATCTCGTATCTTCCTCTTACCTTCCTTGGGCCTTGTTGTTTCCACTAGCTTCGTTGTTGGCTTGGTGGGAGTAACTATGTTACTTGTCACCTTCCCTTGCCTGTTTGGGAGCGGGTCTCCCTTGACTTACCTGCTTGTTGGTAATTGCCTTTGATTTTTGGCGACAGTCTGGGACTGGGTCTCTCTCGACTGGAGCATTCTCTCGTTCAGCTCACGCTCCATCTGATCCGCCAGTTCTGTGGCGGTTAGGTCCCGCATACAAGAATTGAATTTTTGGGTTTTCTTCATAAAATATCCCACGTGTAGCAAAGGAAATAAAGGTCCTCCATGTCAGATCCCTGCTTGACATGGTAAGGCTTGGTACCCTCTAAGTTCGCTAGGTATCAGAGAGGCTCCTTTAGCGATGGACCGTTGCGCTTGGCCACCAACCAGTCCCTTCGGCACGGGTCGCATGAGACCTTTGGATTAAGGGTTTGGAAGTTCTAGTTGTTCGCTCCCCATTCGCCGCTCCAATCGAAGTTGGACTTCAGTCGGTATCGTCCAGTGATTCATTAAAAAGCTAAGCCCTCACACCGCAACAATGTGACTTCCGCCATGAGTTGATGACTGTCCATACTAGTTGATGACTACCATCACCAACTGATGACACCAGTTGGTGACTGTCTCATTTACTATTGCCTGCTCAAGAGCATACACATCTTTCCTACTCAGGGAATGCCTTGGAAAGTCTCACCATCAAGACATTACATCAACCTTCACTACTTTAATGGTTGTGGCATAGCTGGTATTTACATAGCTGGTTACTCATCACCTTGCCTTGCCTTTTTGACGCCGGTTTCGGAGCGGGTCTCCCTTGGCTTACCTGCTTGGTGGTAATCTGATCCGCCAGTTCTGTGGCGGTTAGGTCCCGCACACAAGTATTGAATTTTTGGGTTTTCTTCATAAAATATCCCGCGTGTAGCAAGGGAAATAAATATACGCCCTGTCAGTGCCCCGCTTGACATGGTAAGACTTGGTACCCTCTGAGTTCTCCAGGTATCAGAGGGGCTCCGTTACCGATGGTTGGTTGCCCTTGGCACCAACCAGTCCCATTGGCACAGGTCGCATGACACCTTTGGATTCCTTTCAAGTCCAGAGGCCTTGGATATAGCTACCCTTATGGTGGCTAACCACTCCTGGTTGGCGCCCCAGGTTGGCGTTTCCCTTTTGTCTCTTAGCTACCTTGTCTTGGAGCGTTATTGAATCAGCCCCTCTTTTGTCAGCTACTTGCTTGGTACCATTTTTTTTCTCTACTGCTCTCTTAGCTTTCTCGGCAAAGAAGCGCAGGTACCATCTCACCGTGTCTCAGTGGGTCGTCCAGTTAACCTGGACTACTTTGGCGTGGCAGGGCATGCGCCCATCTCGTCTTTCTCTTTTCTTGGCCATTGTGGTCTCCGCTTGCTTCTTTAATGAGTTACAACGCTACGGATCAAAACTGACTTTTTAAACATTTGTCAAGTTATTTTCTTCTTTTTTAGACCGGAATTGCTGTTGGAATCTTTACACAATCCGATTCCTCGTAGCGTCTTTGACAGTGTTGTGAAATGCAAGGACATTCAACTTTTGCTAGATACTTTGGAGCAGAGGAAGATAGCAAGGGAAGTTATCTTATCTGGTAGAATTCCTAATAGCGAGATGCATCCATCTATAAAAACGGTAGGATGTTACCTATATCATAGACAACATTATCAAGATGTTGAGACTTTGATATTGTTGTAGTTGATAAGAAGGCTTGGTGCTAACGACATGACAGAAACTGTAGAGGATTACCTGTTGGCAATGGGTCCACTGTTGCTGAAGATCAACAAATACCGACAGTTTACGGAAAACTCAGTTGAGAAACAGATGGATGGAAGGATTGAGATCAAGTCTCTTAATAGTACAGTAAGGAGTCACGTGTACAATTTGAATGAAGCGCGGAATAAAAATGAGTTTTCCACGCAATCCAGGTAAATATTGTGTGAAATTACAAATACAAGTCATCTTTTATTGTCATTTTTAGTGAATTATCAAGAAGACAATCCGAAAGCACAAACTCTGGTGGCCCACCGTCCAGATCAACAACCAGTCGTCCGTCTTCACCAACTCCCGAATCCAGCACGCACTCCGGCCGTTTCGGCAACGATCCCGTCCCAAACATGAGTCTGCATGAAAGATCATACATCCAATGTAAGTACTAGACTCTAAACTAGATATCAGATTTAGACTTGAAATTTTAGATAGAACAGCTAACTGCAGCATGGAGCTAAGAACTTTGATAACTAGGCAGCAAGATCATTATCTAGAAGCATTAAGGTAAGTATCAAATGCGTTTTGATAGAGAAGAAACGATGGAGGCTTTATGCTTTAGACTTTGTTAATTAACACTTTCTTCTTAGGAGTAAAGATTGGGCTGAACATGCAGCCTGGCAGCCAGAGCTTCCTCCGCCTGGTTGGCGCCTGGGCGGATCTCTGGTTGCTCATCTCCACGAGCATCGAGGACCAGTGACTCGGCTGTGCTCGATCCCTGAGACTACGTTCTTCGCCAGTTCTTCCATCGACGGTTACGTTAGGCTGTGGGACTGCTCGAAGATGGAAGGCAAGAACATTGCCAACAGGTCCAAGGAGAATTACAGACTGCCGGGGAATAGTGGAGTGGTGGGTTTGGCCGTGTGCGAGAATGGACAATCGCTAGCGGCCGCGTCACAAGATGGAAATATCACGTTGTTGAGGATGGAAAACTCTAAGTAAGTGAAGATAATTCATATTTTTAGATTGAGCTCATATATTTGTTAGGATGAGTCATTTGCAAACTCGTCAGTTGAATGCAGACGAAGACGGCTGTGCCGTTGATGTCCAATTCTTGGATTCTGGGCCTCAGAGCGTGTTGGTTTACGCAACTTTGTATGGATCTTTGGTTGGATGGGATCTGCGGGCTCCCGGGTCTGCCTGGAGATTGGACAACGGGTTGAAGGAAGGAGTGATTACAAGTTTCTGCTTGGATTCTCATAAGAGCTGGTTGACGTTGGGAACAAGCACGGGCGTCCACATCGCTTGGGATTTACGGTTTCAATTGCCAATTTCCAAAATTGATCATCCAACAGGTAGAAATTGAATAAAGATCAGGGGTGTCCAATCTGTGAAATCTATCAGGGGTGGCCAAATCTGTGAAATTTATCAGGGGTGGCCAATCTATGAAATCTATCAGGAGTGGCCAATCTGTGAAATCTATTTTCTTGAATGTCTAGAAGTGTTGAAAATCTAGATAGAATATTCTAATTTTCACAAATTTGTAACTAATTTAATTAGCTATAACTCTTGCAAGTTTAATTATTCCAGCTTGTTCTACTAATGTAGTTTTACTAATTTACTATTTTTTTTACTAATTGTGCGATTAGAATAGATATGGAAAAGGTTGGCCACCCCCGATACAGATTAAAATAACCGATATCACTGCTTTCGTTAAATTTGGACTTGTAGGTGCAAGAATTAGGAAAGTGGTTAGTCATCCAACTGAGCAATCTTGCATATTATCTAGTGTGCAAGGCAATAACGAGATTTCCATGTGGAACATAGAGACTGGATGCCGAGAAAAGGTTTTATGGGGAAGCAGTAACCCTCCACTATCAAAAATACTTGTGCGTTCCGCCAAATATTCGAATAATCAAATTTAATTTTTTTTCATTTTAGGTAAACAATCACAGCGTTTGTGCAATGCAAGCCGGTTGCATAGACCGCTACGGTTTCCTCTTAGCTGGGGGAACGGACCAAAGACTCCGTTTCTGGGACTTGCACAGTCCCAGCGAATCGTACGTCGCCATCGCCTCCCCTAGTGACTCCCTATCCTCGCGAGGCATCAGCTACCAAACGCGGCAAGTGGACGGGACTTGTGTAATCCTGGAGACTGTTGAACAGGGCAGCGCGCCTGCGCCTGGTGCTGGTATCAAGGCCGATGAGGTTCCGAGGGCGGGACCTGAACCTCCGCCCACCGGGCATCGCGATTGCATAACCGATATCGCCTTGTGCAAGACCTCGCAGTGCTTCCTGTTGACTGCGTCGAGGGACGGTGTCATCAAAGTTTGGAAGTGAAAGTAGATTTCTTAAGAGACGTTCGTCTCTTAATTATTGATATAGGTTGGAAAAACTTGATTATTTTTACTGTTTGAATGTGATTTGGAGAATTGCTGCGGGTTGCAAGTCTGTTTATTTCGTACTAGTTAGCTAAAGATAATTAGTTTAATATAAGAAATATTAAATATATAGTTATAATAATATCCTAGACAGACAAGACTAGACAGACGAGACTAGACAGACAAGACTAGACAGACAAGACTAGACAGACAAGACTAGACAGACAAGACTAGACAGACAAGACTAGACAGACAAGACTAGACAGACAAGACTAGACAGACAAGACTAGACAGACAAGACTAGACAGACAAGACTAGACAGACAAGACTAGACAGACAAGACTAGACAGACAAGACTAGACAGACAAGACTAGACAGACAAGACTAGACAGACAAGACTAGACAGACAAGACTAGACAGACAAGACTAGACAGACAAGACTAGACAGACAAGACTAGACAGACAAGACTAGACAGACAAGACTAGACAGACAAGACTAGACAGACAAGACTAGACAGACAAGACTAGACAGACAAGACTAGACAGACAAGACTAGATAGACAAGACTAGACAGACAAGACTCCCCCCCCCTATTCCACCTTGGCTTTTAGTATGCGCCACCCCGGTATCGCATATATTGCATTCATTCAGGGTGGGCAGCCCGGACGGTTAATGAAAACCGCCCTAGTTGTCGCCTCCCCGACCAGGATTCGAACCCGGGTCTCCCGCATTGAAAGGCGGGTATGTAGACAGACAAGACTAGACAGACAAGACTAGACAGACAAGATTAGACAGACAAGACTAGACAGACAAGACTAGACAGACAAGACTAGACAAGACTAGACAGACAAGACTAGACAGACAAGACTAGACAGACAAGACTAGACAGACAAGACTAGACATACAAGACTAGACAGACAAGACTAGACAGACTAGACAGACAAGACTAGACAGACAACACTAGACAGACAAGACTAGAAAGACAAGACTAGACAGACAAGACTAGACAGACAAGGACTAGGCAGACAAGACTAGACAAACAAGACTAGACCAAACAGACAAGACAAGGCAGACAAGATCAATCTTGTCTGTTCCTTCCCTCTTTCTTCCACCGGTTTTTCCTTTCGTCGACTTTGACTGAGGAAGGATGTTAACAATGGCAGACGCAGCTCCAGCTGGTGGGCGCTGTGGATTTCGTGGAGGTTTCGGTGGCTCTCGCAGTGGTCCCCGTGGCAGAGGACGTGGTCGTGGAAGAGACAGAGGCCGCGGAAAGGAATACTAAAATGAATGCCTGTAACTAAGTTGGGCCGTTTGGTACGTGACCGAAAAATCCGCTCCTTGGAAGAGATCTACTGGTTATCTGTTCCCATCGAAGAGTTAGAAATCATTAACTTCTTCATTGGATCTAACTTGAGAGATGAAGCATTGAAGATTATGCCTGTACAGAGACAAACTCGTGCTGGTTAACGTATTCGTTTCAAGGCTTTCGTAGCCATTGGTGATAGTGGCAGACTGGTTGTTCTTGGAGTTAAGTGCAGTAAGTAAGTAGCCACGGATTTCGCGAAGCTATTATTTTAGCTCGAGACGAGTTCTTGAATGGAGAGCAAGACCGGATTCTCGAAAGCGCGGCAGAGTACCGCAGTGCTGGATGGACGACATTCGACGGCACGGAGGTCGAGACTGGAGGAGACGGACACAAGACCGCCAAGAGTGGAAGAAGAGGGAAGGGGCCTACATCCAAGATTGGTTCACCAAAAGGCCATGATGATGATGATGATTATCTTAGCTAAACTTTCCGTTGTCCCAGTCCGTAGAGGTTATTTAGGTAAGAAGATTGGTAAACCACATTATACGGTGCCGTGCAAAGTAACTTGCAAGTGCGGTTCCGTTACCGTACATCTATTTCCAGCTCCACATAGTACAGGCAGCATATATCTGCCCCGGTGCCCAAGAAGCTTCTTCAAATGGCTGGTATTCAAGATTGTTGGCCCTAGATTCTACTGGAATGCTTGGTAACTTTGCCAAGGCTACTTACGCTGCCATTGCTAAAACTTATGCTTACTGACTTGTGGAAGGAAATGCCACTTGCCAAGACTCGATACCAAGATTTCGCTGAATACTTGGCCAATCATTGTCCGGGCACTGGAGTCACTCGCCCCACGGATGCCAATTAAGCCCTTTTTGTTCTCAGAAATAATACCAAAAAAATTAGACAGATAAGACTTTTTTTATGGGTGTACATGGCACCTTTCGATTAACCATGCAAGTGCGCCCCGTCAAACTAACCCAAACACTCCGGAACCACTTGTCGCATTTCTTCAGGGTGTTGAATGACCTGTTCTTAGACGTGTACTATCGTGACGTGTACTATGAGGGAGCGCATTAAACAAACGGCGAGAAAATCCGGAAGAACTGCTATGGTCCTAGAGAGATTAATGCTTTAAGACATGCTTAACAAAGCACCAAGAAAACTCCTAATCAAGATATGCTGTGCCTACAGAACAGCGTCCACAGAGGCGCTGCAAGTGTAATACTAACAATTGAACTAATGGCAGAAGAGAGAACCACTGCAATTTACAGACAAGAATAAAACGAAGCTCGAGTTGTCGGCCAACACGTTAGGGAAGTGGCAGGACAGTTGGGCCAAGGAGACCGAGTGGGCGGTATGGACAAAATGACATGACCTGAAAAATGGGTAAAAAGGAAACATTGAAACCTACATTACTACATTACACAGATACTTACCAACTATGGCGACTTCAGAGCTTACCTGAAGCGATTTTTAATCATAAGCGAGGAAAACTGCGAGTTGTGTAATCTAAAAGAAGATGCTGAGCACACTTTTTTTGTATGTCCAAGGTGGGCAAAGGAACGAATGGAGATGATAACAAAAATAAAGTACGAGCTTACACCAGAGAACATCGTTAATTGCATGTTGGAAAATGCAGAAAACTGGGATCAAATAGCTAGAACTATGGAGAATATTCTGAAACAAAAATAAAATGAGCAGAGAGCAACCTAGAGGAGGAGAGGACTGAAGGAGGAAAAGTCACTGAAGAAATGCCAGATGGTAGTACCGGTGCGGTTTTCCCAAAAAAAAGATGTGTACTATCTACTTCCTCCTTCAGCACTGTCTGCGATTAGGGGTTCGATTGTTAAGTTTTATTTTTCTTTCGTCATTTTCCTTTTCTGTTATTATTTTTGTTACCATTTTGTGGATATTGTTCCATCCTTCCTGCGATCCTAATAGGTGCGCCAGCATATTTAGTTTGTCGTTCTCGAACATTTCCCTCTCGTTGTCCCATCTCGGACACACAAATATAGTATAGGGAACACTATCGGCCAAACTACAGTATACGCAATCTGCGTCGGATGCTCTCTCAACGTTATGGAGGTAAGCTCGGAAACAGCCGTGACCCGTGAAGATAGTTCACATTCTGAGTGAGGTAGTATAAAACTTCCCCGTGTCGTCGAGTAGGGCAGTTGAGGATCCTCGTCCACTGACATTTTGTGGAGTTATTCCACTCTTCCTGCCACTCCTGAGTGAGTTTGGTATCGACCTCATGTCTAGATGCTTTGTTCTTGCCTGCCTCATATCAAGTATTTCTATGCTCTGCCTGCAGTTCGATGGGAAGGAGTCCGGATCACAAGAGGGGTAGACAGCAATACAATACAGGTCAAAGTCCTAAATCAAGAAGCAGAACCAGAAGAGTCTGCATTATTAATAATAACTGCAATAACCTAGACTGCATTTACTGCGCGTTACTGTACGGTAGGCACTGCAGACTCTTCTTGTTCTTCTTCTTGATTTAGGACTTTGACCTGTATTGTATTGCAGTCTACCCCTCTTGTGATCCGGACGTCCAGGACTCCTTCCATCTCTTGGGCGGACGGCCTGGGGGTCTTATGCTTTGTGGCCTACCGTCTTTGCCCACTTGGCAATTCTATCCTGGTCTATCCTGACTACATGGTCTCTCCAGTGCCTTCTCTGGGATCTAACCCATATCTGACAACATCTTTCGTTTGTAATTCACACTGCACTGCAGACTCGTAGGGCCATTTTCCTCTGAAATACAACTAATTCGGTTATTCTAGCTTTTTTAAGGGGCTGTACCCATATGGGAGCACCATAGAGCATAGCAGAGTGGGCCACTGTGCGTTTACTGCTTCTAGGTCCGCCCACATGGGGCATTAGTTTTTCCAGTGCCGCAGTAGTTTTCATGCCAATTTCCGCTGCTTTTCTGATGTGCTCTGTAAAAGACAGTCTTTTGTCGATTGTGATGAATAAAGAGTCTTTTGGTTTAATATCCACGCATATCACTTTGAAAGACATAGGAGCCAACTTTCTATATCCCGTTAACAGCACCGTTTCGGACTTTTCCGGCGCTTTTTCAGTACGGAGGATGATGCCACGGTCACAAAGGTAGCTACATATCATTATTAGTAGATATGGTGGTATATTCATTTCTGTTAATTCAACCATGATGTGCTGCCAGCCGAGTTGAAGGCATTTTTGATGTCTAGCGTTATAACCGCACATATTTTCCTGGTCCGTTTTGTACCTTCTTTTGCCTTTTCGGCTATATTTATGATGTATTTTAGGGCATCTATTGTAAATGTACCTTCTCTAAATCCGAATTGTCTTTCAGATAAGTTCATTCCGCTTTCTAGTTTTTTTTTTAGACGTGCTAAAGTTAGTTGTTCTAGCATTTTGCCAGCGATATCAATGATACATGGCGCCGCTATACATATATGTATAGCGGCGTATATAGCGAACGTACACATACGTGTACCTTCTTCATACCGGCTATATTTCTTATATCCCCTCATACCGGCCATTCTTCGCCCATAACCGTATGGACTTGTTTAGTTTTTTTAATTAATACTAATTTAGCCTGCTTCCATCTGGTAGGGAACGTACCAGCCAGTAGGCTCTTATTTAATATTTCCAGGACTAGACAAGGAAAGTTTTTTACCATTAGTTTAACTGCCTGCCTGGGGATACCATCTGGTGCTGAAGCTCTGTTGTTGCGGAGACGGTTACTTGCCATGATTAGCTCTTCTTCAGTGAACGGAGGAGTATTTCCAAATTTAGGTTGCTCCCATTTTATCCATCGGAGAGATCAGATCAGATCTCAGAGAGATAACACTAGACAGACAAAACTAGACAGACAACACTGGAAAGATAAGATTAGACGGACAAGACTAGACCGATAAAACTAGACTTTTTTTGACTGCTCAGTATAGTCTGGTGTCTTTAAACAAAACTAGACAGATCTAGTTTGCCTGTTGAAAATAAAATGTCGACTTGTCTGAACGATGTATCGGTAATACGTCAACGAAGTGTCGTTATAGTGTCTTTTGGAACACAAATTTGAACACTGAAGATTCGCTGAACTGATTTTTCTGAAGTGCCTTTGAAGTGTGGGGGAGGTCTTGACGTTTGCACAATAAGTAGCATTGGAGTGTCGTTGAATTGTTTTATTGTGAAGTGTCATCGATAGTGCTGACATTTGTTCCGCCCAACACTTCGCTTGCCTTGGAAACACTTCCTTGCACTTCGACGACACATGCTACGACATTTCATTTTCACCTGGGTTTTCACCATCTTGACTTGTTTTGTCTGAAGATTAATAAGGAATGATTATAATAATAAACGGATGAAGAGGAAAGGTCCACTCAGGAAACTAGAGCTTAA
Source organism: Phosphuga atrata (assembly GCA_944588485.1). Taxonomy (NCBI): domain Eukaryota; kingdom Metazoa; phylum Arthropoda; class Insecta; order Coleoptera; family Silphidae; genus Phosphuga; species Phosphuga atrata. The sequence continues at coordinate 3,920,790 of OX155902.1, read as the reverse complement.
AGAACGAAAAATCCTGAGTAGAATACTAGTGCCAATACGAAAGAGGATGGCACATACAGGATCAGACCTGTACCACCTGCAAGAAGACACATAATCACATCTATGAGGCAAAGGCGCCTAACCTTCTATGAACCTTTAACCCGCATGAACCACCGCAGACTCACGAACTGGATCTTCACCACGACAGGTAGAGGGAAAGCCTCCAAAAACAAATAGATCACCATAGTGAAATCAGACCTGAAGCTACTTAAAATTCCACCAGAAACCATAGAGGATCGGTCCAAACTCCGGCAGATCATTCGCCAAGGAGTATTCCCAGTTGCCCTTACCAGCAAAAACAGCACAGGAACCAACAGACCAAAGTGGACAGACGAGAGGAAACCAGAAAATGAACGCTTTCTGGGCGAAGAAGAAACAGCAGGCCCATATACCCACACAGCACAGGGATATTTTGATTAAATCCCAAAGGCCTAAAGATATCCTGTATGGACATCCCTTTGATATCCAGTTGGATATTTTAATATCAAGATATCCTAGAGATGTCGCGGGATATCTTATGACATTTGTGTATATCTTACCCACACAGCACAGGATATCTCAGAGATATCCTGATTATATCCCAAAGGCCTAAAGATATCCAGTATATCCTATGGACATCCCTATGATATCTCGGTGGATATTTTAATATCAGGATATCCCAGAGATGTCGTGGGATATCTTATGACATTTGTTTATATGTTACCCACACAGCGCAGGATATCTCAGAGATATACTGATTATATCCCAAAGGCCTATAGATATCCGGTATATCCTATGAACATCCCTATGATATCCCGTTGGATATTTGAATATTAGGTTATCCCAGAGATGTAGCGGGATATCTTATGACATTTGTGTATATCTTACACACACAGCACAGGGTATCTCAGAGATAACCTGACTATATCCCAAGGGCTTAAAGATATCCGGTATATCCTATGGGCATCCCTATAATATCCCGCTGGATATTTTAATATCAGGATATCCCAGAGATGTCGCGGGATATTTAAATTTTTGTGTATATCCTACCCACAAAGCACAGGGTATCTCGGAGATATCCTGATTATATCCCCAAGGCCTAAAGTTATCCGGTATATCCTATGGACATCCCTATGATTTCCCGTTGGATATTTTAATATCAGGATATCCCAGAGATGTCTCGGGATATCTTATGACATTTGTGTATATCCCACCTGTAAAGCACAGGATATCTCAGGGATATCCTGATTATATCCCAAAAGCCTAAAGTTATACGGTAAATCCTATGGGCGGGATATCATAGGGATATGATATCCCGTTGGATATTTTAATATCAGGTTATTCAAGAGATGTCGCGGGATATTTTATGACATTTGTGTATATCCTATATAAAGAAAGTTCTTCCAAAATAATCTAAATTGGCGCTTTTGGTTCAATTATTGCTCTAATCTGGACAGAGGCCGTAAACAGAAACAGCATCGAAAAACTAGCAGCCTTCCAGAGAAAGCTAGTCCGACGGGTATGCAGTGCATATCAAACCATATCAAGATATCCCTGGTAATCGCAAGCATTCCACCAATCGAACTACAAATCAAGCAAAGAAAATACCTATATGATGCTGCCAAAGACAAAACAACAAGAAATATGGCAAACGAAATGATCATACGGGGATTGGAGGAAGCTTGGAACACGACAACAAAAGGTGAGTGGACAAGTATACTTATCCCCAACATAGAGACTTGGTACCGAAAACAACATGGAGAAATAAATTATCACTTAACCCAGCTGCTAACGGGTCAAGGGTGTTATAAGGAATTCCTACACAACGTGGAGAGGGCACCAGATTAAAGTGACCACATTTTCATTGTGACAAAGCGGGACAAATTGTATGGAATGGGAATTATAATTGTAGTTATGAAAGCCGACCAATAATATAAAATATATATATATATATATATATATATATATATATATATATATATATATATATATATATATATATATTTTATCTACTCACTCACCAAAATGAACACATTCATAAATACATTATTGTATGTGAAGGATGCCATTATTATAATCGTGTGTAAAAGTATCCAAATCGTACGTAAAAGACCAATGTAAATCAAATGGAGTTTCATTATTGAACGATTTATGTTTGTTGTTACTATGGCAACAACTTGCGTCACTAAACAAAAATCATCGACGTAGTGAAAATAAATTTTCTGACATATATTAGAATTGAATTAATGCACAAAAGCCCTTCTTCACACACTTTTATCATAAACTACTATTATTGTATACATTCATATACATGTCTATAAATATACAAAAATGTATTTACATACATGTAAAATAAGAAATGCAGATATTTTCTGAAAAGCGGGATATTTTTAAAAATCGGCGGGATGCGGGACTGTCCTCCAAAAAGCGGGACTGTCCCGTCAAAATCTGGACGTGTGATCACTTTACACCAGATATATACTGCGTATATAGCGGACAAGTAGCCAGCGTAACCAACACAGCCTATGATTGGTCGAGATGGGACAAAGAACGCAGAGAAGCAGCAATACCCAAACTTAACTTAAGTTTTTGGAAAATTCTCTGAAACGAGAAGAAGAAAAGGGATAAATAAAGAATTCATAAATATTATTTATAACTGTTTTTTTTACTATTATTATATTTCTTGCATTAACAATAAATTTTCTTTTGGTACAACAATGTCCATATTACGGTGAGAGAAAACTTAAGTGAATGGACATGTAGATTTTCCACTAGCTCCAGGAAAAGCTATAGTATTAACGGTGTGAATCCTGCAGATCTCTGCATACCTGTTCCCAATATTCACACCTCTAGCCTTATAACTTCTTCTGTTTGCATTTCCAAACCAACCATTGAAGAAAATTGGCGAACTTTGTGAAACTTCCAAAACAATCAGAAGATTCAACAGAATTAACACAAGCGTTTTCTTGAGAAACATGATTTGCGCTTTTTGCTTGAAAATTAAATTAGAATTTCACTTAGATTTAGTTTTATATAGAAAATTCAAGGTTGCTGCACTTCTAATGCATTTATTAAAAGATTTGTTTTCCTATTTTCCATGTCTTTTAAATATTCAACAACTTCTGCGTTAAGTTAATCTACAATTAAGAACTCAAAATAGATAAGGCTCGTCAGATCGGATTAAAGCTACATACACTCGGTATAGAAAACTAGCGTAGAGTCCAGCTATAGTTTGACTATAGCTGTGTGGCCGCTCTGAAAGTATTGGTATAGTTGAACTATACGAAGCTGTCACACAGATATAGTCAAACTATAACTGGACTATAGGCTAGTTTTCTATACCGTGTCTACGTAGCTTAAGATGTTAAAATTGTTTTGTCTTGTCTGACCAGATCTATTCTATCTTGATTATTATATTTTTTTTTTAAGTTTTACTTGAAAATACAAGAAAATGTGTGTAATTGTCGTGTAAATGACATTTTGGTTGGACGAGCTAGTTGTTGAAACATGTCGCAATTCATAATTTAAATTAGCAACGAAAAGCAACGACGAACCAGGAAATGTGTAATTTAGAAGATGCGTAAGAAGTCGTAGCCTTGATTGTTGATATTTGCAGATATTTATATCAGAACATATCGTGAAAATAAAAGATGCGACAAACAAACGTGCGGGGATTTATTAAAACCCGGGTTTCATTCTATTGTACGCTATCCAATTGATATGCCAAACGTGCAGAAACTTGCACGTATCAATTTTTATTTATGTTAATTGAACATGGAAACTTAATTACTCTTATTAAATCTAGTATTAACTATTTCCCTTTAATTATAGACAGTCTTATTCAATAGTCGGGATCAAGGAAAATTGATTGCAGAAAATTTGTCGCAGGGAAAATTCAATGTTACAAAACTTTCCAAATATTTATCATTAAGAAAATGAAAATTAAATTTGGAAAAATCGGTTTTTGTTAAATTTCAATTAAGACAGACAAGACTAAACAGACAAGACTAGACAGACAAGACTAGACAGACAAGACTAGACAGACAAGACTAGACAGACTAGACAGACAAGACTAGACACACAAGACTAGACAGACAAGACTAGACAGACAAGACTAGACAGACAAGACTAGACAGACAAGACTAGACAGACAAGACTAGACAGACAAGACTAGACAGACAAGACTAGACAGACAAGACTAGACAGACAAGACTAGACAGACAAGACTAGACAGACAAGACTAGACAGACAAGACTAGACAGACAAGACTAGACAGACAAGACTAGACAGACAAGACTAGACAGACAAGACTAGACAGACAAGACTAGACAGACAAGACTAGACAGACAAGACTAGACAGACAAGACTAGACAGACAAGACTAGACAGACAAGACTAGACAGACAAGACTAGACAGACAAGACTAAACAGACAAGACTAGACAGACAAGACTAGACAGACAAGACTAGACAGACAAGACTAGACAGACAAGACTAGACAGACAAGACCAGACAGACAAGACTAGACAGACAAGACTAGACAGACAGGACTAGACAGACAAGACTAGACAGACAAGACTAGACAGACAAGACTAGACAGACAAGACTAGACAGACAAGACTAGACAGACAAGATTAGACAGACAACAATAGACAGGCGAGACTAGACAGACAAGACTTGACTTGACTTTTTTAATTGTAAAAGAAAAGTCTTCCCGCGTTGCCCCGGAACTGCCATTAAGCATTACTTCGAGGTAAGCATTATTATCATTGACTAATTAATACTAGTATTCATAAGTCGATGGTTGTTATACTTCTCTCCATTAAGCTCTATCACTCACGGACTTCCTTTTACGCTCTTCGGCCTCCCTCTCTCTCTCATAATTTCCCGCAGCATCCTTGTTACCGCGTCCCAGCCGTCTTTCGACTCCTACAGCAGTGCTGCTGCGTTTTCCTTAGTAACTGGAACTTGACATTTGCTGTGGACAACTCTTCTTATATGATTCCACATTGGAACACAGTATGTTCTGGAGAATCCTCTACCTCTGGTCCGCAATACCAGCATTCGTCGATCTCGCTCTTTCCAATTCTCTTTAGATATGTGTTGAAGACAGCATGTATCGTCATTGCCTGGGTTCAGTGGTAGTCTAGTCCAAGACTAGTTTCTATTACTTCACCTACGAACATCCTTAATAAAGGTTTTAGTCCATCCTTCAAACCGTATCCATTTTTGTTGCCAGGCGTTCAACACAATTTCTCTCGCTGCCGGTTTTGATTGCCTCTCTCGTGAATAGAGACTCTTTCGTCGACGCGTAACTTTATAGGCGGTATGCCTGCTATGGGAAGTACGGCCATGGTGGAGGCGGTCTGTAGGCCGTTGCTACACGTATTGCCATTTCTCTATTTATGCCCTCCAGCATTCCATCATATCTCCTGTGGCGTAGTACTTGCGTTCATATAGGAGCCCTGTATATGTATATAAATAAATATATATATATATATATATATATATATATATATATATATATATATATATATATATTTATATATATATATACGGGGGTCCTATAGGAGTATTGAAGAGACGACGTGAACAAGAATTATGCGCCTCCTCGATCTCGGTCCTCCAATATTTGACATGATTCTTGCCAGAACCAACAGAGTAACATTAGCCTTATTGCATGGCCTATTAATATGTGTTATCATTCTTGCGTCTTTGTCTATGTGTATATTAGGGATTTAACACTTTTGGTTTTGCTATGGACAAAACCGCCATTGCCAAACTTTCACGCATTTGGAAGGATCACAGCATTTCTAAAGGAACCAAGATGGCAGTCATAAAGACATTTATATTTCCTATAGTCACATACGCTGCGGAATCCTGGACACTAAAAATGGCTGACAGAAGACGAATTGATGCGTTTGAAATGTACACCTGGAGACGCTTACTGGACGGAAAAACGTACTAATGAATCCATTCTACAAGAACTTAACATCGTCGATCTACTGAGAAAAACTATCCAAAAGTTCACCCTAAGATATTTCGGTCACATAATGCGAAGTAAGGACGACTCACTTGAGAAATTGATAGTCCCAAAAAAGAGGGTAAGAGACCACGAGGAAGATCACCATCGCGCTATGTGGATCAAAAATCCAAAGCCATAGGCGCAACTGTACACGATTGCACAAAAGCTGCTGAAAACAGGGAAGAATGGACACAACAAGTACAACAAATATGATCCCTAGGTCATACCATTGCCACGATGCTCGGAGACGAGCGATACGATTGAGATATATAACACTTAGGACCAGCGTTCCTTCCATTTCTGCTGTTAGATTGCGCAACTTGCATCTCCCAGCCAGGAGGAAAATCTCTGCTTTTTTAAGGGCTAGCTTGATACCCATTTCCTTCAACGCCAGACCGATTTGTTGTTTATGGCATGTCTTATACGTTCCTCCAGGATCTGTGGTGTCTGAGCTGATACCACAACGGCAAGATCGTCTGCTTAAACTATTAACATAACACCTGTTGCTGTATCCGTTCTTGGAACTTTGTCATAAAAGAGTAGCCACAGTGTCGGACGAATCCCTGCGGCACTACACAACTGGTCCTTCTGCGTGTTCCATCAGTTGTTATGATTTATCTATTAACTTATCAGCTTATTTATTTATTCGACTCTTTATCGCCATGATTCCATCAATGAGGACACTATGCTGGTACATAATAATTATTAAACAATAATTCCCCCATTCCTTCCCACTCACGAGGCTAAGTTGAACGCTCATCTGTTTGGCCTTACCACAAGCTAGTTTGATGTGTGGTTTAAATTTAGGTTTCTATCGATTCTGAGCCCCAGGCATTTTAAATGATTCCGATGTTTGATCTGCTTGATTGTTCTTTCCTTTAGGCCCATTATAGTACCACAAGAAGTCACAAGCGTAGTATTACCCGCGTAAGAAACAATATTATAACCTACTGGAAGAGCACACTCGAAGATTATATCGTATAGTATATTCGAGTAGGTAGGGCCAGATTTCGATCCTTGTAGACAACCTTTACTAACTGACCTCTCCTCTCATAAGCTTGTTTCAGAGATTATAGCTTTGCAATTGCTGAAGTAATCTTTGCTTAATCTGATAAGATTGTTTGGGCATTGTTTGCTAACTATCCATTCTATTATGGACCAGTAGGCGTTGTCGAAGGCACCGCTTATGTCAATTGCAATATTGGCAGAATATTGCTTCTTGGCGATGTTGTCTTTGATAGATGTAATGACTTTGCGGTGGTTCCGACGCCATTTCTAAAAGCAAATTGGTTGTTGCTGAGTAAGTTGTAACTATCAAAATGGTAACCGATTCTGGGGATGAGCAAGGAGTCGAGAACTATCCCGACAACTGGCCTAAGACTAGGGTTTCTGGTTCGGATATATCCGAACCGTAAAACCGTGGTTTTATGTGCAAAAACCGAAACCACATAAGTAAATAAGTTCTATCAGTGCTCTATTAGTGCTCTATCAAACTTTGCAAACTGTTGTTGCAAAAATGGCAACCATCGATGGTATATGTGTTTGAGCAATTTCAAAATCTGCTTTTATTCAGAAAGCAATAGCTGGTCGGTTTCGCAACCAAATCTTGCCAAAATGTTCTTCAGGATTTAAAAGCAAATGGACGGAAAATTAGTATTACGCTAAATGAGCGGACTAGTTTGAGACGCCGAAGATACTTAAACATTAATACTTATAGAGAAAATAATTTTTATTGCAATTTAGGCTTTCTGCGAGTTGAAGGAACTTGTTCTGCCAATAATATCGTAATAACTGTATAAAAACATTTGGTTTCATTTAGTATCAGTTTCAGAAATGATATTGTAGGTGACTTGCATTAGAAAGTTGAAGTTCGCGGTGACGTCGCGACGCCGTTGTCAAAAATTTCGCAATGCGGTTTTTAGTCGCGCTTTATCATAAGCTTTCCCTTCACCAAAACATCAATTTTTTTTTTCGCTATCTGCAAAATTGCGAAAACTACAGCGGCAAAATTACCGCGTGTTCCCGAAATTCAACCTAGATTGGCAAGTAGAACTTTGCGGCGACGTCGCGGTGCCGCTCTCAAAGATTTTGCAACGGACTTTTCACTGCTTCCTGAAAAGCTTTCTCTTTCAAAAAACGTCAAATTTGTTTCGCTAGCTTGAAAATTACGAAAACTACGGCGGAAAAACCAGCCGTCGCATTAGGAAATTGAATTTTGCGGTGGCGTCGCGACGCCACTGCCAAAGATTTCGCAACGTGGTTTTCAGTCTCGCTTTCCGACCACGTTTTGCTCTAAAAAAACGTCGAATTTGTTGCGGCAGCTGGGAAATTTCGAAAAAAACAAATGCAACCAATCCTCGGTAGATCTAACTTTGACAGGCAGATGTATACTATCTTATTATCTTGAAATTTGGTCCTATGATTTTCCTTTCCTTTAACTCAAGTTTCTCCATTTGGCCTTGGAAGTTTATGTTTACGGTTTTTGCTGCATACAGTGTTTCTCGCTTAATCACTGTCTTGTAACGTGTAATTTTGGACCCCCCGTGAAAGGTACTTTTTATTGTATGTATCTTTTGTTCCCAGAAAAGGCAGAAGTCCCGATGACATGGCGAGCAAACACCGCCAACAAATAAGTGTTGCCCTGGCATAGGGCAGCAACCGGCCAGTAACTAGCAAGGACGGAGCTCGTGGGGAGCGGAACGACCGACTAGTAGCTCAACTGCTTGCGACGATGGGTAACATCAGAATCACGAAACGATCACCAAACAGTCGTGGCTGACGTGGTGATTGTGGCTAAATTTCTTTCCCTTCAAAACCATGACAGGCAAAACTAAATATCGACCCCGAGTTCCCAGAGCTTCGTCAATCCTTGGTCGGAGCAGTAGCCAGGCGAAACGGGGCAGGGGTGCGACAAGTAATCCCTGGAAGATGACTAACTGCTACAAATTGAAACTTTTAACATACAGTCGCTGTTGTCGGAGGATAGACTGGTGGAACTAGAGACCGAACTGGACAACACTAAATGGGACAATCTGGAACTCTAAGAAACACTCTACGAAAGCAAAGTATCACCGAGTCAACCACTGACAGCTCGAGGGCAAACACGACCACATGTCGAAAACATCGGATCCGAAGAAATTCCGGATGTCATTCCAGAGGAAATAATGCTCGCTATACAACAACTTAAGAATAGAAGAGCCCCTGGGAGGTAAGAGATCCTGGAAGGTAATGTACCTGCATCATGGCATAACGCAGTAATCACCCTAATCCACAAAAAAGGGAACATCAAGAGGCTGGAAAACTATAGACCTATCAGTCTACTTTCGCATGTCTACAAGCTCTTCTCTCGGGTTCTAGTTAACAGACTTGACAGGAAGCTAGAATTCTTTCAACCCGAGAACAGGCAGGCAGGATAAATGCAATGAGTACAGGAAACCACTTATCCTAGCCGTCATCGACTACGAGAAAGCGTTCGACTCCATAGAGTGCTGGGCCATAGAGCAAGCTCTAGTTAAATGCCGTATCGATGAAAGGTACATACAGATCGTCAACCACCTGCATCAGAACGCAACTGCTTGTCTTTAAATTTAACTTAACTTTAAGGTTCTTCTTTTTGCAACCAAGTCTTATACCACTCTTTATATTTGTGATCCATTCTCTGACTACTTTCTCAAGTGCACAGTTGAACAGCAACGGTGAAAGTCCATCTCCCTGACGCACCCCCGTTATATTTCGAATGGTGCCGATAGTTCACCCATGAATTTAACTTAGGAAAATGTATTTGTAAGGGTCGCTTTTATTACATTAGTTGTTTTCTTATATAAACCCATTTCTTCTAGGACTGATAAAAGAGATAACAGAGAATCAATGAATTAGATTATGTACATCTTTTCCCTTGATTTTTGGTACGCCATGGTGTTTTTGAGGTTTAGTATTTGTTCTGAGCATGACCTACCCATTCTAAAACCACCTTCCTATTCCCTGATTTGCAGGTCCAATTGTGGTTCTGCCCTGTTCAAAAGGACTTTAGAAAGGATCTTGTATGTTATATCCAGCAGATAGGGTGGATGAAAGCTGTTCTCCATTCTGTGGGGATTTCTTCTCCTTTCCAGATTTTATTGAAAACACATTGAAGGGATGTAATTGTATTTTTGTCAGCTTTCTTCCATAGTTTGGCCACTATTTGGTTTTCTCCAGTTATCGAGCGATTTTAACGCGGTTTTCAATTTCTGGTCGCAAAAACCTCAAAGTTTGATTGAGTCTGGGATTTATTGCCGTGGGATTATTATTGAGTAAGATACTACACATGAAGATGCCCAGGTAATTAAAAAAATTGTACAGATGTCCTGCTGTACCAAAAATTTGCAATAACAATAATACAATTCTTCTCGCTGTGTGCGACAGAACCAATTAATTTCTTTTCCAAGAATCCTATTATACCTTGTACCGTAAATGTGTTAGAATCATCGCTGCTTAATGTCGTTACTGCTACGCTTACTGGAGATAAAGTTTCATAACAATTGAAAATTAACATTTTCAATTCAATGCACTGAATTTAAATCTGTTTGAATCTCTGTTAGAATAGACTTTATCCAGACAACAATAAGGTTGAAGTCGAAGGTTCGGCAAATTTTTTTCTTCGGAAGAATTAGAAGAAGTGACCATTCCAAACTATTCCTTGCAAGACGAAGTACAAGAAGCTATTCAAGGAGAATTAAACAAAAACACTTATATGCAAACAAATCGCTATCCTAATTCTATGAAAAAGGAGTTTGCTAAATATAAAAGAACTTCTGAGAGAAGAAAAAGATTAAATATTTTGTTTCAAGCACTCTCTACAATTAAAACTACATCCTTCTTCTTCTCAGTCCTTCTACCCTCTGTAGGGTGTAGTGATACTATTTTCGGTATGTGTTTGAATTTTTTGTTTCCATGCGTTTCTATTTTGTGCTAGATGTATTGCTTCGTGCATTGAGTGTCCCGTCATTTCTTTTAATCTGTCGGTCCATCTCATTGGAACCCGTCCTCTAGGTCTTTTTTCCTCAACTTTTCCCTCCATCAAGAGGTTTTCCATCTCACCTGTTCTTCTAGCTATGTGGCCAAAGTAACTGAGATATGCTCTATTGATTTGGTTTAGTAGACGCTTTTTGATTTTTAGTTCTTCTAGAACAGAGGCGTTTGTTCTGTGTTCCACCCATGATACTCTTAGGATTCGTCTATACACCCATAATTCGAAGGCTTCAATTCTTTTTCGATCTGTTTTCTTTAGTGTCCATGTTTCAGCGGAGTAAACAGCAATTGGGAATTGACCAGCATTACTTTCACTGTTTTTGTAAACTACATACACATACTCCGAAAGATCATTTTCCCTAAGCGGCAACTTTTGTACGATATTAAGATCCCGCTTGAATATCAGACACTACTACCAAAAGTTCTTAAAACCGAACCCGAAACCGAAACCGCGATTTTTAGTTTTAAAAAACCGAAAACCGCGGATTTGAATAAGTGCGGATATTCAGAAACCCTACCTAAGACTTATGGCCCTAAAGTCTTTGCTGGATGTACCTTGTCTAAGTGGTTTGACAATTACTTTTACTAACTGTAGTTTCCATATTGTTTATGTAGTTTCCATATTTCCATTTGTTAAATAATTTATGGAAAACTTGAGGGGCTGCCTTAAAAGCCGCTGACACTATATTCGATGAGAGAACATCTTACCTGGAGCCTTTTTGGGCTTAATGCGATTGAACTCCATTACAATCTCTGGAATTGTGAATAAAGAGTTGTCGGGTCCACCTTTTTCCCTTTAGAGCTGTCGTTCTGGTCTGTAAGTAGTTAACTTAGTCTGTTTTGTGTGCTGTGCCATGCAGGTCTAGATATGCGTTGCCCTTACTTAGAATTGTGACAGGGGCGGATCCAGCATTGTCATGTGGGGAAGGGCGGGGGTGGGGTGGCTTGACCCCGCTGAGGGTAGGTAATGTAAAGACTAGCAAAGAAAACACTAAAAAATATACATTTTATTTTGCTTAACGCAATTAGTAGTCAAGGTATCTGACTACTCTGGGACATAAGACCCAGGTTCGAATCCCGGGACACGTATTGTAATTAGGCAACCGTCCTCTTGTGCCTGACTCTGGCAAAGTCATCACAGCAATTTGCCTAGGATGCCTCCTTCAAATGTGGCTCGCCGCCTTAAAAAGCGTAAGGCTCTCGTACGCTTGTGACCTAGACACTAGACCTAGACACCAAACACAAGTATACGAAAAGGGAGGAGACCTAGTATACGGGAAGGGGAAGGGCGTAGCTGGCGGTAACTTAACCTAACCAGGCAAGTGGAACTTTTCCTGGTGGAAATAAACTGTCTTAGTGTCTGAACGATGTGTCGGTAATACGTCAACAAAGTATTGTTAAAGTGTCAGCGAAGTGTCTTTTGTAACACTGAAATTTGAACAGTGAAGATTCGCTGAACTGATCTTTTGTGAAGTGTCTTCGAAGTGTTGACATTCCCGCAATATAAGTACTTATCAGTGAAGTGTCGCTGAACTGTTTTATTTTGAATGAAATATCGGCGAAGTGTTGACATTTGTTCCACGCGACACTTCGCTTGCCTCGGAGACGCTTCCTTGCACTTCGACGACACTTCATTTTCTCCTGGGTTTTCACCATCTTGCCTTGTTTTGTCTGCAGATTAATAGGATAATTATAATAATAAACTGAATAAATAAAGGATTTACAAATATTATTTATAACTGTTTATTAACATGTATTATATTTCTTGCATTAACGATAAATTTTCTTTTCGAACAACAATGTTCATATTACAGTGGGAGAAAACTCAAGTTCATGGACATACAGATTCTCCACTAGCACCAGGAAAAATCATAGTATTAATGGCGTGAATCCTGCAGATCTCTTCATACCTGCTCCCATTTTCCTCTCCTCTGCCATTATAGCTTCTTCTTCTGTTCACATTTCCAAACCAACCATTGAAGAAAATTGGCGAGCATTGTGAAACCTCCGAAAGAATCAGAAGATTCAACACAATTAAAACAAGCGTTTTCTTGAGAAACATGGTTTACGCTTTTTGCTTGAAAATGAAATTGGAATTTCACTTAGATTTAGTTTTATATAGAAAATTCAAGGCTGCTGCACTTCTATTGCATTCATTAAAAGTTTTGTTTTCCTATTTTCCATGTTCTTTAAGTATTCAACACCTTCTTTGTTAAATCAAGATATAATCTACCATTAGCAACTCAAAATAAATAAGGCTTGACAGACAAGACTAAAATGATAAAATTGCTTAGTCTTGCTGGAAAGACTTTTCAATTAACTTGCCAATTTTCTTCAATGGTTGGTTTGGAAATGTAAACAAAAGAAGAAGCTATAATCAGAAAACAGAAAGCTCTGGTCTGGACCAGATCATTCTATCTTGATTATCTAGTTTTTTAAGAGTTTCACTTGAAAAAATAAGGAAAATGTGTGTAATTGTCGTGTAAATGACATTTTGGTTGGACGAGTTACGCAATGTCGCAATTCATAATTTTTTAAATTAGCAACAAAAAAGCAACGACGAACCAGAAAATGTTTAATTTAGAAGATGCGTAAGAAGTCGTAGACTTGATTGTTGATATTTGCAGATATTTATATCAGAACAAATCCTGGAAATAAAAGATAAGACAAACGAATGTGCGGGGATTTATTAAAAGCCGATTTTTATTCTATTATTGATACGGTATCGAATTGATATGCCAATCATGCAGAAACTTGCTTGAATCATTTTTTATTTATGTATATTGAACGTGGAAACTTAATTACTCTTATTAAATCTAGTATTAATAGACCTTTTCACAGTTCAATTTTTCTTGTGAGCATGTGTTAATTTCCGCCATGTTGTACGTCAAAAAGTTCGGGCACTTTTTGACGTATAACATGGATAACTATAATATACATAAACTATACCTGAATATGTGCCCGAAACTTTAATATTCCCGCTTTTAAAACTTGGCGGATATGCATGCGTTTAACTAACCGTTATGCCCGCTCCACACTCTCGCGGAGTAACTTAGGCGAGGATCCTCTCCGAAGTTTTTCGAGGCGAGGAACTAGACGGATGAAGCATCTACACTCTAGCCTTGTAGATTGTAGATTGTAGATATGGTGGTGACGACTTGTACTGCGACCTTTATAGATCTATTGTACCCCACCCTCCTCCTCCAAGTGTTGGTGTACTTACCCATTTAGAGCGCCTCCTTTAGGAATCTCAGGATCTGGGTGGGATTCAAGGCCTGCAGCTCCTCTGTGTTCAAGCAGTGAGCCCCAAGGTACATCTGTCTCTTGCGGAGTAATGCTCCGCAGTCTTTGAACAGATGTATGAGGGTTTCCTCTGCTGAGACACATAATCTGCATCCATCATCCTCCTCTAGGCCTAGGGCCTTGAGATGTTTCCTCAGTCTGCAGTGTCCCGTCAGGGCTCCTGTCAGAATTCTGAGCTTGTTCCTGCTTAGTTTCAGGCAAGCTTTTGTTCTCTTCTGGTTGAAAGATCCCAGCATTACTTTGGATTGCCTTAGCCCTGGAAGTTCTTCCCAGGTTTTCATCCATTTTCCTCTTATTTCTTCATCTAAACTTTTGCGGATGGTGTTCACGATCATACCGCAAAAGGGTTCCGGACCTATAAAGGGGCTACTGGATCCCTTGTTTGCTAGGTGATCGGCTTCTTCGTTTCCGTCTATACCAGTGTGTCCTGGTACCCAGTATAGCGTTAGTTTATTATCCCTGCCAAGCTTGTTCAGCTTGCCCACACAGTCCCATACCAGTTTGGATCTGATGGTGTATGAGCTTTGACAACACCTCACACGAGGCTGTCAAGGCGGCCCTCGAGAGAAGGAGTATCGACAGCACTATCTCCACAAAGTGGATGGGAGAAATGCTGAGAACTAGAGTGGCGGAGACACAAGCGGGAAGAGATACCATTAAGATCTCCACAACTCGAGGGTACCCACAGGGAGGTGTACTATCACCGCTAATGTGGAGCCTGGTAGTTGGTGAACTACTGGTTAGGCTAAACAATCTAGACATCAAATGTCAAGGTTACGCCGATGACATAGTCATAATGGCTAGAGGGAAATTTGAGGGAACGCTCTGTGAAATTGTTCAGAGAGGCCTCAAAGTAACTAGTAGATGGTGTCAAATAGTGGGATTGAGACTCAACCCGAGCAAAACCACGGTGATACCATTTACTAGAAGGAGAAAACTAAACTGCCTGCATCCCATACTCATAGATGGGAAGGCAGTAGAATATCAACAGGAGATAAGGTATCTGGGTATCACACTAGATAGCAAACTCCTATGGAATAGACATGCTGAGGCAGTGGTAGGTAACCCCACTATTCTGCGATGGATGTACATCATGATAGTGAGACATGCAATCACTTATGGGGCAGTTGCGTGGGGAAGTAGAATCATGGCCTCTATGGCCTCTATGAGGAAACAGCTTGAGAAGATTCAAAGACTGGCGTGTGTCTGCATCACGGGAGCGATGGGGTCGTGTCCGACAGCAGCATTGGAGCTGCTGCTGGATCTGACTCCGCTGCACCTTGTGGTGGAGAGCGCCTCCAGATCGGCGATCGTAAGGTTCAGCAAGGAAGGAATGGGCAGAGGTAAAATAATCGGGAGCAGAGACCGAAACAGCCTCGCTGCCAAGATCCCCTGGCTGGAAATACCAAAGGACGAAATGGTATGCAAATACCACTTCGAGAAAAACAACACAGCAATGTGTAGTAGTAAAGCCGATTGGAGCGACGAATCCTCAGCATACCACAAAGAGCAAAATGCCATCAGATTGTGGTATACAGATTGTTCGAAGACAAAGGAAGGCACTGGTGCAGGAGTGTTTGGACCTCGTACCAGATACTCCGAATCCATGGGAACATCCCCAAGTATCTTCCAAGCACAGGTACACGCAATCGAAAGATGTGCACAGTTTAACTTCGACAGGAATTACCGCAAAAAAACGAATTGCTATCCTGTCAGATAGCCAAGCAGCCATCAAGGCCATTAGCTCATAATAGAGCTAACTAACTTCCTTCTCCAAAACAACATCATTCCAATCAATCAGCATGGTTTCCTACCCAAACGGTCAATTGACACCAATCTTCTCTCCTGCGTTCATGATTGGACTCATCTTCACGACCAAGCTCGTCCTGTCGACACTATCTACTTGGACTTCGAGAAGGCATTTGACAAATTCCTCTTAGATGTCTGCTGCGCAAGCTGGAGCACTATGCAGTGAGGGGTTCCTTGCTGCGTTGGATAACTGGCTTTCTCTTCGAACGCAGATTTCAAGTCATAGTTGGTGGTCAGATATCAGAGCAGTTAAGAAGCAGTATTAAGAGCTTAATAAATCTTACGCCTTGCTATTAAGAGCAGTAAAAGGAGAATTTGGGAGCTGCTCCTACGCTTAAACGAAGCCGACCCGTGGGGGTTGCCATACCGCATAGTTACCAAGAAACTAGGAGGTAGACATCCCATCCCGGGACTATCACATCCAGAGAGGATGTGAGAGATAGTTGCTACCCTGTTCCCTATTCAACAGCGAAGGGAAATTCAACCTATACAGATCCAGGAAGCCATCGAAGATTTTACAATAGGAGAGCTACAAGAGGGGAAAAACGGCTCCAGTCCGGGAAGGCGCCAGGACCGGATAACATCCCAAACGAGATACTGACGGCGGTGATAGAGACATGGCCGGAACTCTTGCTAACGGAATTCAATACATGCCTCAACAAAGGGGTGTTCCATGAACGATGGAAAAGACAGAAACTGATCCTCTTACGAAAATGGAATAAGCCTCTGGATGAACCATCCTCATACCGACCGATCTGCCTCCTTGACAACATGGGGTAGTTACTGGAGAGACTATTGCTCCAAAGACTAGAAAAACATATCGACGAAAACGGGGGCATGTCCCAGCGGCAATACGGTTTTAGGAAAGGGAAGTCAACGGTCGACGCTATTGCGAGTGTGATCGAGACGGCCAAAAAGGTCAAACACGGGACCTGGAAGACAAAGGGCTTTTGTGCACTTGTGACGCTCGACATAAAGAATGCCTTCAACTCGGCGCGGTGGGATGCGATCCTAAACGCCTTAGAGCATAGACGAGTACCGGAGTACCTAAGGAAAATGATAAGCAGTTACTTGATTAACAGAATCCTTGTCTACGACACGGAAGACGGCCAGGTTGAGTATGAGGTGACTGCAGGGGTTCCGCAGGGATCGGTCCTTGGACCCTTTCTGTGGAACATCATGTATGACGGTCTACTGAACCTGAGACTACCAAGAGACGCGACCTTCGTTGGCTTCGCTGATGACGTGGCAGTAGTAGTAACAGCGAGAATTCCTACCACACTCGAGGCAGTAACAAATTAGTGTCTCCGACGTGCCAGCAACTGGATGAAGGAAAACGGACTGCAACTAGCAGTACATAAGACGGAAGCAGTACTGGTAACAGATAAGAGGATGTTTGTTCCACCGATTCTCACTCTGGAAGGGCAGGAAGTACCATGGGCAAAGGCGGTGAGATACCTCGGGGTACAGATTGACTTCGGTATGTAGAACATGTCACCAAGATAATCTAGAAGGCAGCAGCAACAGCGGCAAGCCTTGCAAGGCTCATGCCAAACGTTGCAGGGCCTCGTGAAGACTACTAAATAGCGTGATACACGCACAGATACTCTACGGCGTGGAAATATGGGCAGCGGCGGCAGAAAAGTTCGGGGCAAAGCGGAGGCTTGCCTCGGTACAGCGGCGCAGTGTATTACGACTAATTTCTGGGTACAGAACCGTATCTGAGGCGGCCGCACTCGTTCTAGCTAGTACACCGCCAATTGATATACTGATTCCAGAGAGAAAGGAGATCTACGACGAACTAAGTCAGTACGCCAGGAAAGAAGAAAAGGAGCAGGCCAAAGGTTAGAGCGCGCCAACGACTCATAGAGAGATGGCACACCCAGTGGGAGACAGATACGTCAGGACGATGGACCCATAGGTTCATCCCTCACGTAGCGCCTTGGTACGACCGCACCCACGAGCAAATGGGATACCATATTACCCAAGCGCTCACGGGTCACGGATGCTTCAATTCCTACCTAAAGAGGTACAAAAAGAGGAACAATCTAGAGTGCTTTTTATGTGGCCAAAGTCCGGATGACGCAGAGCACGCTATTTTCCAATGTCCAGCCACGGAAAACGATAGGTCCACTGTTCAAGTGAAACTCGGTGGCATAGTGCTTGAGGTATGAAATCTAACACAAGTCATGCTGCGAAATGAAGACGACTGAGAGGCTATAAAAGCATATATATATATATATATATATATATATATATATATATATATATATATATATATATATATCATGGAAATAATGACGAGGAAAGAAGAGGCCGAAAGAGCGTGGAAAGCGCAGCTTGCGACAAACATCGAAGTCGATGCAGAACTAAACCTCTAACCTAGGGAAAAGAACTATAGACGAGAGTCTTAGTGAAGGACTAGTTCGCTCAAATTGAGCGAAGATGATAGATAACTCTTATCAAACTAGGGCGGCACTAACCGTCCGGGCTGCCCACCCTGAAGGCATGGGCAAGCGTTACCGGGGTGGAGCTATATGCTCCAAGCCTCTAAGCCAAGTGGAAAATGGGTTTAGTGAGTGAGACCCTCACACTCTGGCTGGTAGAGCTTCCCCCAAACCACAATAATAAAAAAAATAAAGTTAAAAGCGAAGCGCAGCAGGGTTCCGTCATCGACTCCCCCCCCCCCCCCCCCCTGCTATTCTTGGTCTACATCAGCCGACATGTCAGTCAACATCAAGTCAAATATTTGTTATTATTATATTTCAACCCGCTGGAAAGTGTTGTAACACTTCAGGAAGATCTTGCTTCAATCGAGAGATGGGCTGACATGTGGCTCATGTTTCTGAATGTGGCTAAGTGCACCGTATTGCACATTGGACCCAATAACCCCAACACTGGTACAATGGTAGCCCACTCACTGCTGCAAAGCATCAAAAAGACCTGGGTGTTACAATGACCCAGGACCTCAAATGGAAGTGCCACATCGCCAAACACGTAAAGAGGACAATTCCTTGATGTACCTTATCCAAAGCGAAGGTTTTGTGAACAATAGCACGTAGCTCATATATTTTGGTCGTTAGTGCGTTAGGGATCATCCATTAATCACGTGGGGCTCGAAAGGGGGGGAAGGGGACAGAGGCGTAGCGAGGGGGGTGCAAGGAAGTGTATCATGCCCCGGGCGCCACTTCCAGAGGGGCGCCAAACGTCCCTCTGGAAGTCCCCTTTCTGGAGAAATCCAGAATAAGGGTTAGGTTCAGAATATGGTTTTTTTTTAACTTAGTGTTGCAAACTTTTTACCAGGTGTAACTCTTGTTAATCGTCGTTGGTACTGTTTAAATAAGATCGGAAAGCAGAAATGAAGCTACTACGATGCCTGGTTCAATAAATATTCGTGTTTTTGTTTTTTAAAGTAGTTTTAGTTATTTAGAAGCTTCATTTTTGCTTGCCGATCTTATTTAAACAGTACCAAAGACGATTAACAAGAGTTACACCAAGTAAAAACTCCGCAACACTAAGTTAAAAAAAAAAACCGTATTCTGGACCAAATCCCAGAATCAGATTCAGGTTGTACTCCTGCTACTACACATCACATCATGTTTTCCTACACATCACAACAAATACAAGATTTTGAAGATGAATATGGGAGCACAAGTACATCTGAAGTTCCAAATCCGCGTCCATATCTAATAAAAAGTACAGAAAATGCAACAGAAACACTTACTGTAGTTCCAGACGTTTTGGAGTTCAGAGATGTTGCTTATTTAAAATTCAATATTAATCTTCCAATATTATCGAATCAACTTCGCACAGAAATGATTATTCGTGGATCCCGCATATTTCAGAATACAGTCTAAATGCAGTAGCAGTAAAACAACAACTAATCGTCTAATGCCAAAATCTTGGTTTTAACAGCGAGTCGGTAATGAAGAAGAAGGAATTCAAATTAACCGATCTTGGTTATTATACTCACCAAAAAATAATGCAGCGAAATGTTTTTGTTACTTACTGTTTATTACATCAAATTCCGCAACACAATCATATTTCGTAACTACATTTGGCTTTAATAAATGGACACTCCCCAGAGCAATTTGGAGCACTGGGGGCCGTACGTAAATGTATTTTACCCCTCCTCCCGAAAAAAAAAGATGCAGGTGTAATGGCATTTGGGAGGCTTTGGCGAGGTCAGGGTACACCACGATAACGAATGTAATATCAGAGCCAAACTTCAATATTGAAGGAGGCTTTTAATGCCGAGAAGGCTAGCATTCGATCTATCCTTCAAAAAACAACTACGTTGTGCAGAAGGCAAGAAAACAATCACACGTCAAGGTGGGCTGGGCTGGGAATACTTACAGCTCCAAAAAGGATAGTGGAACTCAAGGGCGTATCTAGCGAGGGGAAGGGGAGCAGCAGCCCCCCCCCCCCACTAGAACCCACCTCGCCGCACAAAAATACCTATAACATAATTAAAACCTCACCCTGACGTCTTCGGGTGCAAAGAGCACGGCGAAGCAGTTCTGAAATTGTACAACAGATGGATACTTCATTTCATAATGCATAATTCATTTAATAATCCTTGATAATCCTATGAGCTGCCACCTCACCCACCCCCGTTCATATCCTGGGTACGCCCTTGGTGGAACTGGCGCAAAAATCTACGGACCGTTCCTGAGGTACAGCTTATCTGTGCCCCTGGGATCACATACCACGGCATTCCAAGCGAAAATACACGCCGTCGCGATCTGTGCCCGTGAAAATCTAAAAATGCACTACACATGTGGAAACATCCGCATTTTCACGGACAGTGACTCTGCTATAAATGCCTTAACGTGCCATGAAATTAAAGCTAAAAAAACTTGGAACTGCCTCAAGAACCTCAAGGCTCTGGCAAGCCACAACAAGAGCACACTTGCTTAGGTCCCGAGCCATAGGGGACTGGAGAAAACGAAATGGGAGAAAATGAAAGTTAGCAAAGGATGGTGCTAACAAAGCAAACATCAGAGTTAACAGGGACTCCTACATTACTAAAACCGTAGCCCGTAACATAATCTGTAAATGGGTAGCTCCTAAGTACCGGCGACAGTGGGTTATAAGAAAATGATAGCAAAACATAGCAAACGAATGATAAAAAAATCATGGGTTTCTTTAACTGCTGAACTCCTGCAACTGACAAGGAAGCAGATCACAATTGTGGCCAGCCTACTTAAAGGTCCTTCACTGTCCTCTACGAGAACATCTGCACAAAATCGGGATATGGAGAGATGAACCACAGTGCAGACTAAGCTATGAAGAGGATCTCTCATATAATCTTATAATCTCCCATATATTCTCATTGTGAAGCAATTGCACGTAGGAGACAAGAGCTTAACATTACAGCAAATGAGATCTCCGTGAAGAACATGGCACATAGACTCCTAGATCTAATACAAGGGCGGGTAGATCCCGCCCTTGTATTAGATCTAGTTTCCTATTTTGCCTGAATGGAACATTGTGAGGAAATACAATAGGCCACAAGACAGTGTTTTTAAGGCTTACCCCAGTGGATCAACATTGGTGTTCAAGTACAAAGGTTTCCTCAAATCGTTGACGGAAACAGAAATCGATTGTCTGAATCTTTGTAGTTCCGGATTTATCTACATAAATTTACGACAGAGGGCAGAAGGACCTTGTGGTCGATAGCCCTTTGTATAATGTATAAAGTATACAATAAATATATTCTCTCTCTCTCTCTGTCTCTCTATCTCTATTTACAATAGAATTCCATAATTTTGTCTAGTCAAGTCTAGTTTTGTCAAATCTTGTCTATTGTGAACAACTAGTCTAGTTTTGTTTAACTTTGTATAATCTTGTCTAATAATATTGACGCCAGTTTAACCCTGTTTATCTTCATTATTTAGGATTTAGAATTGTAATGCAAATGTAATTCAAATTTAAAATAAAATATTAATCCGGAAATATATTTAGGTGATTCAGTGGAGAGGTTTGCACGTGCACCCATTAAGATTCAGCCGAAGAAAATTCCCCAAGAAATTCACAATAACACAAAGTTTGTCAGTCGACACAGAGAAAAAAATTTGTCTGTCCAAACCTGCTTAACGTGAATACAAATCTAGTAGGGCACAAGCCACAAGGCCAATAGACCAAACATATAAGTCACAATGATAAAATTATCATATATAATAGGAAGTGCCGGAAAACTAAGCGACAGTTGTGTATCAACCAGCGGCAGAGTTGTTACTTTCGTAAATTAAGCTCGTTAACAATTGGCCGCGAAGCAGGAAGATGTCGCAGAAGTTCACTGTCGCCGCTCTCATCGTCCTGGTGCTTTCCTTGACCCTGGCGGGGAGCTCGCCGGTGCCGTCGCCGTTCTTCAACCTCATGTTCTCCAGCGCCAGAAGGAAGAACCACGGCAGAAGCTTCGGCAGAGGCGGCGGCGACGGAAACCGATACGCGTCAATCTGCAGGATCCACGCCGTCGACACGCTAGCCTTCCCCGGAAACGTCGGAAGGCCCATTTGTCCCTACTAGCATCGACACATGCAATTGTAATTTGTTGTAAGGTTTTGATTTCCTGAAAATTTCCAATTTGTACTTAATGTGTAAGTTCTTATTTTAATAAAAAAATAATCATTAAGAAAACGTCTAGATTTTATAATTTAGATAGACTAGAAAAACTACTTAGTCTAAACTCTAGATTGATTTGACAGTCTAGTTTAGATTAGATAGACAAGATTAGGCAGACGCAACTAAGCAGACAATACTAGACAGGCATGACAATACTAGAAAGGTAAGACTAGACGGACAAGACAGACAAGACGGACAATACGGACGAGACGGGCAAGATAGACAAGACGGGCAAGACGGACAAAACGGACAAGACAAACAACGTAAGACTAGACAGACCAGGAAAAACTCGACAAACAAAACAAGGCTAGACGGTCAAGAGTCTTGCCTGTATACCCTTATTTTTAACATTCTGTGTCTAGTCGTATATATCGAATCACATTTGTTTAGTCTCGACTATCTAGGCAGAGACAAAACTAGACTTATACTGGCTAGTAATGTCTAGTTTCATGTATTTATTACAACTTATCTAACTAGTCTTCTGCGTCTAGTATTGTCTAATATTCATGTTTGTTTGTCTTATTACTTTATTTTCATCTTGTTTTTTCAAGTCTTATATAGTTGTATGCAATGTCCGCGTTCGGTGAAATGAGAACGTTTAATCGAATTTTCCGTTTTATTTCCTGAACGTATTTTCGCAATTAATCTTGGCTCACCATCAGAAATAAATGATCGAGTTGAGAAATTATTAATTTGAAATCTTTGTTCAGTATTTATCGCGTTCGTGGCTCGGGGCAATTTGGTATTTCTTCTGTGATATAACGTAGAAAGGTTTCACAAGCACAATCCGGCGAATAAAGTAAAACTGTAAAAAATAAACAAAAAATATTTATTTGTAATATTTGGAGCATAAAGGCTAATTGTTGCAATGTGTGTGCGAGCGATTGTCAATTCGGTGCGAAACTTAAGAAAGCAAAGCGTCGTTATGCATGGAACGGTTTCGGCGACAATGCGATCAATTGATTGAGTGAAATCCGATACTCCATTTGATTTTTGGGAAAAAATCGTGTGTAGTAACAATTTACAAGAGATTTTCTGTATGCATAGAGATCACATTTGTCCCGTTTTGATTTCGGGCAAAATACTTTTCTCTGACACTAATTCTGATGAAAACTTAATTTAATGGTTTCTATTTTAATGTTAATCTATGAAAAAATTTTTGTTGAAAAATTTTTTGGAAATTTTTTTCCTGTTTTTTTTTGATTACCCGAAGTACATCGAAGTGCTGAAAACGGTTTTCCAGTTTATTTCGCTCTAAAGTTACAAATAAACAAATTTTATATTTTTTTTCGTTGCAAACAATCACACATTTCCTACTGATTTGACGCTGTCATAACTTTTGAACCGCTCACCGCAGAGACTTCTAGTCTTCACCAATCGATTCGGCGTCTCAAAATTAGCCGGAGAACGTATATAATATTCCCTGGGAAGCTTTCAGTTAAGAAATGCTGTTTAAGAAATGATATCCAAATTTTATTTCGCTATCTCTTTCAGTTCACTTTCACCTGCAAAAATTGAAGAAATTTTCATGAAATTTCGGCGCTCTAGTGGAGATCTCGGAAAGTCGTGAATTTCCAGCGGACAGTCTTAGTGTATCCATAGGAAAATGACCTTCTGAAAACGATGCCGCAATCCGTTTTTAATTATCTGCAATATTATCCGAGATATCTACTTAGCAAATCGAGAATCGGGTAAATTTCAGTTTGAAATTTATAGACGAATTATTGATTATTTTCGGACAGTTTATACATCGTTTTGTTCGTCTTGTCGTGTGGTTTCAGTGTGCCAAAACTTATTTGGGTGGGGTGTAAGGGGCTAGCATTGAAGCGAAACCCAAATGACAACCTCGCCTGCACGTGGTACACCCTGCTAGAAAACTAAAGAGGCAATGTTGACCGAACATCTACCGGAATAAGTAGATCCCTCCTACAAGCCAACAGCTTTGGGTGGAAGAGCGAGTAGGAGTAAGGGCACCTACTTGTCCTAGGAAAGAGAAATCAATCCTAAAGGCGGACGAATCAAGAATGATCAACAGCATCTAGATGCAGAAAGCAATGGGAAACTACTGCATTAAAGACCCACAAGGGTATCCTTAGTACAATCATCATGTAAATGTTCAGAACTAATAATATTAATACCGGAGTAAAAAGTTCTCCACTCGGATCTCCGGGGAGAACAGTTAAGAACAAACATATGACAATATCACCAAACAACATGAAAATAGGAACATGGAATTATTATAAATGGAGAAGCGATCAATAATATAAGATATGCTGACGACACAGTCCTATTAGCCAGCAATATAACAGACATGCAACAACTAGTCAATAAATTAAATGATCGTTGCAACGAATATGGACTGAAAATTAACTACAATAAAACCAAAATAATGCTAGTCACAAAATCTTTACAAAACCAAAACCAGATAAATCTAAGAATTGGAAACACCATAATAGAAAATGTACAGACATATAAATACCTAGGGGCATGGATGGAACAAACGGGAGACATAACAAGAGAAATTAGATCGAGAATTGAGGTAGCAAGATCTTCCTTTACGAAAATGAGGAAGTTATTCATAAGCCGAGATATTAACATAGAGCTTAAAATAAGAATGCTGCGATGCTACGTTTTCTCCACGTTGCTTTATGGGGTGGAAGCATGGACGCTGAAAAAATGGCACATGGACAAACTGAAAGCTTTCGAAATGTGGTGTTACCGAAGAATGTGGAGGATCTCGTGGACTGATAGGGTTACCAACATCGAAGTCCTAAACAAAATGCAAAAGGAATGCGAAATCATTCACACCATAAAAACGAGAAAACTACAATACTTAGGACATATAATGCGAGGCCCCAAGTACGAACTTCTGCAACTGATAATACAATGGAAGATAAACGGGAAAAGGAGCATCGGCAGGAGACGAACGTCTTGGCTCAGAAACTTAAGAGAATGGTTTGGCTGTACCAACATCCAACTGTTCAGAGCTGCCGTCAACAAAGTGTGCATTGCCATGATGATAGCAAATCTCCGATAGGAGGAGCACTAGAAGAAGAAAACTTATTTCGCTGCTTTTTACTATTTTCGAAAAAATCGAAAAAAACCGAAAAAGCATTTATTTTTCGAACGAAATTATGGAAAATTTTTGTCGAAATTTTTTTTGCAAATTTTTTTCGTGATTTTTTTTTTGGTTACACGAAGGAAATCGAACTGCTGAAAACGGTTTTCCAGTCTATTTCGCTCTAAAGTTACAAATAAACAAATTTTATATATTTTTTCGCTATACACAATCACACATTTCCTACTGATTTGACGCTGTCATAACTTTTGAACCGCTGACCACAGAGACTTCTAGTCTTCACCAATCGATTCAGCGTCCGAAAATTAGTCTGACAACTTATATAAAATTCCCTGGGAAGCTTTCAGTTAAGAAATACCATCGACTCGGGAAGTCTAGGCCGCTGAAACGACGAAATGCGAGAAAATCGATTTTGTCAAAATCGTTATTTTTTTAGTCACAGCAAAATTTAAAAACGTTTCTGAAAGCATTTTTGGTGATAATTACAGATATCCAAATTTTATTTCGCTATCTCTTTCAGTTCACTTTCACTTGCAAAAGTTGAAGAAATTTTCATGAAATTTCGGCGCTCTAGTGGAGATCTCGGAAAGTCGTGAATTAACCGCGGACAATATTGATGTATCCATAGGAAAATGACCTTCTGAAAACGATGCCGCAATCCGTTTTTAATTATCTGCAACCGTTTCCGAGATATCTACTTAGCAAATCGAGAATCGGGTAAATTTCGGTTTGAAATTTATCGACGAACTATTGAATATTTCTAGACAATTTAAACATCGACTTGTTCGTCTTGTCGTGTAGTTTATGTGTGCCCAAAATGATTTCGCTGCTCTTTACCGTTTTCGAAAAAATCGAGAAAAACCGAAAGAGCATGTATTTTTCGAACGAAATGATGGAAAATTTTTGTCGAAATTTTTTTTGCAAATCTTTTTCGTGATTTTTTTTTTGTTACACGATGGAAATCGAAGTGCTGAAAACGGTTTTCCAGTTTATTTCACTCTAAAGTTACAAATAAACAAATTTTATAATTTTTTTCGCTGTACACAATCACACATTTCCTACTAATTTGACGCTGTCATAACTTTTTAACCGCACACCACAGAGACTTCTAGTCTTCACCAATCGATTCAGAGTCCCAAAATTAGTCAGAGAACGTATATAATATTCCCTGGGAAGCTTTCAGTTAAGAAATACCATCGACTCGTTAAGTCTAGACCGCGAAAACGACGAAATGCGAGAAAATCGATTTTTTCAAAATCGGTATTTTTTGAGTCACAGCAAAATTTAAAAACGTTTCTGAAAGCATTTTCGCTGCTGATTACAGATATGCAATTTATATCTCGCTAGCTCTTTCGGTTCACTTTCGCCTGCAAAAATTGAAGAAATTTTTATGAAATTTCGGCGCTCTAGTGGAGATTTCGGAAAGTCGTGAATTTCCAGCGGACAATCTTAGTGTACCCATAGGAAAATGACCTTCTGAAAACGATGCCGCAATCAGTTTTTAATTGCCTGCATCCGTTTCCGAGATATCTATTTAGCAACTCGAGAATCGGGTAAATTTCAGTTTGAAATTTATCGACGAATTACTGAATATTTCCAGACAATTTACACATCGACTTGTTCATCTTGTCGTGTAGTTTATGTGTGCCCAAAATGATTTCACTTCTCTTTACCGTTTTCAAAAAAATCGAAAAAAATCGAAAGAGCATGTATTTTTCGAACGAAATGATGGATTTTTTTTGTCGAAAATTTTGTTGCCAATTTTTTTCGTGATTTTTTTTTGGTTACACGAAGGAAATCGAACTGCTGAAAACGGTTTTCCAGTTTATTTCGCTCTAAAGTTACAAAAATCATACATCATACACAAACATACATTTCCTATTGCTTTGATGATTTATATAATATTCCCTGGGAAGCTTTCAGTTAAGAAATACCATCGACTCGGGAAGTCTAGACCGCGGAAACGACGAAATGCGAGAAAATCGATTTTTTCAAAATCGTTATTGTTTGAGTCACAGCAAAATTTAAAAGCGTTTCTGAAATATGCAAATTATATTTCGCTAGCTCTTTCGGTTCACTTTCGCCTGCAAAAATTGAAGAAATTTTTATGATATTTCGGCGCTCTAGTGGAGATCTCGGAAAGTCGTGAATTATCCGCGGACAATCTTAATGTATCCATAGGAGAATGACCTTCTGAAAACGATGCCACATTCCGTTTTTAATTATCTGCAACCGTTTCCGAGATCCTAAGTAAATCCTGAGGATCGGCCGAAGTCCAAAACTCGTCAACACGCAGGGTAAGCGCGACGTTTAAACCGCCAAAACCTTTCAAAGTACCATATGAAATACAAAATACGAAATACAAAACAAAAATACCCTAGGAGGGTAGAACACTAAATTCGGAATCCCACTCCGACAGAAAATCGGACAGCCTCACGGATTCTGGGGGAGGCAATAAATCGACCATCTTTACACAACATAAACCAAAATACACACACAAAATCTACATAGCCACATACAACATACGGACTATGAGAACGGAAAACCACCTGGAAGAACTCGAAGAAGAACTTAAAGCTATAAAATGGGACATCATAGGAATATGCGAGACAAGACTCAAAGGAGAGAAGAGGACCACACTAAAATCGGGACACATTCTATATGAGAATAACTCAGAAACAAACCAGGGAAGGGGGGGGGGGGTGTAGCTTTTATCGTGAACCGCAAAATAAAACATCAAGTGGTCAAGTACCGCGCAATATCAGAAAGAGTTATATATCTCGTACTAAAGTTAAATAACAAATATCAAGTCTAGGTGATACCCTGCTATGCACCAACTAGCAGCGCAGATGACGAATCTATCGAACTGCAATACGAAGATATAACCAGCGCCAAGAACATGGAAAAAACGTACTACACAGTTATTACCGGAGATTTTAATGCCAAAATAGGCAAAAGACAGTCACAGGATACCGAATACGTAGGAAACGT
Organism: Phosphuga atrata; assembly: GCA_944588485.1. Taxonomy (NCBI): domain Eukaryota; kingdom Metazoa; phylum Arthropoda; class Insecta; order Coleoptera; family Silphidae; genus Phosphuga; species Phosphuga atrata. The sequence continues at coordinate 3,891,930 of OX155902.1, read as the reverse complement.
CGGCCTGGGGACAAGGAATGAAAGAGGAGAAACATTAAATAACTACCTCAACACCGAAAAACTATTTTGTCTACACTTTCTTTAAAAAACAAAATCAAAAAAGATGGACCTGGAAGAGCGCAGATGGCCGGACAAAAAATGAAATAGATTTCATACTTTCTAACAATAAAAACATATGCAAAGATATCTCAGTATTAAACAGATTTAGTACAGGAAGCGACCACAGATTGGTCCGGGCAAATATCCTCATAAACACAAAAATTGAAAGAAAGAAGTCGGTACACAAAAAGAAATTTCCAACAGCCGAATTCCTGACCCTCAACAAAAATAAATACGAAAACGAAATAAAAAAGAGAATGAAACGATCAGAAAATCTACAAGAAATGAATATAGATGATATTGCAACAAGCATAACAGAGGAAATTCAATCAGCCACAAGGAAGATCTGTAGCAAGATAAAAAATGATAAAGAAACCAGACTATCAGTGGAAACAAAACAGCTATTAAAGAAGAGAAGAGAAACCTGCCGGGACTCCCAATTACAACACCATAAACAAAAAAGTAAAAAAGAAAATACGCACAGATATCAGAGCTTATAAAACCCAACAAATCATCGAAACCATAGAGGCGAACAAAAACATGAGAGTACTCAAATCAAAGCTTTCAAATGGAAAACAAGATATTGTTAGACTAAAAGACCGCCATGGCAATATCATTACCAACAAAACAGACATCGTCGCAGAAGTCCAAAGATTCTACGCCAGCCTATACACATCATCCATACCGAACCCAACGACATCCTCAAAAACTATTACAAATGTAGGATCGGTAAAACTGTCGGAAATAACGACAGCTGAAATTACATATGCGTTACAACAAATGAAGAACCGGAAGACCCCAGGAGAGGGCCAGATAACAGCAGAAATGCTAAAAGCGGGAGGAGGAACACTACTGGAAGCTCTGCGGATACTAACAAACAAATGTTTGATCGTGGGGAAAATACCAAAAAAGTGGAAGAACGCAGAGGTCATCATCCTGCAAAAAAAAGGTGACACCACAAACATAGAAAACTACCGTCCAATAAGCACGTTATCACACCTATCTAAGCTTATGATGCGGATTATCACAAACCGACTCACAAAGAAACTAGATTTCTACCAACCAGTGGAACAGGCGGGCTTTCGGAAAGGTTTCGGCACAGCAGACCACCTACAAACAATCCGAACACTTATCGAAAAGACAACAGAATACAATATCCCAATAAATATAGCGTTCATAGACTACCACAAAGCGTTCGACAGTGTTGAGACTTGGGCTTTCCTGTCGGCAATGAACGACGCAAGAATAGACTCGAGATATACCGCTGTAATGGAGGACATTTACAAAGAGGCCACCTTTCACGTAAAAATAAACGACGACCTACACACGGGGAAAATAAATGTCAGCAAAGGGGTACGGCAAGGGGACCCGATCTCCCCCAAATTATTCACCGCAGCTATAGAAAAGGTTTTCAAACAACTAAACTGGGACAAGAAAGGCATGAAGATCGACGGGACATATTTAAGTAACTTAAGATTCGCGGAGGACATAATTCTAATAAGCACTAATATCGAAGAATTAAAAACAATGGAAGAAGAACTAAACAACCTGTCCAAGCAAATAGGTTTAAAAATGAATCTAAACAAAACAAAAATTATAACTAGTAGCCCTCAGGAAATGTCGATTGATAACACCATAATAGAAAAAGTAGAGCAATATACATATCTGGGGCATACAATTAATATTGGCAAAGAAAATCAAACTGACGAAATCAAACGCAGAATCCAACTGACATGGACCGCCTTTGGAAAGCTCACCCATATACTAAAAAGTTAAGACGTGTCAATTTACCTAAAACGTAAGGTTTACAACAGCTGCATCCTCCCCGTTGCCACCTATGGCCTGGAAACGATGGCTATCACTAAAAAATCAGCAGCAAAACTTAGAGTGACTCAAAAAGCAATGGAACGTGCGATGCTGGGAATCACTCTAAGAGACAAAATGCGCAACACAGCTATCAGGACAAAAACAATAATAATAGATGTCATGGAGAGCACAGCGGATCTCAAATGGCAATGGGCAGGACACGTGGCCAGAAAGAATACAGAAGAATGGAGCCACAAGATTACCTTCTGGAGACCCCGGGAAACAAAAAGGAGCACGGGAAGACCCCAAACAAGATGGATAGATGACATAAAGACGATAGCAGGAAAACAGTGGATGAGAACAGCAAATGACAAAGAAGCATGGAAAAAATTTAAAGAGGCCTATATCCAACAATGGAAGGATCAAGGCTAATAAGAAGAAGAAGAAGTTTCCGAGATATTTACTTAGCAAATAGAGAATCGGATAAATTTCAGTTGGAAATTTATCGACGAATTATTGAATATTTCCGGACAATTTACACATCGACTTGTTCGTCTTGTCGTGTAGTTTCTGTGTGCCCAAAATGATTTCGATGCTCTTTACCGTTTTCGAAAAAATCGAAAAAGCATGTATTTTGCGAATATTTTTGATGGAAATTTTTTGTCGAAAATTTTTTTGTAAATTTTTTTCGTGATTTTTTTTTTTGGTTACACGAAGGAAATCGAAGTGATGAAAACGGTTTTCCAGTTTATTTCGCCCTAAAGTTACAAATAAACAAATTTTATATATTTTTTTTCGCTGTACACAATCACAAATTTCCTACTGATTTAACGCTGTCATAACTTTTGAACCGCTCACCACAGAGACTTCTAGTGTTCGCCAATCGATTTAGCGTCCCAAAATTAGTCGGAGAACGTATAGAATAGTCCTTGGAAAGCTTTCAGTTAAGAAATACCATCGACTCGGGAAGTCTAGACCGGGGAAACGACGAAATGCCAGAAAATCGATTTTGTCAAAATCGTTATTTTTTGAGTCACAGCAAAATTTAAAAACGTTTCTGAAAGCATTTTTGCTGCTGATTACAGATATGCAAATTATTTTTCGCTAGCTCTTTCGGTTCACTATCGTCTGCAAAAATTGAAGAAATTTCGGCGCTCTAGTGGAGATCTTGGAAAGTCGTGAATTCCCCGCGAAAAATCTTAGTGTATCCATAGGAAAATGACCTTCTGAAAACGATGCCGCAATCCGTTTTCAATTATCTGCAACCGTTTCCGAGATATCCACTTAGGAAATCGAGAATCGGGTAAATTTCAGTTTGAAATTTATCGACGAATTATTTAATATTTCCGGACAATTTACACATAGACTTGTTCGTCTTGTCATGTAGTTTCTGTGTGCCCAGAATGATTTTGCTACTCTTTGCCATTTTCGAAAAAATCGAAAAAAAACGAAAAATTATGTATTTTTCGAACGAAATGATTGAAAATTTTTGTTAAAAATTGGTTTGCAAATTTTTTTCGTGATTTTTTTTGGTTACACGAAGGAAATCGAAGTGATGAAAACGGTTTTCCAGTTTATTTCGCTCTAAAGTTACAAATAAACAAATTTAATATTTTTTCTCGCTGTACACAATCACACATTTCCTACTGATTTGACGCTGTCATAACTTTTGAACCGCTCACCACAGAGACTGCTAGTATTCATCAATCAATTCAGCGTCCCAAAATTAGTCGGAGAACGTATATAATATTCCCTGGGAAGCGTTCAGTTAAGAAATATCATCGACTCGGGAAGTCTAGACCGCGGAAACGACGAAATGCGAGAAAATCAATTTTTTCAAAATCGTTATTTTTTGAGTCACAGCAAAATTTAAAAACGTTTCTGAAAGCATTTTTGCTGCTGATTACAGATATGCAAATTATATTTTGTTAGCTCTTTCGGTTCATTTTCGCCTGCAAAAATTGAAGAAATTTTTATGAAATTTCGGCGCTCTAGTGGAGATCTCGGAAAGTCGTGAATTATCCGAGGACAATCTTAAATTATCCATAGGAGAATGAACTTCTGTAAACGATGCCGCAATCCCTTTTTAATTATCTGCAACCGTTTCCGTGATATCCACTTATTAAATCGAGAATCGGGTAAATTTCAGTTTAAAATTTATCAACGAATTATTGAATATTTCCGAACAATTTATACATAGACTTGTTCGTCTTGTCATGTAGTTTCTGTGTGCCAAAAATAATTTTGCTACTCTTTACCGTTTTCGAAAAAATCTAAAAAAACCCAAAAAGCATGTATTTTTCGAACAAAATGATTGAAAATTTTTGTTGAAAATTTTTTTGCAAATTTTTTTCGTGATTTTTTTTTGGTTACACGAAGGAAATCGAAATGCTGAAAACGAATTTCCAGTTTATTTCGCTCTAAAGTTACAAATAAACAAATTTAATATTTTTTTTCGCTGTACACAATCACACATTTCCTACTGATTTGACGCTGTCATAACTTTTGAACCGCTCACCACGGAGACTTCTAGTCTTCACCAATCGATTCAGCGTCCTAAAATTAGGCGGAAAACGAATATAATATTCCCTGGGAAGCTTTCAGTTAAGAAATACCATCGACTCGGGAAGTCTAGACCGCGAAAACGACGAAATGCGAGAAAATCGTTTTTTTCAAAATCGTTATTTTTTGAGTCACAGCAAAATTTAAAAACGTTTCTGAAAGCATTTTTGCTGTTGATTACAGATATGCATATTATATTTCGCTAGCTCTTTTGGTTCACTTTCTCCTGCAAAAATTGAAGAAATTTTTATGAAATTTCGGCGCTCTAGTGGAGATCTCTAAAAGTCGTGAATTTCTCGCGGACAATATTAGTGTAGCTATAGGAAAATGACCTTCTGAAAACGATGCCGCAATCAGTTTTTAATTATCTGCATCCATTTCCTAGATATCTACTTCGCAAATCGAGAATTGGGTAAATTTCAGTTTGAAATTGATAGACGAATTATTGATTATTTCCGGACAATTTACACATGTACTTGTTCGTCTTGTCGTGTAGTTTCTGTGTGCCAAAAATGATTTCGCTGCTCGTTACCGTTTTCGAAAAAATCGAAAAAAACCGAAAAAGCATTTATTTCTCGAACGAAATGATGAAATTTTTTTGTGGAAAATTTTGTTGTAAATTTTTTTCGTGATTTTTCTTTGCTTACCAGAAGGAAATAGAAGTGCTGAAAACGATTTTCCAGTTAATTTCGCTCTATAGTTCAAATAAACAAATTTTATATTTTTTTTTCGCTGTACACAATCACACATTTCCTACTGATTTGATGCTGTCATAACTTTTGAAACGCTCACCATACAGACTTCTAGTCTTCACCAATCGATTCAGCGGCCCAAAATTAGTCGGAGAACGTATATCAAATTCCCTAGGAAGCTTTCAGTTAAGAAATACCATCGACTCGGGAAGTCTAGACCGCGGAAACGACGAAATGCGAGAAAATCGATTTTTTCAAAATCGTTATTTTTTGAGTCACAGCAAAATTAAAAAACGTTTCTGAAAGCATTTTTGCTGCTGATTACAGATATGCAAATTATATTTCGCTAGCTCTTTCGGTTTACTTTCGCCTGCAAAAATTTAAGAAATTTTTCTGAAATTTCGGCGCTCTAGTGGAGATCTCTAAAAGTCGTGAATTTCTCGCGTACAATATTAGTGTAGCTATAGGAAAATGACCTTCTGAAAACGATGCCGCAATCAGTTTTTAATTATCTGCATCCATTTCCTAGATATCTACTTCACAAATCGAGAATTGGGTAAATTTCAGTTTGAAATTGATAGACGAATTATTGATTATTTCCGGACAATTTACACATGTACTTGTTCGTCTTGTCGTGTAGTTTCTGTGTGCCAAAAATGATTTCGCTACTCTTTACCGTTTTCGAAAAAATCGAAAAAATCCGAAAAAGCATGTATTTCTCGAACGAAATGATGAAATTTTTTTGTCGAAAATTTTGTTGTAAATTTTTTTCGTGATTTTTCTTTGCTTACCAGAAGGAAATAGAAGTGCTGAAAACGATTTTCCAGTTAATTTCGCTCTATAGTTCAAATAAACAAATTTTATATTTTTTTTTCGCTGTACACAATCACACATTTCCTACTGATTTGATGCTGTCATAACTTTTGAAACGCTCACCATACAGACTTCTAGTCTTCACCAATCGATTCAGCGGCCCAAAATTAGTCGGAGAACGTAGAATATCAAATTCCCTGGGAAGCTTTCAGTTAAGAAATACCATCGACTCGGGAAGTCTAGACCGCGGAAACGACGAAATGCGAGAAAATCGATTTTTTCAAAATCGTTATTTTTTGAGTCACAGCAAAATTAAAAAACGTTTCTGAAAGCATTTTTGCTGCTGATTACAGATATGCAAATTATATTTCGCTAGCTCTTTCGGTTTACTTTCGCCTGCAAAAATTTAAGAAATTTTTCTGAAATTTCGGCGCTCTAGTGGAGATCTCGGAAAGTCGTGAATCTCCCGCAATCAATCCTAGTGTATCCATGGGAAAATGACCTTCTGAGAACGATTCCGAAATCCGTTTTTTATTATCTGCAATCGTTTCCGAGATATCTACTTAGCAAATTTCGAATCGGGTAAATTTCAGTTTGAAATTTATCGACGAATTATTGAATATTTCCGGAGAAGCATGTATTTTTCGAACGAATTGATGGAAAATTTTTGTCGAAAACTTTTTTGCAAATTTTTTTCGTGATTTTTTTTGCTTACCCGAAGGAAATCGAAGTGCTGAAAATGAATTTCCAGTTAATTTCGCTCTAAAGTTACAAATAAACAAATTTTATATTTTTTTTCGCTGTACACAATCACACATTTCCTACTGATTTGACGCTGTCATAACTTTTGAACCGCTTACCACAAGGACCTCTAGTCTTCACCAATCGGTTCAGCGTCCCAGAATTAGTCGATGAACGTATATGATATATCCTGGGAAGCTTTCTGATTGATTCAAATTGATCAAATAAAGCTTGTTGCAAATTCAATTTTCTACAAACTTAAATTAGACTTAGCTATATAGTGCACCAGTTGTAGAAATTAGCAAAGATGTCAAAGAGCAAAGATGTCGAGAGTTTTTTTTAATAAATTTTGTAATTTTTTGACAGGCAATATCTTTCTTTGTAAAGAAAGTTTTGGAAAATTTTTCAAATAAAACTTGTTGCAAATTCAATTTTCTACAAAGAAACTTGAATTACACTTTGCTATATAGCGCACTAGTTATAGAAATTGGCAAAGACGTCTTGAGTTTTTTTAAATAAATTTTGTCATTTTTTGACAGGCAATATCTTTCTTAGTAAAGAAAATTTTGGAAAATTTTTCAAATAAAACTTGTTGCAAATTCAATTTTCTACAAAGAAACTTAAATTACACTTTGCTATATAGCGCACTAGTTCTAGAAATTAGCAAAGACGTCGTGAGTTTTTTTAAATAAATTTTGTCATTTTTTGACAGGCAATATCTTTCTTAGTAAAGAAAATTTTGGAAAATTTTTCAAATAAAACTTGTTGCAAATTCAATTTTCTACAAAGAAACTTAAATTACACTTTGCCATATAGCGCACTAGTTGTAGAAATTAGCAAAGACGTCGTGAGTTTTTTTAAATAAATTTTGTCATTTTTTGACAGGCAATATCTTTCTTAGTAAAGAAAATTTTGGAAAATTTTTCAAATAAAACTTGTTGCAAATTCAATTTTCTACAAATAAACTTAAATTAGACTTTGCTATTTAGTGCACAACTTGTAGAAATTAGCAAAATTTGCAATGACGTTTTGCGTTTTTCTTTTAAATAAATTTTGAAGTAATGAAAATTTTGGAAAACTTTTCAAATAGATTTTATAGAAAATTGAATTTGCGACAAGTTTTATTTGATTTTTTTTCCGAAATTCACATTATTATCTTGCAAACATATTCATAGTGAAAAACCGACGAAATTTCCCCAAACAACTTTGTGAGTGACTTGTAAATATAACCGAATTTTAGGGAAATTTTAAATAAATTTGAAGTTCAAAAATGGGCTTTCTCTTAGAAACTCGAATTTCCAACAAGTTTTGTTTTTACAAATTTTCTGAAGTTTCCAGCGGTTTCCAGCGGCCAGGATGGTAGATATATGTATGAAATAGAGAATGCTTTAATAGCGTCGGGGTCGAAAGAGACTAAGAGTCGATCAAGGGAGATCTGAGAACAGCGCCGTCGTTTGGATTTGGAGGCCCCGGGCTTATATATTGAGGTGGGGCCCCCAGTAAATAAAATACGGCGAGTTTGGGCGGGCGTCGCGACGGTTGCAAACGACGCAGCGCGATGCCGCTTGCAGTAAAAGATGAAACGTTCAATTCCCTGCGGGAATCGCGCGAAACTGTTCCCGCAGAGCTCAAGTTGGCGGTTCCGTGGGACTTTTCCTGGATGTCCAAAAAACGTCTTTTTATCTTGGGCGCAATCGGTATTAAACTCCCAAACAAACTAAAAGGTTCTATAGCCGATCGAACGACACCGGTCCGGTTCCGATCCGTCAATTGGTTCCGAAGTTCTATGTACCCCCGCAAAACGCCTCTGTTTTTTCTCACTTTTTGCGCATTTTTCTCTTCAAACTGCCGCAGATTCGCAAAAAGTCATCACAGTTTAAAAATTCTTGCCGGAATGGTTGTGCGCGAGTGTTCTGAAGAGAACAAACCCAACCGGCGACCTGGAGCCCATCAAATAAGTCCTGGGCGTCCGTGGAAATGATTGCAAAATCGGCAAAAAAAAATATATTTGCTCTTGCACCAGGTGAGCAGGACGGCGAGCGAGGGCTCTAAAAACGTGGCGCGGCGGCGGCTAGAGGATTCGGGAAAAAAAATTGGGATCCAACCAAAAATGCGCCTCAAAAGTAAAATATCGTGATTTTAGTTTTCGGCCTGGTGCGTCTGAACCTGGGGGAGTTGAGTCGCGAAAACGGCACCGCTCGACGGGGATCACCGAAAAAATTCTACATACGGTTCTACACCGAAAAAATGTACATTCCCGTTTTTGCACCGCCGCCGTCGCTTCCGTAGGGCCGTTTCCGAAAAAACCACGATTTTAGGGTGGGTTTTGGATCCCCGGAGGGGCGCGGCAGGACGGAAGACGAAACTTGAGGATGCGCAACGTGCGGACGGACATTCACAGTTAAGACGCGCGGATAAAATACCGAAGATCTGCCGCCTCCAGCGGTATAAAATCCACGTGGTGCGGTCCCCCATGTGAAATTCGCGAAACGCCACACGTCAGTCGTCTCAGAATCGATCTGCAGCTACTGTGGGGGCCCCCTGACCTACGCTACTGTCTGAGAAGAAAGATACAAGAGTTAGAGGAATCTCACCCAAGACAAGTTGAAGTAAAGTGAGAATCCAGCTAGGGTACCTCGGGATCGCCAGTCCCGTATTCACTAGGTGTGAACCCCCGAGGTTTGTAGACTATTTAGTCGTAATATAATTACGTTGTCCGAGGTGCACCACGAGGAGGCTAGTCTACTTTGCACCCCCTCTCTCGTCATTTAGTAAAGCGAAAACGCAAATGTAAAACGTAAATGTATGTGTAAATCAAGTAAAATGGCTAATTTCAAGTTAAAACAATTTTAATAAATTGAATATTTCTTTAATAAATATAATTAACATCGAACACCCTATCACATCCTTAACATTCCTTAAAAAACTAACACAAAAATGGAATTAAAAATCAAATGGTGGAATATCAAATAACGTCTTCACAAAGTACATGGAATAGAATTTTCATGAAACGCATGTTTAGAAAAGTCTCTTTTGTACGATGTAAAGTACGCAGGCTGCGAAAAACGCGAACGCGAAGAACATGAGAATCTTATCGGTGAATTCCCTCCGGCCGTATTTGGCCAAGAGCTTCCCTGACTGCGTTATCGTCCCGGACGTCACTTTCAGCTCTTCCTGTGTCCCAATTACGTTATCGGAGGAAACGACAAGCGTGTCTAAGGTCTGCGCGCTCCTCTGCGTCGTGTCGGCCAATTGCCGGCTGATTGATAGCAACTGATCGGTCACACTTGAACTCATTTTCACCATGCCCTCCTTATCCCTCTTGTGCCGCTGCCTAAGCGCCGTCTCCTCGTTCACCGGCTTCAGCAACTCCTCCTTCGTTCCCTTTTCAATGGCCAACATTGACTTAATATTAGCCTTCTTAAACAAATCCATAGAACTAAAAAAAACATACTTAACAAAAGACTAAATTAAAAAATTGAACAACCTTGATAATTGTTCCCTATACAAAACAACTTCTCTAAGCAATTCATCCTCTTTGGTGTCTTTAGCGACATCGGCGAAAGCGTCGATGAATTTCCTTAAGGACGAGATTTTTGAACGCCCAACGCTGTTTAAACTTTGCAGTTCTGCCAACGGACCAGCGCATGCGTTTATATCCTACAAGTTACACGTTGATGTTTTCGCCATACACACAAAACCCACAACTTCTAACAATTCTTACCTGAATTATAGCTTTTAACTGTAAATTATTCTCTGTAATGTCTTGTCTGTATCTATTCAATTCAAACTTTGTTGGATCTAATTTTATTGTCGCTTTTTCACTCATTTTTCCTGTTGTTTATGTGGGATTGGATCAGGTGGGATGAGTTTGTGATGTAACGCGGTAGATGGCGGACTGGCCTTTGATTAGAATTGATTTTCGTGTTGCGGCTGGGAAAACTAATTTTAGCGGAACTTTCAAGGATTATTCGCGAGTTTCTAGAATAATTTGTCGGGAGAGAGTTTCAGGTGGACGGAAATAGGTTGCGAAGGTAATATCTGTGGGTCGATTCACCACATATAAAAAGAAATCGAGATTCGGAAATAAAAATCGGTTGTGATATTCAGCAATTTAAAACAAAAGACTACTTTTTCAAAAACGTCTTTAAAATTTTTCAAAATAAACAAAAACGTACAAACTCGTTAACCAAACAGACAAGTACGTTATTCGAGTAATCAATTGGGGCAATTTATCGATCACATAAAACTTAATTTCTTATATTATTGTTGATAAGATAAGATTTCATTTTAAAACTTTTGAGAAAAATCATTTTTAACAATTTTTTTTTCCTTTTTGGCCGAAATTGTCTAGGTAGTGTCCTCTAGCCAAACCCAAGCTTATTATGTAAAACGAAACAGTACCAACAGGGAGCAGCACAATAGATTTTATAAACTAAATATTTTGTCTAGTCTGTCTAGTCTTGTCTGTCTAGTCTTGTCTGTCTAGTCTTGTCTGTCTAGTCTTGTCTGTCTAGTCTTGTCTGTCTAGTCTTGTCTGTCTAGTCTTGTCTGTCTAGTCTTGTCTGTCTAGTCTTGTCTGTCTAGTCTTGTCTGTCTAGTCTTGTCTGTCTAGTCTTGTCTGTCTAGTCTTGTCTGTCTAGTCTTGTCTGTCTAGTCTTGTCTGTCTAGTCTTGTCTGTCTAGTCTTGTCTGTCTAGTCTTGTCTGTCTAGTCTTGTCTGTCTAGTCTTGTCTGTCTAGTCTTGTCTGTCTAGTCTTGTCTGTCTAGTCTGTCTAGTCTTGTCTGTCTAGTCTTGTCTGTCTAGTCTTGTCTGTCTAGTCTTGTCTGTCTAGTCTTGTCTGTCTAGTCTTGTCTGTCTAGTCTTGTCTGTCTAGTCTTGTCTGTCTAGTCTTGTCTGTCTAGTCGTGTCTGTCTAGTCTTGTCTGTCTAGTCTTGTCTGTCTAGTCTTGTCTGTCTAGTCTTGTCTGTCTAGACTTGTCTGTCCAGTCTTGTCTGTCTAATCTTGTCTGTCTAGTCTTGTCTGTCTAGTCTTGTCTGTCTAGTCTTGTCTGTCTAGTCTTGTCTGTCTAGTCTTGTCTGTCTAGTCTTGTCTGTCTAGTCTTGCCTGTCTAGTCTTGTCTGTCTAGTCTTGTCTGTCTAGTCTTGGCTGTCTAGTCTTGTCTGTCTAGTCTTGTCTGTCTAGTCTTGGCTGTCTAGTCTTGTCTGTCTAGTCTTGTCTGTCTAGTCTTGTCTGTCTAGTCTTGTCTGTCTAGTCTTGTCTGTCTAGTCTTGTCTCTCTAGTCTTGTCTCTCTAGTCTTGTCTGTCTAGTCTTGTCTGTCTAGTCTTGTCTGTCTAGTCTTGTCTGTCTAGTCTTGTCTGTCTAGTCTTGTCTGTCTAGTCTTGTCTGTCTAGTCTTGTCTGTCTAGTCTTGTCTGTCTAGTCTTGTCTGTCTAGTCTTGTCTGTCTAGTCTTGTCTGTCTAGTCTTGTCTGTCTAGTCTTGTCTGTCTAGTCTTGTCTGTCTAGTCTTGTCTGTCTAGTCTTGTCTGTCTAGTCTTGTCTGTCTAGTCTTGTCTGTCTAGTCTTGTCTGTCTAGTCTTGTCTGTCTAGTCTTGTCTGTCTAGTCTTGTCTGTCTAGTCTTGTCTGTCTAGTCTTGTCTGTCTAGTCTTGTCTGTCTAGTCTTGTCTGTCTAGTCTTGTCTGTCTAGTCTTGTCTGTCTAGTCTTGTCTGTCTAGTCTTGTCTGTCTAGTCTTGTCTGTCTAGTCTTGTCTGTCTAGTCTTGTCTGTCTAGTCTTGTCTGTCTAGTCTTGTCTGTCTAGTCTTGTCTGTCTAGTCTTGTCTGTCTAGTCTTGTCTGTCTAGTCTTGTCTGTCTAGTCTTGTCTGTCTAGTCTTGTCTGTCTAGTCTTGTCTGTCTAGTCTTGTCTGTCTAGTCTTGTCTGTCTAGTCTTGTCTGTCTAGTCTTGTCTGTCTAGTCTTGTCTGTCTAGTCTTGTCTGTCTAGTCTTGTCTGTCTAGTCTTGTCTGTCTAGTCTTGTCTGTCTAGTCTTGTCTGTCTAGTCTTGTCTGTCTAGTCTTGTCTGTCTAGTCTTGTCTGTCTAGTCTTGTCTGTCTAGTCTTGTCTGTCTAGTCTTGTCTGTCTAGTCTTGTCTGTCTAGTCTTGTCTGTCTAGTCTTGTCTGTCTAGTCTTGTCTGTCTAGTCTTGTCTGTCTAGTCTTGTCTGTCTAGTCTTGTCTGTCTAGTCTTGTCTGTCTAGTCTTGTCTGTCTAGTCTTGTCTGTCTAGTCTTGTCTGTCTAGTCTTGTCTGTCTAGTCTTGTCTGTCTAGTCTTGTCTGTCTAGTCTTGTCTGTCTAGTCTTGTCTGTCTAGTCTTGTCTGTCTAGTCTTGTCTGTCTAGTCTTGTCTGTCTAGTCTTGTCTGTCTAGTCTTGTCTGTCTAGTCTTGTCTGTCTAGTCTTGTCTGTCTAGTCTTGTCTGTCTAGTCTTGTCTGTCTAGTCTTGTCTGTCTAGTCTTGTCTGTCTAGTCTTGTCTGTCTAGTCTTGTCTGTCTAGTCTTGTCTGTCTAGTCTTGTCTGTCTAGTCTTGTCTGTCTAGTCTTGTCTGTCTAGTCTTGTCTGTCTAGTCTTGTCTGTCTAGTCTTGTCTGTCTAGTCTTGTCTGTCTAGTCTTGTCTGTCTAGTCTTGTCTGTCTAGTCTTGTCTGTCTAGTCTTGTCTGTCTAGTCTTGTCTGTCTAGTCTTGTCTGTCTAGTCTTGTCTGTCTAGTCTTGTCTGTCTAGTCTTGTCTGTCTAGTCTTGTCTGTCTAGTCTTGTCTGTCTAGTCTTGTCTGTCTAGTCTTGTCTGTCTAGTCTTGTCTGTCTAGTCTTGTCTGTCTAGTCTTGTCTGTCTAGTCTTGTCTGTCTAGTCTTGTCTGTCTAGTCTTGTCTGTCTAGTCTTGTCTGTCTAGTCTTGTCTGTCTAGTCTTGTCTGTCTAGTCTTGTCTGTCTAGTCTTGTCTGTCTAGTCTTGTCTGTCTAGTCTTGTCTGTCTAGTCTTGTCTGTCTAGTCTTGTCTGTCTAGTCTTGTCTGTCTAGTCTTGTCTGTCTAGTCTTGTCTGTCTAGTCTTGTCTGTCTAGTCTTGTCTGTCTAGTCTTGTCTGTCTAGTCTTGTCTGTCTAGTCTTGTCTGTCTAGTCTTGTCTGTCTAGTCTTGTCTGTCTAGTCTTGTCTGTCTAGTCTTGTCTGTCTAGTCTTGTCTGTCTAGTCTTGTCTGTCTAGTCTTGTCTGTCTAGTCTTGTCTGTCTAGTCTTGTCTGTCTAGTCTTGTCTGTCTAGTCTTGTCTGTCTAGTCTTGTCTGCCGCACACATGCCCAAACACCTTGCACGCTTCGGGTGGAACACCATCAAGACCCGGCGCTTTTCCCTCCTTCATCCGACCAACTGCACTCTGCAGCTCGGCCGGAGTGAAAAGGGGCGCCGATCTCCATCCCACGGGTTCCAGCCAGTTCATTTGCTCATGTACTGGGAACAGCTTCTTGACTTCCGTCATTAGGCTATCCCCCCCGGAGAGTATTAACCATAGCGCAATTTTCCTGGTGACGATCTTATAGCCGTCACCCAGATGTTATTATTTACCTCATCGCAGAGCACTCTCCAAGCTTCTTGCTTGGAGTTCGCGTTGGCTCTGCCAAGTACCCTGCGCGCCAGGTTAAACCTCCTTCTGCACTCCACACGCACTTCCTCATTTGCTCGCCTATTACTCTTCACCATGCATCTCCTTTCACGCAAACAGGTTTTACGCTTTTCAGCTACCTGCTCATTCCACCAGTAAACTTCTTGCCTCTGACGCCCCTTCCTTTTCTCCGAAACACCGCATTACAGACCCCGCGAAGAACTGCTTCGCAGGAGCTCCGCTATCCATTTTCGGGGCCTGTCCTTTCAGCCAGCTCTTTCACGACGTCTCCCATTTTTTCTAGTAGACTCTTGTCCACTCTCCATCCATTCGTTCCAATTGCAACCGGTCCCTTAGAAACGTCCTCTCGTACGTCGAAGAGAATATCCTGGTGATCACTCAGATTCTCTCCCTCTCTGACACGCCACTCTTGCACTCTGCCTGCAATCCGTGAGGTGCTAAAAGTGATGTCTATGAAAGACATACTTTCGCCCCTCACGAAGGTTGGCACATTCCCACTGTTGTGAACCACCAGGTCCTCCTCTGCCAGCCACTCTTCCATCATTCTCCCGCTCTCATCCACTCTAAAGTGGTTCTGGGGAAGCTCTCACTAAACCCCCTAGTCCACCTTGGCTTTTAGTATGCGCCACCCCGGTATCGCATATTCTGCATTCATTCAGGGTGGGCAGCCCGGACGGTTAATGAAAACCGCCCTAGTTGTTGTCTCCCCGACCAGGATTCGAACCCGGGTCTCCCGCATTGAAAGGCGGGTATGTTGTCAACTACACCACCGAGGAGGACTCTCTCATCCACTCTAGGGGATCCCCACCAAGCGGACTTGGCGTTGAAATCCCCCTCGACAACAATCTCTTTGGACCAGCTCATCCATAAAAGCTACAAACTGATCTAACGTTATGTTAGGCGAGCTGTAGCACCCATACAGGACCCAGTTTTCCCATTCAACCCACTCATATCAATTTCCATATCCACACTTAACCATAGGATTTTCCGATTGGAAAATCCTCACAGCAACATTCTCACACTGGTTCACGTGCCAGCCTCCGTTACCAATAGTGCGAAGATTTGGTTCGGAGACAATGGCCACATCCACTCTCTCATCATGCACCGTCTCCCATACCAGCTCCATTGCAGCCGCACTCCTATTTGAGTTCGTCTGCAATACTAGCATATTCTGTTTCTTTGGGACGTCCCTTTCATACTTCCCCTGCACAGTTTCCTGTATGAAGGGCAGTCCATGGAGTCCGCCCTATGTCCACTCACTCCGCACACGAAGCACTTAGCCTTTTTGGCCGTGCACTCAAATCAAATCAAATAAAAAAAAATCGCTCTATTTCCTTGCATGCTGCCGCCAGGTGCCCAAAGCCAAGGCATCTGTAGCACCTGATCGGCTTATTATCTTCGGTCACTCGGCAAATGATCCAGCTAACTTTTATTCTGCCTTTCTCCAGTATGATTTGTGTCGCTCTTACTGGAAGAGTGACAACTGCCATGCTGGGCTCTCCGCGCACTGTGCGGAGAGACTTTACCACACACTCTCTACATTCAGCCGCCTTTTGAATGGCTCCTTTCACCTCATCGGTGGTGGTAGCTTCATCCATGCCCCTAACAAGGACACTTCTGAGCCCCATCTCCGTCCTGACATCCCTTACAGCCTCAGTCACTAGGGCTATTCACTCTGCCAGTCGCTTATTTTCCCCATCATCATTCACTCTGACGATGAGGTCCCCAGCGTGAGTTTTCCTCATCGCCCTTACATCATCCATATCAATTTCCTTCGTAAGGACATTCATCATAAGTGTAAGTATAAGCGTAAGTGACTGTGGAAGGTAAAATCTTCAAAATGAGTGCGGGTGTTCCACAGGGTTCGGTTCTCGGGTCGATACTGTGGAACATATTTTATGATGAGGTTTTGATATGGAGGCATGAGTAGGGTTTTTCGGGTCCGAGTACCCGCACCCGGACTCGACGAGTCCAAGGGTAAATACCCGGTACCCGATACTCGATCTAAGACTCGACGAGTATCGGGTCTTGAATGTTTAGCATTGCCTAGTACACCGCGTTGTAAAGAAGATCGACGATTTAGCATTACACTTGATGAATGGACGAGTATGAAAATTGGAACATATCTAAATATCATTAAAGTGTATAATCTGGGTTTATTGAGAATTTTTAACTCATGATTTTTAATTCATACTGCTATACAATTAGTCGAAAAAGTGGAACAAAACTTAAACACATTTAATATAAAATTTAAAAAACATATAGTTGGTTCAACCGGCGACGGTGCAAGTGTAATGATGAAATTTGAACGAGAATCTTCTAGTCTTTATAATTTCTGTTTGAATCATACACTTATCCGTTTGTAATGTATTTTGTTTGTGTAGTATATTAAAAGAAAAATATTACAGGCTTGCAAGATGAAGATGACCATGGTCTAGATCAGGGATAGCGAACCTTTTTAAGTAGTGGGTCAAATTTTGTTCATTATATTTTTCGTACTAGCTCCTGGGTCAGTGTCATCACTTGAAAAAGAGGAGGTAGGTCAAAGACTACTTTTCTACGTTCTTGAAGACGTTCTCACTTTTAAAGGTTTTTAAAAAATTCAAGTTTCCTTCTTGTTTTGCAACTTCTACTTTGGAAGTGGAGAGCAAAAAATAAAGGTCGAAGTCAAAAATAGTTCATAAAAATTTCTGATGTATTACAAAAATTTTTAATTAAAAAAAATATTTCCACTACGTCTATGTTTTTGGTTTAGTGACGCGAGTTGTTGCCATAGTGACAACAAACAGAAATCGTTTAATAATGAAACTCCATTTGATTTACATTGGACTTGACGCACGATTTGGATACTTTTATACACGATAATAATAATGACATCCCTCACATATAATAATTTACTTATTAATGTGTTCATTTTGGTGTGCGAGTAGATAAACATACAGTCGAACTTCCATAACTCAAACTTCTATAACTCCAAATTTTCTATAACTTGAACTTTTTTAAAAATTCATACGTTTAGTTAGCATCGAGGGGTAAACCGCAGGGGAAGTTTAGTGTACAACCTGCAGGAAGTCAAATTAAGTCAGAGGAAGTCGAAGGAAGTCAGGGGAAGTCAAGGGAAATCAGAGGAAGTCAAAGGAAGTCAGAGGAAGTCAGTGGAAAAACACGACTGCGCAGGTTGCCAAGTGTGTTACGTTTGTGTCAGCTGTAGGCAACCCAATGAATTTTTTCTTGGACTCGAGCTCGTAATTAATTACAGCGTCGTTATAATGTGTATACTAATGTAAATTCCGAGGTAAATCCTAATTCGTGAGTTTTAAAATATTGTTAAACTGTTTTTGTTGAAAAGTAAGTAAATCTTCACCTAAATGTCTCAAACTATTCAAAGATTTTGTTTTGGGGAAATCCCGAAACGAAGTCGAAAGAATTCTAACCTAAAATACCAATAACAAATATAAAATTTTAATTTCGCATCGTCAGACATAAGAACTGCCGTTCATTTCAATTAGCAAATCCACCTGACTGTCTAGGTTACTGTTACTCACCTATTATTTATTTATATTTAAGAGAAATATTTTTGCGTAAAACCGAAGGTATACGTACCAACCTAAAACCTTTCCGTTATTTTTCCGTATATTCAGACTGTTTGCGCAAGACACGCGCGAATTAAATTTTTAATTCATCTGCAATGTCATGTTTGTTTCAGCTATGGACAATCGACTATCGACTTTAAACAAGTAATTCTTGATCTAAAGTCAGACATGAGTGACGTGAAGACCTTCATGGAATTCATTAATGAAAAATTCGAAGAGGAGAGGAGAAAAAATGTCGTCCTCACCGAAATGCTCCAAGAAACTAAGGAGCATCAAAATTGCATGCAAAAGGAGATTGACAATCTCAAATCGGTATTAATGGAAATTGAGGTTAACAAGCGGAAAAGTAACTTAATTATTAGTGGTGTCCCTATTGATATTCAGAATAAGGATGATAGTGTCAACTTAATAATGAATATCAGCAAATGTATTCATGCTAACATAAACTCCCAGGATATTGCAGACATTAGAAGACTGAATTCCAAAAAAGGACATTTAGCCTTAGTGAGCTTCAAAGAAGTTGCTCCTAGGAATGAAATCCTTAAAAAAAAGAAATCCTTTGGAAAGTTAACATTAACACAATGTGGCATTCCTGGTGCTGACACAACATTTATATTAATGAAGACTTGCCACGTGAGACCCAGGATCTATTCAGGAAGGCCAGAGCCCTAAGGGACTTCAATTATAAATTCATTTGGAATCGGGATGGGGGTATATATGTTCGCAAAGACGAGTCTATAGACCCTATCAGAATAAGAAGCGAGAATGATCTGGATAACCTATCATATTATTAGGTTCGTGATCTCTTTGTTATATTGTTGTAGTGTATTAATATTGTTAAAGTGAAAAGAACTAAAAATTTCAAACTAATTAATGTTGTACATTTGAACATACGCTAACTCTGTGCGAATTTAAGCAATTTTAAATGCCTAATTAACAGCGAGAGATACGAAATAATATGTCATACAGAAACCTGGTTATCTCATAGAATACCTGATGATGTGCTGCAATTCGATGGATATAACTTATATAGGCATGACAGACAGGATGGCAGGCGAGGTGGTGGAGTTGCAATTCTTGTAGCTATTACTCTGGGTGCGTGTAATATTGTTAAGAAAGGTGGAGAATGTTGTGTATCTTTATGTATAAGGGTTGGAAAGGGTAATAGTTCACTTATTGTGGGAGCTGTATACAGACCACCTGGTGGTAGAATTACGGACTCCATTAATGAACTTGAATATTTACTAATAGGATTGAAAATGCAAAATGACAACATCTTGTGTATGGGAGATTTTAATTTTGACATTTCACGGCTCACAAATAATAAGGTAATGGAGTTCAATAACATGATTGATGCATGTGGTTTTCACCAAATAATCAGTGATCCGACGAGAATTAGTCACACAAGCTCGTCCCTAATTGACTTTATTTTGGTTAATGATCACAATATTGTGAAAAGTGGCTACGTAAGAGACGTGAATATGTCGGATCACTGCTTGGTAGGTTGTAAGCTGATGTATAGTGATACTATCCTGGCGAAAACAACATATATGAGGCGTATACTCAGTAAAATTAGCATGAATCAATTTAAAATGGACTTGTCAGCTTTAAGACTAGATGATATCTATATAGTAACGGATATAATCGCTAAAATAAAAATCTTTACTGAAAGAATAATATTTCTGTTTGATCACCATGCACCTATTAAACAATTAATAATCAATAAGCCAAAAAAACCTTGGGTTACACCAAATTTAAAAAAGATTTATAAGATGAAGAATGACGCACATTCTAAATATAATAAGACTGGGTGTATTTCTGTGAGAAAATGTTTCAAGGATTTGCAAAAACTTGCAAGAATTACCACGCGACAAGAAAAAAGAGCACAAAAAGTATCACAACTTTAGGTGATGAAAAGATTATTTGGCAAGGTTTAAAAAACATGAACACTACCTGCCCAAAAACTAAACCAGGCCTGCCAGAATCACTGGGTAGTGTCAATGATCTAAACAACTATTTTGTAGGGTCTGCTAACCAACTCGCTCAAGAAGTTGATGAAAATACTCTTCTATGTTATCAATATTCTTTCATAAGGGAAATCTCAGATTTATTGAACCTAAAGAAAGAGATGGCCGATAGAAGAGAAACTTGTGAGAACCTCTGCAATTATTGAGGAAAAATAGCGAAAGAAAGTGCTACATGTGTAAAGTGTAAACTAATATTCCATCCGAACTGCGTACCCAAGGTGAGGAAGACAAGAAGCAGCCTATGCGTGCACGAGTTCCTGGAATCGGATATAAGAACCGTAGAGGACACCGAAATCCCGGCAAGTAACACCCACGCCGCTTTAGAGATAGAAAACACATTTCTGAAGAAACAATCACTTTTAAGGAGGATAATAGCGGAAATGGAAGATAAGAACAGGATTCTAATGGAGAACGCAGAACTTCTCAAGAACAAAATAGAAATGCTAATGGCCGAAAAAACGCGGGAGATATGTAAACAAACAGTCAAAGTAGAAACCGCAACGAATACAAACCCCACCATCTATACTAGGAAGAATACAGTAAACAAGCGCGATACAGTTCCATCAATCGAACACGCGCCATCTACTTCTCAAATTAGTAATGCACCTAAAACGCAGCAAATAGAAACAGTCGGCCACAAATTCAACAATGGGACGCAACAAAACCGGAAAAAGCGAGTTTCCATAGGAAGCGGGAAAGTACCCGCAGAAGAAAAAGCCACTGGTTTCATCGGTCGAGAAAATAATCCTAAAATATGGCTATTCATTTCTAGAGCAAAAGATCACTTAAACTAGGAAATGATAGTGAAATATCTATGTGAAAAAACAGGAAAAACCAGCACAGCCTTCATCGTAGAAGAAGCCAAACAAATGATACAAAGACCGCATAACAAATGTTTTAAAGTCGGTGTAGAAATGGACTTGAAAGAGGAGGTCTACCAGGATTCATTTTGGCCTGAAGGTATTAGACACCAGAGATACAAATTCCTTCTAGAAGATAGAAGAAGAAATCAAAATTTTCGGGCACCACCTCAACCAAGGCCCGACTTTTAGAACAATGCAGCATAATAAATCAGAACTCGCAGTCACTCGGCAACTCCGTGGACAGAATCGAGAACATGCTAGAGAAAAACCCACATTGTCAATTTCTAATCATAACAGAACATGGAAAAGTAAAACCCAACTAGAAACATACATAATTAAAAACCTCAAATTAACATCATGCTTCTGCCGTAAAGAAGGTGCCCACGGCGGTGTAGCGGTATACAATAACCAGAGTATAATTAGCGATTCCAGAAAAGATATCAATGACCTGGCCGTAGCCTATGTTTTCGAATGCGCTGCCATAGAAACAGACATTAATAAAGAAAAAATAGTAATTATAGGCATATACAGAGCACCACTTACAAGTATCGATATCTTTTTGGAAAAACTACACCAATTGATAAACAAACTAACAAAAGAGAATAAAAATTTTGTTATGGCAGGTGATTTCAATATTAACTTTATTAAAAAATCATCAAAGAAAGAACAAATAACTCAATTGCTCCAGTCTTTCAATGTCAAATTAACTATGAAGGAGACAAGCCACCCATCATCTGGATCATGCATTGACAACATAGCGACCAATGTACAATGGGAATACAAAACAAATACAATTAATTTTAACGTATCTGATCACTACGCCCAACAAATCACCTTCTATATCAAGAAAAGGGAGACCTATTACATATACAGGCAATTCTCAGACGAAAACAAGGGAAAGTTTAAAAAATATCTACGGATTCAAACATGGGACCACTTACAACAACTTAATAAATCAGACGTCAACAGTCAATGGGAAGGTTTCATAGAAATATTCATGATAGGTTTCAACGAGTACTTCCCCAAGATTAGGAAAAGAAATAAGCAAAGAAAGAACGAAGTATTTAATAATGCGATAATTAAAGAGACTAAAGCAGAATTAGATCTACTCCAGATATTATCACGTTACGACAATACCCTTAAAAGAAAATACAATAGAACACACAGAAAGTATATATTACAACTGAAGCAAGAAAAAAGAAAATTTTTCGAAAAACAAATAATGGAAAGCGATAATATCACGAAAACAACCTGGAAGACAGTAAAACAAATAGTCCATATAAACGACAAAAATAAAGAAGATTTTAAGAATCAGGATCTAGAAAATGCAGAAACTGAAGTCACAAATATAAAGAATTTCTTCGCTGATAGAGCACAAGAGCTAATAAGGAAGCTACCAATTGTTGAACATCAGAACAAGATAGACGGCAACACAAGGTCAATGTTCCTGTTCCCCACCACCGACAACGAAATAAGAATAACCATTCAAAATCTAAAAAATAAAAAAAGCACTGGATTTGACGATATCCCCATAATGATAATAAAAGAAGCATGTGAGGAAATAATAGGGCCATTAGAGTATATTATTAATAATTCATTTGAATACGGAATTTTCCCGGATAAACTAAAAGTATCATTACTTGTACCAGTATTCAAAAAGGGAGATAGAAATAATATTGATAATTATAGGCCAATAAGCTTACAATCGGCCTTCTCTAAAATATTTGAGAAGGTAATAACAGATAAAATTACACAATTTATTACAAAGCACAAAATTCTGAGCGAGGAGCAGCGCGGATTTATTAAAGGTCGATCAATAGAGACGGCGTGTTTTGAATTTGTGAATCATATACTGACACACCTAGAAGCAAATAATATCCCCAGCTGCATACTCCTGGATCTGTCGAAAGCATACGACACAGTGGACCATAATATATTGCTCAATAAAATACAACAATATGGAATGAGAGGAAACGTAGCGGAGCTGATTAGGTCTTACCTATCCAACAGGAAGCAAATAACACAATTAAGCACAACACAAGGGAAAATAAAATCATCTGCCAGGCTAGTGAATGTAGGAATACCACAGGGAAGTATCCTAGGGCCAATACTGTTCACCCTGTATATAAATGACCTACCGAAAACAGTAGAGACATCACCACACAAAATCATTAACTACGCAGACGATACCACCATACTAACGATAAATTCAAGGACAGAAGATATAACGACGAATATAAACTCAACCATGGCAAACCTGATACAATGGTTTACGGAAAATAAATTATTTGTAAACAAGGAGAAGACTAATGTTATTGTTTTCAAGACAAAAAGAAGCACAAAAAGATACCCAATAGACGTAACAATCAACAACGAAAAGACTGCGTTCCAAAAACACGTTCGACTACTAGGACTGACTATTGACAGTAACCTGGACTGGTCACAACACATACATGAAGTATCCAAGAAATTAAACAGAACAGTATTCGCCCTAAGGATACTACAGAAATATATTTCGAGAGAGGTCCTCAGGATAGTTTACTTGGCTAATTTCCAGAGCCATGCAAAATTTTGCATAATGTTCTGGGGAGGAGGAAGTGATGTCAAAAAAATTTTTAAAGTTCAGAAACAAGCTTTAAGAATTATAGAAAATTTGAAATATAAGGAAACATGTAGAGGAAAATTTAAGGAAGCACGTGTATTAACAATAACAGCATTATACGTATACGAAACACTAGTGTTTACCTTCAAATACAAAAACCTATTTGAAAAGCATAAGAATAGTAAGAATAGTAAGATAGAATAGTAGATAATAATAGATAGAATAGAATAGTAGATAAGAATAGTAAGAATAAATTCAAGAACTAATAACTATACAATACCTACACATAGATTAACAATGACCGAAAAGGGATCTCCATATATTAATATTAAACTATATAACACACTACCGAAGAGAATAAAATGTACAACGAATTCTAATAAACTTAAACAGGATATACGGAATATATTAATTAATATGGAACCATACGATATGGACGAGTATTTCGCAAAAATAAAAGAAATATACCTATAAATGATTTGATTTTGATATAATTTCACTTAGTTCGTAAATATGTATAAACATGTAAATATGTATATATGTGTTGCAAGCTTACATAGTGAAATAAACGTTTTTTGATTTTGATTTGATTTTGATTTTAAAGCCGGTAACTGAAACTGATATTCACAAAATAATTCTCAATATAAAATCTAGTGCTGTGGGCTCTGATGGAATAAATATCAACATGATAAAAATGTGCTTGCCTCAGATACTTACAATTATTGCTCATATAGTTAACAGTTGCTTACTAGAGTTCGTATTTCCGGATGCATGGAAACACGCATATGTCCACCCAATTGCTAAAAACGCATGCCCTAACTTAATTACTGATCTAAGGCCCATTTCTAGTTTGCCAACCATTTCCAAAATCCTTGAAAAAGTGGTGGACCCTCAAGTTAGGAAGTTTCTTGAAGTAAATAAAATCTTTCCGGCGACTCAATCCGGTTTTAGAAAAGGTCATAGCTCCACTACAGTACTAATGGACGTAGTTGATGAAATAGCAAGGGCGCTTGATAGCCACAATGTAGCTGTACTAGTACTATTGGACTTCAGCAAAGCCTTTGATATGGTCAATCATCGTATGCTTCGTAGTATTTTGCACTATATAGGAATGTCCAAAAACACGCAATGTATAAAGTTTTTTGCTAGTTTCTTGCTAGTTACTTTACAAAATGATATCTCGGAAAGTATAGTTGTAAATGGTGGTGTGCCACAGGGTTCTGTGTAGGGACCATTACTGTTTACTCTATACACTATAAATATTGGAGCAACAATAAAGATTGGTCTTCATCATCAGTATGCTGACGACACACAGTTAATATATACTTTCCCTTCTGATAAGCTTGAACTCGCTGAACGATTAATAAATGATGACCTGAGAAGTATAGCTAAATTCTCCGCTGGACATTCCCTCACGATCAACCCGAGAAAGACTAAAATCATGGTATTTGCCTCAAAAAGGAAACAAGTGGCTATTAAGGAAAAACTGACAATTACTATGCATGATCAGCGCCTGAACATAACAAATGAAGCAAAAAATCTAGGACTATTAATTGATGACAGATTTAACACTTTTAAAGCGTGTTTATTTAAAATTGAAAGTGTTGCATTCTTGTAGGCGTGTCTTATCTTTAAACTTAAAAAGGAAACTTGAAAGTGATTGTCTATGTTTTGTCAATGCTTAGTTATCCTGAATCGGTGTATACTAGTTTCATTAATAATGCAGACCGCGCCAGGATACAACGAGCACAAAATAGGTGTATCAGATTTGTACATGGCCTAAGACCTCGCCAAAAAATATCCACGGAAATTCGATGCAAATGGATTAATATGGAAAAACTTCGGAAATTTCATCTTACATGTCATTTTAAAAAAATCCTATACTGCAAATTACCCAGGTATCTGTACAACAAAATAACCTTCAGAACGGACGTTCATACAATTAATATGCGTAACAAGGGCTTGTTGACTCCACCTATACACCATACCTCAAAGTTTAAATCTTCGTACACTTACCAAATAACGTCCATCATTAACAATCTACCAATGGAGTTAAGACTAGCGAGCGTTGAACGGTATAAAAATTATTTTAAAAGGCAAAGAATACAGGGTCCAAAATAGAGTGAGCATTTAGAAAAATGAACGTTAATATTCGTCTACTTATTTTTCCTATGTTAGTCGATGTAAGGTTTACCTAAAGATTACGAAAAGGGCTTATGGAAGATTGAGAAATTCTAGTTAATTTCTTGAATTAGTCCTTTTGTTCTCCATTCAGTTACATTTTTGAACATATGTGTAATATGAACATATGACATATGTGTAATATGAACGTATGTGTAATGTGAACATATAATGTGTAATATTTTTAATTTATAATTAAACAGATTGTATATTTCTTTGTATGGAGGACAATACATGATTTAATAATAATAATAATGAGGGCCCTAGACGGCCAAGATCGAAACAAAATATCAAATAGCAAAATAATAGTTTGGATATTTCCAATGAAGCTTTAATTTATTGTTCTTTTGTACTAACCTACTCTTTATAAATTTCTTCGGTGTTAATTGTTTGCCGAGATCATCGAGGTGTGCACGGGTTTATTTCTCTTAAGAGTCGCGTGTACGTCGGCATGTGCAAAGGGATGTTCGACAGAACTCACCCGGCGCGGGTAATATAATAATTAAACTAATATTCCCAATTTCGAAGACGAAATCAACTTCTCGTAATTTAAGTGCGCGGAAAATAAATTTATCTGCGCAAATTTTAAAACGAAAAATACTGCGCATCCGCGCTGCTTACAAGGAACATTGCTAGTGAGTAATAAATCACGTTGAAAATATTTATTGAAAAATATGACAAAAGGAGTAAAATTTGTATATTAATTGATACAATTTAAAAATTGACATGGAAAATAACATCAATATATTATGTATAACAAGTAAATTTAAAGAAAAAAGTTTAAGCTTAAAAATAGCATTTCCAAGACTTTTTTTCTCTTAAAAAATATCTAAAATGATCATATACCTAAGGATTATGAAATGGGATGTAAAAATATTGTAAATTTAAGTAGTGTTTGTATAAAAAAATAAACGGTACTTACGTATTAACGCCACCACCGCTAAAATTTTTAAATGCCGCCAATCTACACCTAAGATTTTTATGATAAATAAAACATTTTATTTAAAAGTAAAACATTTTTAAAACTCAAAATACTTAACCTCTGTTAGCTTAGGTTCCCGCCGCAAAGCGGGCAAATAAATGAAGACAACATACACGCGGCATAGCGAACTCTCGATCCAATATATAGCGGTGGTGGCGTTAATACGTAAGAACCAAATAAACACTAAACACGGAATGAAGAGGAAATATTCAAAGGGAAAGAGGAATTTTAGAGGAAATGTCTTGAAAAATTGAAGACATTTACAATTTAAGAATAACTTAAAAAGTAAGTAAGTTTCCTCCAACAAAAATAAAATTGAGGAAGAGCCGTCTAAAATTATAAAATAAAATTGTCGAAAATTTAACGAATCCACAGATTTGGATAAAAATTGCTTTTCAACAAATAATTTAAATTTTTATTAAATTAAAGATTTGAAGGAAGAACATTTAGAAATTATGGAAGAATCATATTTCACGAAACATTTTGTCATCAAGTCTTTCTTAAAGAATAGTACAAAGATTATTCTAGAATAATAACAACAATAGAAAAATATATACAACCGTTTTTCAATTTACATAAGAAAAGTTTGAATAAATCATTTGGAAAAAAACAACTTTTTCACATTCTGCAATCAATTGGTAACGTTATCGTTGAATGTAACGATAGAAAAAGTTAGAAAAAGATTTCAGATTATTTTCCATTCACCGCTGCTTAACGTCACCAATCAATTGCCGGTATAGAACTTTGTTCTTAAGCTTAATTTTAGGATTATATGCGTGTAAGGTTTGTGTCTGTGCAAATATTAAGTTCATAAGTTTTATGAATAACATTTATTATATGGGCGAGTTTTCACTGTAAAGGGTTTTTCGCACGAAAATTTATTACAACAATATTTGCATGGAAAACTTCGTTTTTCATTCGAAATTTATGCGTTTCTTCAGTAAAGAAAACTGAATGTTAATTCTTAGATTGTTTCAAGTTACAATTTCATTTATTCGAAAACTCATTTCTTCTGAAAAGAAATTTTTTTTTCAATGGAAATTAAGTTCGCACTTTTCGAAACTTTTCAATTTTCGCACATTTTTTGTTGAAGAAATTGAAATTTGAAGAAATAATTTCGATTTTCTAATTAGATAAGAAAATTGGAAACTTTTCCGATTTTCCGATGATCAACACCAACTTTCCGATAGAAATATTTCCAAACGTTTCTCGCTAATATCTAATTCACACACAGAATTTCAAATATATTAATGTTTTGTGCTACTTTTTTAGATCCTTCAGCAACAATATTTTTCCACTTTTTATTACAAAGGCAAACTCTGTTTAGTCTCTGTTTAGTCTTGTCTGTCTGCAGTAGCGTCGCTAGCGTCGGTCAATCGGTCTGTCTGCAGTAGCGTCGCTAGCGTCGGTCAATCGGGCGAATGCCCGGGGCCCACGGACTATGGGGTCCCCACAGTGGCTGCAGATCGATTCTGAGACGACTGACCTGTGGCGTTTCGCGAATATCACATGAGAGACCGCACAACGTGGGTTTCACGAAGGGTTTCAAAAAGGCTCAAATTTGTGGGTTTCAAAAAGGCTCAAATTTGACATGTTTATGCCGCCCGAGGCGGCAGATCTTGGGTCTTTTAACTCTTATGTTCGATGACTTAACGGTCTTCGATGACTTAACTGTGAATGTCCGTCCGCACATTGCGCATCCCCAAGTTTCGTCCTCCGGCCTGCCGTGCCCCTCCGGGGATCGAAAACCCACCCTAAAACCGTGGTTTTTGCGGAAACAGCCCGACGGAAGCGGCGGCGGCGGTGCAAAACGGGAATGTACATATTTCCGGTGTGGAACCGAGATCCCCGTCGAGCGGTGCCATTTTCGCGACTCAACTCACCCAGGTTCGGGCGCACCAGACCGAAAACTAAAATCACGATATTTTACTTTTGAGGCGCATTTTTGGTCGGATCTCAATTTGTTTTTCGGACCCTCTAGCCGCCACCGCGCCACGTTTTTAGAGCCCTCGCTCGCCGTCCTGCGACGTCCCGTTCACCAGGTGCAAAAGCAAATCATTTTTTTTTTGTTGCCAATTTTGCAATCACTTCCACGGACGCCCAGGACTTATTTGATGGGCTCCAAGTCGCCGGTTGGGTTAGTTCTCTTCAAAACACTCGTGCGCAACCATTCCGGCAATAATTTTTAAACTGCGACGACTTTTTGCCCCTCCAGGGATCGAAAACCCACCCTAAAACCGTGGTTTTTGCGGAAACGGCCCGACGGAAGCGGCGGCGGCGGTGCAAAACGGGAATGTACATTTTTCCGGTGTGGAACCGAGATCCCCGTCGAGCGGTGCCATTTTCGCGACTCAACTCACCCAGGTTCGGGCGCACCAGACCGAAAACTAATATCACGATATTTTACTTTTGAGGCGCATTTTTGGTCGGATCTCAATTTGTTTTTCGGACCCTCTAGCAGCAGCCGCGCCACGTTTTTATAGCCCTTGCTCGCCGTCCTGCGACATCCCGTTCACCAGGTGCAAAAGCAAATAATTTTTTGTTGTTGCCGATTTTGCAATCACTTCCACGGATGCCCAGGACTTATTTGATGGGCTCCAGGTCGCCGGTTGGGTTCGTTCTCTTCAGAACACTCGCGCGCAACCATTCCGGCAAGAATTTTTAAACTGCGACGACTTTTTGCGAATCTGCGGCAGTTTGAAGAGAAAAATGCGCTAAAAGTGAGAAAAACACGAGGCGTTTTACGGGGGTACATAGAACTTGGGAACTAATTCACGGATCGGAACCGGACCGTAGCCGCTCGATCGGCCAAAGAACCTTTTAGTTTGTTTGGGAGTTTAATCCCGATTGCGCCGAAGATGGTGTCGCGACGCCATAAAAACGACGTTTTTTGGACATCCAGGAAAACTCCCACGGAATCGCCAACTTGAGCTCTGCGGGAACAGTTTCGCGCGATTCCCGCCGGGAATTGAACGTTTCATCTTTTGCTGGAAGCGGCATCGCGCTGCGTCGTTTGCAACCGTAGTGACGCCCCCCCACACGTGTCGTATTTTATTTACTGGGGGCCCCACCTCTAGCCTCTAGCCGCCGCCGCGCCACGTTTTTAGAGCCCTCGCTCGCCGTCCTGCGACGTCCCGTTCACCAGGTGCAAAAGCAAATATTTTTTTTTGTTGCCGATTTTGCAATCACTTCCACAGACGCCCAGGACTTATTTGAGGGGCTCCAGGTCGCCGGTTGGGTTCGTTCTCTTCAGAACACTCGTGCGCAACCATTCCGGCAAGAATTTTTAAACTGCGACGACTTTTTGCGAATCTGCGGCAGTTTGAAGAGAAAAATGCGCTAAAAGTGAGAAAAACACGAGGCGTTTTACGGGGGTACATAGAACTTGGGAACTAATTCACGGATCGGAACCGGACCGTAGCCGCTCGATCGGCCAAAGAACCTTTTAGTTTGTTTGGGAGTTTAATCCCGATTGCGCCGAAGATGGTGTCGCGACGCCATAAAAACGACGTTTTTTGGACATCCAGGAAAACTCCCACGGAATCGCCAACTTGAGCTCTGCGGGAACAGTTTCGCGCGATTCCCGCCGGGAATTGAACGTTTCATCTTTTGCTGGAAGCGGCATCGCGCTGCGTCGTTTGCAACCGTAGTGACGCCCCCCCACACGTGTCGTATTTTATTTACTGGGGGCCCCACCTCTAGCCTCTAGCCGCCGCCGCGCCACGTTTTTAGAGCCCTCGCTCGCCGTCCTGCGACGTCCCGTTCACCAGGTGCAAAAGCAAATATTTTTTTTTGTTGCCGATTTTGCAATCACTTCCACAGACGCCCAGGACTTATTTGAGGGGCTCCAGGTCGCCGGTTGGGTTCGTTCTCTTCAGAACACTCGCGCGCAACCATTCCGGCAAGAATTTTTAAACTGCGACGACTTTTTGCGAATCTGCGGCAGTTTGAAGAGAAAAATGCGCTAAAAGTGAAAAAAACATGAGGCGTTTTGCGGGGGGGTACATAGAACTTGGGAACTAATTCACGGATCGGAACCGTACCAGTGCCGCTCGATCAGCCATAGAACCTTTTAGTTTGTTTGGGAGTTTAATCCCGATTGCGCCGAAGATGGCGTCGCGACGCCATAAAAACGACGTTTTTTGGACATCCAGGAAAACTCCCACGGAATCGCCAACTTGAGCTCTGCGGGAACAGTTTCGCGCGATTCCCGCCGGGAATTGAACGTTTCATCTTTTACTGCAAGCGGCATCGCGCTGCGTCGTTTGCAACCGTCGTGACGCCCCCCACACTTGTCGTATTTTATTTACTGGGGGCCCCACCTCAATATATATGCCCGGGGCCTCCAAATCCAAACGACGGCGCTGTCTGTCTGGTCTTGCTTGTCTAGTCTCTGATTAGTGTTGTCTGACTAGTCTTGTCTGTCTAGTCTATTCTGTCTAGTCTTGATATCTAGTCTCGTCTGTCTCGTTTTTAATTAAAGCATCGGTCCCGGATTTGTTACCAGCATCGATAATTCAAGAATTGTTCAAAGCCGTACCTGATAAATTGCTACAAACAATAAATATAGGGAAGGCAATTTTCCAGCAGTGTGCAGAAGAAGAGCCGAAATACCGACTCATTTGTCTTCTTGACGCACTGGGTAAGATCTACGAGCAACTAATTGCGGAAGATTGAGAAAGGAGATAGAGACTATATTAGAGGATAATCAGTTCGGTTTTTGGAGGGGCAGATCTGCAGTAGAGACTATGGTAGAGGTAACTATGGTAAGGCGGTCAGAATTATGAACGGAAGAACAGAATATTCCTCATATTAATCACCAACAAAAGCTTTTCGATGATGACAAGCCGGAGGCAACAACCAGCCAACGCAACATGACCTCACAGGGCCAAGCATTCTAAAAACCGAATTAGTACACGCCATTAAGGTTGCAAAGAACAACAAAACGCCAGGTCCAGACGATATCTACGCAGAATATTTCAAGCAGATACAGGAGGAAAACAACATAATTTTAAAACTATACAACAAGATCTATGACACTGGACAACTTCCAAAGCAATCGAACACGGTTTCTCCAGAGGTAAATCTAGAACAACAGCGTTAATCGAATTCTATAACAAAAATTTTGATAAAATAGATGAAGAAAATCACCCGATTGGTAGCTTCTGCCACTTATCGAAAGCTTTCGACTGTGTGTCACACAAGCAACTCCTTAACAAAATTTACAATTACGGTAGAAGAGGTAAATCTGCTAGATGGCACACATCTTTCCTCCCAAATAGGAAACAATTCGTGAGAGTAAAATGCGGATCGATAACTGGCCGATCCGACTTCGGTTGTGTAAATATGGGTGTCCCGCAGGGCACTGTCTTGGCTCCAACTCTATTCCTAATATACACTGCAGACCTGGTAAGCTACATCGGAGATCAACACTGCACCTTATATAGTGATGACGCTAATTTTATTGTCTCCGAAAAACATGCTTATCACTATACACTCAACAAATGGTTCGCACACAACAGTCTCTTCCTCAACAGATATAAAACAGAATAAGTTATATTCCATACATCACGTAGCAACTACCTCATAGATATCCAGTTGAAAATAATTAACGACGAAATTAAACGAACCTAGGTGGCTAAATTCCTGGGAATTTATTTAGAGGAACACTTTCAATGGACACCACTATACAACATATGTGCTCCAAGCTGTTCTACAACAATATCTAAAAATTGAAGATTTCCTTACATTCTACTTTGCGGAGATCCAATCAATAATTTCATACGGTATTCTGCTTTGGGGATGCTGTTCAGAAATTGACTCCATCTTAATAGTGCAGAAGAAAATTATCAGAATCCTAATGGGTATCAAGATCACTGACACCTGTAAACAACATTTCAAGAAGCTGGGTATTCTAACAGAGAGAACTAGAAGTATTTGTTCACGTTGGAACGCGCGGGCGCGGGCGCGGTAGACGTGGCGAGTTCGCCGCCAGGCGTTTGCGCAAGTGTGACCTGTTGTCAGGTTAGGTTAGGTTAGTATACTAACCTAAGTTTAAGTTTTGGTTAGTATACTAAGCTGAACAGCACTAATAAACTCTTCTGTACTGAAAGACATGATGAAAACATGCTATCGTTTCTAGTGATAAGTTCGTACTGGTTGAACTTACTGACGTCGTGAGTGAATCGCGCGTTCCGCCGCTAGTTCGACGTGAACACACACAAACATCTGACGCGTTTGATATTGCCGCGAGCGCGCGCCAGTCGCTAGCTTGCCCGCTACGTGCGTTTCGTACGTGAACACTTCGATATTACGCCATATGTTTGATATTTCGTGGCCGCGCCCGCCACCACGCCAGCGAGTCAACGTGAATGAGCAGGAAGTCCACGTTCATAATGCGTCCCAAAAAGCAAACAGACACCAAATGCAAAGTGCACAGGCCAATATCGCTAATGAATCACGCATTAAAAATATTCCTACGCATCATACACACCAGGCTATTTAATAAACTTCAAGGTCTAAGCGGAGACACTCAGTTCGGATTTAAGAGCGGCACCGGTACACAAGAAGCAACATTTTGCCTAAACACATTGGTACAAAACTGCTGTGACCAAAGAAAGGACATCTTCCTGTTTTTCATCGACTATGAAAAGATGCTCGATAGTTCCAACCACGAACGTCTCATCGAACATCTGAAAAGAGCTGCTATAGATGAAATAGACGTAAGAATAATCCAAAACCTGTACTGGCAACAGTCGGCCAACGTAAGAATCAACGACCGATTAACGACAGAAGAAATCACGATAAAAATTTAAGGAAAAATTAAAACATTAGGGATGCATAATGTCACAAATGCTGTTTAATCTCTGCCTCGAAAAAATATTCGCAGAGGCTTTCGATGATCTAGAAATTGGAATTAGGTGAACGGTAGCACAACAAACAATATAAGATACATACGCACACGACACAGTGATCATAGCCAGCAACCAGACCTGCAGCTAATAATGAACGACATAAACAGCAAGGGGTCAGAGCCCGGACTAAGAATGAACAGATCCAAAACAAAATTCATGGTTATTAGACAGGAGTGTCCATCGCGGTAGAGGGGCAAACAACCGAAAGAACTATGAGCACGGAATACCTAGATACACCAGCAAACGACACATGGAATCCACTACAAGGGATCAAAAGTATGGTAGAACTAGCCAGGCATTCAACAAATACAGGCAGACATTCAACAAATTACGTCCCTTGTTATGCGACAAAAACCTAAATTTAGAAAACCGCCACAGAACGATCAAATGCTACGTTTGGCCAGTCCAACTGTATGGAAAAGAAACCTGGACGATAAAAGTAGCATCCATTAACAAGATCGAGGCTTTCGAGATGTGGACACACCGAAGAAACGGAGCATTCTTCCGTGAGTCCACATCTCGAAAGCCTCGATCTTGTTAATGGATGCTACTTTTATCGTCCAGGTTTCTTCTCCATCCAGTAGGTCTGGCCAAACGTAGCATTTGATCGTACCACGGAAGGACCACTTTACCAAGGAGGAGGTGCTGAGAAAGGCAGAAGTGGACAGATTACTATTCAATACCATAAAGCAGCGCAAGATCGGGTCACATACTAATGGGCCAAAATATCAAATTCCCCAGTTTATACTCGAAGGAAAGATAGAACGCAGAAGGCGCATCGGACGTAAACAGCTATCATAGCTTAGGAACATCAGAAACTGGACCGGAATCAAAAAGTTTACTGGCATGTGCCAAGCAGCAATCAACAAAACATTATTCAATAAATGATAATTCCCCAACGCACAGAGGTGTAAAGCAACAGAAGAAGAAGAAGATCAGCGGTAGAAGCTATAGGAGAGGTAATAAAGGCGGTCAGAAGTATGCACAGAAGAACAGAAGATTCTTCACATTAGTCACCATCGATATCCAAAACGTTTTTAACTCAGTCCCAAGGTACGAGCTGATGGAAGCACCAGAAAGGATGAAAAAGCAGCAAGCCTTCCATAAAGGATGAAAATCCAAAATATTAGCTAATCCCAAATACTAGCTAATTACCTACAGAGTAGGAGAATTTACGTAGATGGCAAGGAGGAGTTAATGTTGTTCTGCGGGGTACCACAGGTATCAATACTAGGACCATCACTGTGATACGTATATTAAAATGAGGTCTTACAGATTAAGATGCCCCAAGGGTAAGGCCATAATAGCAAGAGGTGAAAAGGTAGCAAATAGCACAAACTGTGCTATTGGACACATTATAAAAACGACCACGAAAATGAAGTTGAAGCTTGAGCAGAGCAAGAGGGAAATGGTGGTACTATATGGAGGCAGAAAGCCACCCATCATCACACTGAAAGTCGAAAACACATTCTTCAGGTCGTTCCTTGCGCATCATCTCTTTGCGATTTGATGCCATTCTTTCCAGCCATCTTCTTTGCTGTCTTCCAGTGCTTCGTTTTGTTGCTCTTGGTCTCCAGTGAGTAATCCTTGTCGGTGTTTTCCCTGGCTACGTGTCCTACGTAGCTCCACTTAATTTCTACGCTTTAACTTTAGTTCGCAATCTGATCCAATGGTTTATTATTCTGTCTCTTAAGCTTATTCCGAGCAGAGCGCGTTCCATTACTCGTTGGGAGGTTTTATCTATTTGCACTCTTTGCTGCACATGTCATGTTTCCAGGCCATATGTCGTAACGGACAATATGCACATATATACTTTTCGTTTTAGGCAGTGCGGTATGTCTGGGTTTTTGAGTATGTGTCTGAGTTTGCCGAAAGCAGCCTAGCTCTGACTTATTCTTTTGGTTATTTCTGTTGCCTGATTTTCCTTCCCCAGCTTTGTCAATCAAGACTAAAGCGGCCAAAAATACCTGGGGGTATGGTTCTATCATAATATGAGGATGGTGGAATATGTCAGGCAAGCAGCAATAAAAGCCGAAAAATCAATTACAGCACTAACAAAACTGATGCCAAGAATTAAGGGGCCGTCTGTCTTCAAAAGCAAAATTGCAAGCACAGTACCGCACTCCATCATGCTTTATATTGCACAGATATGGTGCGATACCCTCAATCATAAAATCTATAGAAATGTGCTGGAAGCACTACAAAGAACGATAGTTATAAGAATTACACGCAGCTATCGAACTCTTATAATGGCCATCGCAATCACGCCCATCAAACTCATGGTTGAACAAAGGAAAAAGGCAAGCAGGAAAACAAGGGAAGAAAAAGATAACATCAAAGTGAATGTAATCCAGAAATGGCAAAGGAAATGGACACAAGACACGGGGAAAGCAGCCTGGATCAGAAACTTAGGATTATCAGGAAGCAGAGTAATTTCGAATACCATCTCACTCAATTCCTGACACGGATGCATCAAATCATATCTTAAGCGTTTTAAGATTATTAACGATGACCTCAGCCCCCACTGTAACGTGGACGAGACACCATAGCACATCTTTTATAACGTGGACGAGACACCATAGCACATCTTTTATAACGTGGACGAGACACCATAGCACGCATACATAACTATATAAAGAACATCCTAACAATGATGAAAGCGGGAGAAAGAAATGCCGGGAAGATCTCAAGGCTTAATACATAGGGGAGAGAGAAAAGCTCCTCCGGGCGATCCAACCTGAAGATAATAATGAAATCCGTGATGGAAAAATAATATCGTCAAGTGGACTAAGGATCTAGCGGATGAAAACTACGCACTCAGGCTGGTAGAGCTTCCACCAGCCACAAATTAAAAAAAAGTCTTGTCTGTCTAGTCTCGTCTGCCTAGTCTTGTCTGTCCAGTCTCGTCTATATTGTCTCGTCTATCTAGTCTCGTCTGTCAAGCTTCGTCTGTCTGGTCTTGTTTATCTAGCCTCGTCAGTCTAGTATTGTCTATATAGTCTCGTCTGTCCAGTCTCGTCTGGATAGCCTCATCTGTCTAGAAGGGTCTGTCCATTCTCGCCTATCTAGTCTCATCAGTCTAGTCTCGTATGCCTAGTATCGTCTATCTAGTCTCATCTGTTTAGTCTCATCTGTTTAGTCTCGTCTGCCAAGTCTCGTCTATCTAGTCTCATCTGACTAGTTTTGTCTGCCTACTCTCGTCTATATATTATCGTCTATCTTTGCTCGTTTATCCAGTATCGTCTACTTGGTGTCGTCTGCATAGTCTCGTCTGTTTAGTCTAGTGCGACTAGTCTCCTCTGTCTAGTCTCGTCTGTGTAGTTTCGTGTGTCTAGTCTCGTCTGTCCAGTCTCGTCTGTCTAGTCTCGTCTATCTAGTCTCGTCTGTCTAGTCTCGTCTGTCTAGTCTTGTCAGTCTAGTCTCGTCTGTCTAGTCTTGTCTGCCTAGTCTCGTCTGTTTAGTATCGTCTGTCTAACCTCGTCTGTCTAGCATCCTCTGTCCAGTCTCATCTGTCTAGTTTCGCCTAACTAGTCTCGTCTGTCTAGTCTCATCTGTTTAGTCTCGTCTGCCAAGACTCGTCTATCTAGTCTCATCTGACTAGTTTCGTCTGCATAGTCTCGTCTATATATTATGGTCTATCTTTGCTCGTTTATCCAGTCTCCTCTACTTGGTGTCGTCTGCATAGTCTCGTCTGTTTAGTCTAGTGTGACTAGTCTCCTCTGTCTAGTCTCGTCTGTCTAGTCTCCTCTGTCTAGTCTCGTTTGTCCAGTCTCGTCTATCTAGTCTCGTCTGTCTAGTCTCGTCTGTCTAGTCTCGTCTGTCTATCATACTGTCTATCATACATATTTTTGCTCAAAGTTTACGCGTAAAACTAAAAGTACAATAGCCTTGTTGCCTATATTGCTCTTCAAGCAAGGCTATCATACAGATTTCTGCTCAAAATTTACGCGTAAAACCCAAAGTGCAATAGCCTTGTTGTCTATATTGCTCATCAAACAAGGTTATTATACAGATATCTGCTCAAAGTTTAAGCGTAAAACTCAAAGTACAATAGCCTTGTTGCCTATATTGCTCTTTAAACAAGGCTATCATACAGATTTCTGCTCAAAGTTTACGCTTAAAACCCAAAGTTTAAATGCCTTGTTGCCTATATTGCTATTCAAACAAGGCTATCATACAGATTTCTGTTCAAAGTTTACGCTTAAAACCCAAAGTTTAATAGCCTTGTTGCCTATATTGCTCTTCAAATAAGGTTATCATACAGGTATCTGCTCAAAGTTTAACGGTAAAACCCAAAGTACAACAGCCTTGTTACCTATATTGCTCTTCAAACAAGGCTATCATACAAATGTCTGCTCTGTAATAATATGTCTGTATAATAAATGTCTGTAAAATGTCTGCAATAAATGTCTGTAAAAGTTTACGCGTAAAACGAAAGTACAATAGCCTCGTTGATATTGCTTGATCGATAAAGCCTGGGTTATATTAGAACCACGCCGCGTGTCGCAACGCGTGGGATTGCCATCGGTTACATACATTTAGTATGAACGTGATTACATTAGCTCAGTCCCGCGTGTCGCCGAGCGAGCTGACTCCACGCAGACCACTCGATTTCGATCGGCGTGGCATCGCTGGCGGGGGAAGTAACGCGTTGGTTATAACGTACAAGCAGACGTCTACCACACTTTGCGCGCAAAATGTCCGCCGACGAAATTATTGGGTTAGTAAGAGAGTATAAATTTTTGTATGATCCGAAAAATAAGGATTAAGGATTATTTTTTTTGAATATATTTTTCAATCAAAAAATGTACGTCATTAAATTGTGTTTTTGTTATCCTGAAATATTGATGAATTTCCTCTTAATGCATTTACTGGGTGCACTCAGTATCTCCTCTTCTTTCTTTTCTTGTTGAGTAGGCTTAACATAAATATGTAGGCAATATCTTCTTCAAGATCCGTATCCGAGTCGGAAGAGAACATTGCAAATAGGTGCGGATGTTTTCCTCGGCTTATCGACTAGCAATGTTTACGCGGTCGCCACTGAACTGACACAAAAATTTCATCAGCACGCGCGGCGACGCGACACTGTAGTATAATCACAGCCCGTTGCGCGAGGCAGCGTTGCGACACGCGACGTGGCTCTAATACAACCCCGGCTTAAGGCTGCAAATGTATCCTTTCCTTTTTGCAACTTTTCAGACTCAAGGCACGTATTAATTCTAACAGCGAGAAAAACCTAAAGTAGTCTTGTTTTTCTAACTCAACACACAAGGCTATCATACACTTGGTCTTAACAGGGAAGACATCACATTAATGTTATGAAAGGAAACAAAATAATTTGTGCATTTGGACTTTTTTTTTGATGATCAGGAGATATGTTGAGATATCTACCTTGTTGCTTTAGAAATGGCTAGTGATTTCGGCTAGATAATAATTTGACTCTAATTTCTAATAACTAGTTTCATTTAAGGTATTACCTCTGATATCAATAAAATAATAAAATCAAATACATCGACAATATTTTGTGAAATTACCGCAAATGTTCAAGTTAAGACTATAAATATCTATACAAGAAGGATAAATACAATATCCATGATATCTATGATAGATGCAATATCCATAAACAAACTCGTTGGTTTTGACAACAAAATGCGAAAATGTTGAATGTAAACGATCTTGGTTTTATAAGTATAGATCTACAATGACGTTGGATTATCTATGATAGATACATCATATATAAATTGGCATTTAATTTGCACTACTAAATCTCTAAATATTTTTATTGTTTCAAATTTGGTGTTGTTATCACGTTTAGATTATCTATGATAGATAAGTTATCTTGAAACAAACGTGAAAATTATAAAGGAAACAAAATTGGCCTTTGATAAGTAGTTTATCTGTGGTAGATTAGATCTCTTGTTTATCAACTAGAATAACTAGGAAAATTTAACTGAAACAATAAAATTACTCAAACGTTTTGGATTATCTATGATAGATACATTATCTATTTTGTGGCAGTTAACTTGACGAATTTGCTTCAAAGTCTCAAGCTTCATATTGTTGTTTCAAATTCCCAGTTGATCCCATATTAACATTGAGATTATTTAGCTATCTTTAGACAAACAAGCGAAATTATCTATTTTAGACATTCTGTCTACAAATTGGTAGATAATTGGCAAATAGTTCTTATCACAAATATTCTTGTCGTTTCAAATTGCTGATTGATGAAATATTTCGAATATCTATGATAGATAAGCTGGTACTTACAAATTAACGCCACCACAGATACATTTTTAAATGCCGCCAATCTACACATAAAATTTTTATGATAAATCATAAAATAAAACATTTTATTCAAAATTAAAATATTTTTAAATCTGAAAATACTTAACCCCGGTCAAATTAGGTTGCCGCCGCGAAGCGAACAGATAAATTAAGACAACATACGCGCGAACTCTCGATTCAATATATAGCGGTGGTGGCGTAAATACGTAAGTACCAAAAAGTTATTTAAACAAACGGTAAAATTATCTAGGAAGACACGAAATTGAATAAACCTCCTAAATCTCCTCCCAATACCATGGATTATATATGGTAGATACGCCTTTCTATATGCTAAGATTGCGACAATAAGTTATGAATGTTACGTAATGTTATGTATATACAGAGCGAAAGATTTGGTTGAATAGATTTCGACGATAAATTCGTGTGAAGCAGAACGTTTTCTTTTTGGTGGAAATATTTCTATGGTAGAATAATTGGGGAATTTTCGATGGTTTTAAACCCTTTACAGTATCAAAAAACACCGAAAAACGTCTTTGAAACTTAAGGTTTAAACAAAAAATCACTTTAACAAATACATATTATATAAATTTACGTGTTTCTATAATATTTTATTACTTATTTTAGATTTCATTTTACCTCGTAATCATTTTTTTTTCTAAATTTTTCTTTGCAATTTATTTCAAAAATTTACCTTTTAATATATAATCATTTCTTTTTTTACTATTCCCTTCAATTTTCTTTTACCCTTTTCTTCTAAACACTACATAATTTTCTCTCATGAAAATATATTATTATTACAATTTAACATTCATATAGATTCTTCTAGAAACAAAACCTCTGCACTAACCCTACCGATTACAAAGGAAACACTACAAACAATTCAATTACAACAAAATGTTATTACAAGATTACACTAAACAAACATTAATTACACAGTCGAAATCAAAAACAGATTCTTGTAGCTTACTAACTTTAACTAAGGAAAGATTCTTGTCTATCGGAATTCTTCAATATCGAATTCTCAATTTCTTCTAAATACCTCTAATCTAATCATAGATTAATATGGCACGAAATCTTGTGTACTTCAATGTACAAAGTAAGTGTACTTCAAGGGTCCATAGTGGAAGCCACGACACTAAATTAAAATGCGATTGACTTCAAATAACCTGATCAGACTTAAATCACAGAACGCAATCCATAATTTACTTTTTTAATTAAAAAAATATATATTTAATTGGTTTTCACAAATTTTTATAAACAAAATGGTAAAATGTTAAAAATATCAAAAATGCTTTGTCTATGTCCAATTGTTTCTTCTACTTGTGTTAAATTGTTTAAACTCACCGTATTGAATTCTTACATGTATAACTCTTGTCTAGTTTACTTGTCTTGTCTGTCTAGTCTTGTCCGTCTAGTCTTGTCCGTCTAGTCTTGTCGGCCTAGTCTTGTCCGTCTAGTCTTGTCCGTCTAGTCTTGTCTGTCTAGTCTTGTCTGTCTAGTCTTGTCTGTCTAGTCTTGTCTGTCTAGTCTTGTCTGTCTAGTCTTGTCTGTCTAGTCTTGTCTGTCTAGTCATGTCTGTCTAGTCTTGCCTGTCTAGTCTTGTCTGTCTAGTCTTGTCTGTCTAGTCTTGTCTGTCTAGTCTTGTCTTTCTAGTCTTGTCTGTCTAGTCTTGTCTGTCTAGTCTTGTCTGTCTAGTCTTGTCTGTCTAGTCTTGCCTGTCTAGTCTTGTCTGTCTAGTCTTGTCTGTCTAGTCTTGTCTGTCTAGTCTTGCCTGTCTAGTCTTGTCTGTCTAGTCTTGTCTGTCTAGTCTTGCCTGTCTAGTCTTGTCTGTCTAGTCTTGTCTGTCTAGTCTTGTCTATCTAGTCTTGTCTGTCTAATCTTGTCTGTTTTCGATAACTATATTAATTAATTATCAATTAGTACTTTACATAAACAGTCTTTTCATCACTTAAATTAATTTGAACGACTGATACGATAATTAACGCATTTATTGCTACATTGAAATTAAAATTAAAAACTCGCGAGATCGACGAATAATTGAAAAGAGCAAATCTAAACTTGTTGCAATTCAACCCGACTTGGCTATAAATCATTTCGTTTTAATGTTTGAATATCAAAACGATTTTTGTTTAATCAAATTGAGTTACGGCCGGCGTTCAATGGCGAAACGAAATAATAAAACGCGCGTTATGTATTGTGATTTCCATGCAAACTGTTCAATAACACGGGCACGAAGAAAATCAAGAATCGAACTTTGTGAATGTTGCCAAAGAAAAACTGTAAAGGAACTTGCAATCTTAGTTGGACAACTATTTCAATTTCGCTAAAGGAAAATAAGTTTCAAGTTTGCTTTCAGTATCTGATTCAGATACTATCGGACCAAATACATCCCTTTAATCTTCTCTAATTGGAACGGACCAAAGCTAAGGGATTTCAATTCTCGTTTAAAAATCTGATACTAAACTTAGTCTAGTCTAGTTATCGATTTAATCTATATCGATATTTAGTTAAAACTAATAGTCTTGCTTTGTCTGATCTATCTATTAGATAAAATAGTGCTGATTAAATAATAGCAAGATTAGCAAAACTGTTTTATCTTCCTAGACTTAACAATCTAATTCTACTAGTTACTGTCTAGTCTTTTCTGTCTAGTCTTGTCTGCCTAGTCTTGTCTGTCTAGTCTTGTCTGTCTAGTCTTGTCTGTCCAGTCTTGTCTGTCTAGTCTTGTCTGTCTAGTCTTGTCTGTCTAGTCTTGTCTGTCTAGTCTTGTCTGTCTAGTCTTGTCTGTCTAGTCTTGTCTGTCTAGTCTTGTCTGCCTAGTCTTGTCTGTCTAGTCTTGTCTGTCTAGTCTTGTCTGCCTAGTCTTGTCTGTCTAGTCTTGTCTGTCTAGTCTTGTCTCTCTAGTCTTGTCTGTCTAATCTTGTATGCCTAGTCTTGTCTGTCTAGTCTTTCCTCTCTAGTCTTAACTGTATAGTCTTGTCTGTCTAGTCTTGTCTCTCTAATCTTGTCTGTTTAGTCTCTCTAGTCTTATCTGTCTAGTTTTGTCTGTTTAGTCTTGTCTGTCTAGTTTTGTCAGTCTAGTCTTGTCTGTTTAGTGTGGTCTTTCTAGACATGTCTTTATAGTTTTGTCGGTCTATTCTTGCCTGTGTAGTCTAGTCTTTGTCTGAATTTATTTCAAGATACCATTAGCGATTAGATAAACGTATGTATGAACAAGTTTAATCTTGTTTATACAGGCGCGTTTAAAACACGCTATTGAACTTCTTTGAACTTTCAATAAATTAGCTTCTGCATATGATATCCGTTAATCTTGCTATTTGATATCAAACTGACTTACATAGTAGACAATTTTAAAATTATTAATTTTTCCTAAATTAGGTTTTGCATAAAGCAAGCTTTCTTTAATCTTGCTAATTGAAATCAAACAGATTTAGAAGACATTTAAACTTGTTTGAACTTGCAATCAATTAGCTCGTTCATATGTGTAAGGGTCCTTTGAACAGTGAGAAAATTGTCAAACTGAAGATTGCATGTTAGTTAAACTGCTCGAAGCCAAACCCGTTTTGTGTTTGTATGGAAGTAGTGGATGCGGTTTGGTTTTGTTGAATTCAAGGAGATTTGACTAATCTTGCCTGTTGAAAATAAAGTAAGATTTTCGAAATTAATTCAGTGATTAAAGTTTCAAGACTTGAAGAGGTAATCAAATCTGTTCGAGATATATATTGTTGTTATTCTATAAAGGAAAGAAAGCTAAAATTCTAAGATTCATATTTTTTCAATTTCCTTCAATTGGCTGTGCTTTCTCTGTTCGTCTGTTTTACTACATCAAGGTTAACCTTATGGGCATGGTTTTCTTTTGTAATATTTGCCTTTTTAACA
Source organism: Phosphuga atrata (assembly GCA_944588485.1). Lineage (NCBI taxonomy): Eukaryota > Metazoa > Arthropoda > Insecta > Coleoptera > Silphidae > Phosphuga > Phosphuga atrata. The sequence continues at coordinate 3,848,249 of OX155902.1, read as the reverse complement.
CTGCATCCCTACAAAGATAAAAATCTAACTAAAAATAATTTTGTCGAGAAAACTCTTGAAAATGAAGTTATCTATCTTTATTCAGACTAACTGCTTAATAAATTGTACAAGAAAAAACTTCAGCTTTATGGCAAAATGTATAAAAAAAAACAAATCAGTAGATTGTGCATAAATCGAAAATCAGTAAGAAATCTTATAATTTGTTCAACATTTCTAACTTCTTAATATTTTGTATATGGCTTGACCATCATCTTTGCTCAAATTTAATTTCAATTATTATTATATACTTATTGCTTAATAATTTGGATATATTAAAAACATTTTTGTAAACTAAATTGCCTAAAATGATGAAACCTGTGTTTTATTGCCAAAATTGTTGACTTATTGCTGATTGTGTTTATAGTGTCTTTATTGTGCTCAGTCTTGTCTGCCCAATCTAGTCTAGCTAGTCTTGTCTGTCTACTCTTGTCAGTCTAGTCTTGACAGTTTAGTATTGTTTAGCTAGTCTTGTCGGTCTGGTATTGTCTGTCTAGTCTTGTCTGTCTTGTCCTGTCTGTCTAGTCTTGTCTGTTTACTCTTGTCTATCTAGTCTTGTCTGTCTAGTCTTGTCTGTCTAGTCTTGTCTGTCTAGTCTTGTCTGTCTAGTCTTGTTTGTCTAGTCTTGTCTGTCTAGTCTTGTTTGTCTAGTCTTGTCTGTCTTGTCTGTCTAGTCTGTCTAGTGTTGTCTGTCTAGTCTTGTCTGTCTAGTCTTGTTTGTCTAGTCTTGTCTGTCTTGTCTGTCTAGTCTTGTCTGTCTAGTGTTGTCTGTCTAGTCTTGTCTGTCTAGTCTTGTTTGTCTAGTCTTGTCTGTCTTGTCTGTCTAGTGTTGTTTGTCTAGTCTTGTCTGTCTAGTCTTGTTTGTCTAGTCTTGTCTGTCTTGTCTGTCTAGTCTTGTCTGTCTAGTGTTGTCTGTCTAGTCTTGTCTGTCTAGTCTTGTCTGTCTAGTCCTGTTTGTCTAGTCTTGTCTGTCTAGTGTTGTCTGTCTAGTCTTGTCTGTCTAGTCTTGTTTGTCTAGTCTTATCTGTCTAGTCTTGTCTGTCTAGTCTTGTCTGTCTAGTCTTGTCTGTCTAGTCCTGTTTGTCTAGTCTTGTCTGTCTAGTCTTGTCTGTCTAGTCTGTCTAGTCTTGTCTGTGTAGTCTTGTCTGTCTAGTGTTGTCTGTCTAGTCTTGTCTGTCTAGTCTTGTCTGTCTAGTCCTGTTTGTCTAGTCTTGTCTGTCTAGTCTGTCTAGTCTTGTCTGTCTAGTCTTGTCTGTCTAGTCTTGTCTGTCTAGTCTTGTCTGTCTAGTCTTGTCTGTCTAGTCTTGTCTGTCTAGTCTTGTCTGTCTAGTCTTGTCTGTCTAGTCTTGTCTGTCTAGTCTTGTCTGTCTAGTCTTGTCTGTCTAGTCTTGTCTGTCTAGTCTTGTCTGTCTAGTCTTGTCTGTCTAGTCTTGTCTGTCTAGTCTTGTCTGTCTAGTCTTTTCTGTCTAGTCTTGTCTGTCTAGTCTTGTCTGTCTAGTCTTGTCTGTCTAGTCTTGTCTGTCTAGTCTTGTCTGTCTAGTCTTGTCTGTCTAGTCTTGTCTGTCTAGTCTTGTCTGTCTAGTCTTGTCTGTCTAGTCTTGTCTGTCTAGTCTTTCCTCTCTAGTCTTAACTGTATAGTCTTGTCTGTCTAGTCTTGTCTGTCTAGTCTTGTCTGTCTAGTCTTGTCTGTCTAGTCTTGTCTGTCTAGTCTTGTCTGTCTAGTCTTGTCTGTCTAGTCTTGTTTGTCTAGTCTTATCTGTCTTGTCTGTCTAGTGCTGTCTGTCTAGTCTTGTCTGTCTAGTCTTCTCTGTCTAGTCCTGTTTGTCTAGTCTTGCCTGTCTAGTCTGTCTAGTGTTGTCTGTCTAGTCTTGTCTGTCTAGTCTTGTTTGTCTAGTCTTGTCTGTCTTGTCTGTCTAGTTTTGTCTGTCTAGTGTTGTCTGTCTAGTCTTGTCTGTCTAGTCTTCTCTGTCTAGTCTTGTTTGTCTAGTCTTGTCTGTCTTGTCTGTCTAGTGTTGTCTGTCTAGTCTTGTCTGTCTAGTCTTGTTTGTCTAGTCTTGTCTGTCTAGTCTTGTCTGTCTAGTCTTGTATGTCTAGTCTTGTCTGTCTAGTCTTGTCTGTCTAGTCTTGTCTGTCTCGTCTTGTCTGTCTTGTCTGTCTAGTGTTGTCTGTCTAGTCTTGTTTGTCTAGTCTTGTCTGTCTTGTCTGTCTAGTCTTGTCTGTCTAGTGTTGTCTGTCTAGTCTTGTCTGTCTAGTCTTGTCTGTCTAGTCTTGTTTGTCTAGTCTTGTCTGTCTAGTCTTGTCCGTCTAGTGTTGTCTGTCTAGTCTTGTCTGTCTAGTCTTGTTTGTCTAGTCTTGTCTGTCTTGTCTGTCTAGTTTTGTCTGTCTAGTGTTGTCTGTCTAGTCTTGTCTGTCTAGTCTTGTCTGTCTAGTCTTGTTTGTCTAGTCTTGTCTGTCTTGTCTGTCTAGTGTTGTCTGTCTAGTCTTGTCTGTCTAGTCTTGTTTGTCTAGTCTTGTCTGTCTAGTCTTGTCTGTCTAGTCTTGTCTGTCTAGTCTTGTCTGTCTAGTCTTGTCTGTCTTGTCTGTCTAGTGTTGTCTGTCTAGTCTTGTTTGTCTAGTCTTGTCTGTCTAGTCTTGTCTGTCTAGTGTTGTCTGTCTAGTCTTGTCTGTCTAGTCTTGTCTGTCTAGTCTTGTTTGTCTAGTCTTGTCTGTCTAGTCTTGTCTGTCTAGTGTTGTCTGTCTAGTGTTATCTGTCTAGTCTTGTTTGTCTAGTCTTGTCTGTCTAGTCTTGGCTGTCTAGTCTTGTTTGTCTAGTCTTGTCTGTCTTGTCTGTCTAGTGTTGTCTGTCTAGTCTTGTCTGTCTAGTCTTGTCTGTCTAGTCTTGTTTGTCTAATCTTGTCTGTCTAATCTTGTCTGTCTAGTCTTGTCTGTCTAGTCTTGTCTGTCTAGTCTTGTCTGTCTAGTCTTGTCTGTCTAGTCTTGTTTGTCTAATCTTGTCTGTCTAATCTTGTCTGTCTAGTCTTGTCTGTCTAGTCTTGTCTGTCTAGTCTGTTTAGTCTTGTCTCTCTAGTATTGTTTAGTTGACTTGGTCTCGGCTAGTCTCGTCTATTTAGTCTGTCTAATCTGGTTTAAATTAGACAGACTAGTCTTGTCCTATCTGGATCTTAGTCTTGGTTTTAGACTTAATATACTGTTAGTCTTAGTCTTGTCTGGGGAATGTAGTACATCTACTCTAATTATTTAATGGTCGAGAAAAGTTAGCATATTACATTAATCTTGACCAATGATAGACTAATCTTGAAGGATTAGTAAAACGATTAACAACTTAACATAAATAAACTAAAAAGGAGAGAAATTCATAAAATGAATATCTTACTTTATTTTCAGTCGATTTTAATTTGTTGGAATCGAATTTGGAAAATTTTCATTGATTTTTGTGTTTCTTTTTTTGTAAAAGTATATAAAAATTGTGAGAAAATCTTTTTTATTACTCATGTGGGTTAAGTACTATCTTGGCGTACATTTTTTAGTGCGACAAATGGCTGTTTTTGGCTGCATTACCACATAACTTGGGTAACGCACGCAAATATTCAATGAAAATCGCTAAGTTACACTTAAAAAAAAACAATTAACCCCTTGACATACAATGACGTCTCTAAGACGTGATGTATATGTCATAAGATTACATGTATATGGATGGACACGTCAACGCGCATTTTATTCGTATGTCAAGGGGTTAAATAAATTAAATTAACACAATCAAAACCTCAATATTAAAAAAGTGACGTGAAAGTGACAGAAATTTTTATCCCGCAAAATTAAAATTAAAATTAAAGAAAACGTTTTAACAGGTTGACTGCCATGTGCGACACATGTGGTACACACCTTCTTTGATACTGTCGCCACGCTTAATTGACGTAAAAAGTTCCGTGAAACCAGCAACTTTTTTTCCAAAACTCTTATTTTCAAGGTTCAGTATGTAATCTTCGTTCAGTATGTTATCTTCAGTATGTTATATTCAGTATGTTGTCTCCGAGGCCACACAACTGATTTTTCCATATGATTCCTGCTTTGTGAGTAACTTCTGTGGAACACAATTCGATTGAATTTCAAATGTGCCGTGCACCAGTGGAGCTCACTTCGTTTGTTGTTGGTTTAGGGTGTGCCCCCCATTTGGTACCACTGGTGGTTTTTGGCAATGCTGCTAAAAACACGTGGCAGTCAACCTGTTAAAATGAGACTGGGGAGAGTTCTTATGACGAATCCACCCCACCGGACACAATTCAAAAAGAAAATTCTTCATTTATGATTCTATTTTCATTGTATGGCCTCTGGATTCCAAACTTGTAAGATACGTCCCCTCCTCGCATGAGTAATCAAAAACATTATCTGCAACTCGTGCGGTATTGCCAATTGCCTTCTAGAGCGAATGTGCTTATATTTCGCTCTCACCCAATTTCGCTCTCGTGCACAATTGACAACTTACCGCCCTAGTTGTACAATATACTATTGTGTTGTTATCATAATGTTAAAGTTTCTAGATATCTTGCGTCGGTTACATTGAAAATGAACGGTTTTGCTTAATTAATCGAAAATTGATGTTTCTAAAAAATAAACAAACAAATAAATAAAACGAAAAAAACGAAAAAAATAAAAAAAAAAACAACGAAACATAAAAAAATTGTGCGAAATATTTTGCGAACCGTCAGAAGTTTACAAAATAGATTTTTTTATTTGCTTTACCTGAATAATTACAAAACAAAACAAAACAAAAATTAACAGAAAATTATTGTATAAATAAAAAAAATGTTTTACGTTTATAATAATAATAATAATGATGATTAAACCCACTTAATTGTTGATATTATATAGATATAAAAAATTGTTTATTATTTAAAAAAAATATTTTGAATGTGCAACAGCAAAAATTATTCCAAAGAATTTGTCTAATTTCTTGTTGATGGTTTGGAAGGGTATAATGTATACATGTGAGGGGATGGTGTGAAGACGGGGAGATACAGGGCACTCGATTCTTTGATTAAGGACGTGTTTAGAAGTGCCACTGAGATCTCCCCTGGCTGTCTCATTCACCTGGGGTGTTGCTGCTCGAAGCCCACCGATCAAACTCAATCCCGGAATCGGGACTGACCCCGATCTGCGCCAGCGGACTCAGGAATTCCGAATGCTGCCGACACTTGCACTCCTCCACTAATCCACAGTTCCCACACTTGCGTCGCGTGCTGGACACCGTCCGCGGCTCCTGCTTCATCTGCTCCATCAGCGTCACCGGGCTCTGAGAGGAGACGTCCAGCTTCAGTTGCTTCTCGAAACTGTACAGTTGCTCCATGAAGTGGAAGTTCGGAGCGATCCGCGACTTGCGCGATCGCACCAGGTTGAACGCGTCGTTCAGGTTCAGCGAACACTTGTACATCAGGTATGCCACCGTTATCGTCACCGAGCGGCTGATCCCCGCCAGGCAATGCACCAACACTCCCTTCTGATTGTTCCTAGCCTCCTCTGAAAGCAAAATCAATATCAAAAACATGAAAAATAAATACTCTTTCAAATTAATTATTCAAAACAAGATGTAGACTTATATAACTTCATAGGACTAGACAGACAAGGCTAGAGAGACAAGATCAGACATACAAGCCTAGACAGACAAGACTAGATAGACAAGAGTGGAAAGACAAGACTAGACAGACAAGACTACACAGACAAGACTAGACAGACAAGACTAGACAGACAAGAATTGACAGACAAGACTAGACAGACAAGACTAGACAGACAAGACTAGACAGACAAGACTAGACAGACAAGACTAGACAGACAAGACTAGACAGACAAGACTAGACAGACAAGACTAGACAGACAAGACTAGACAGACAAGACTAGACAGACAAGACTAGACAGACAAGACTAGACAGACAAGACTAGACAGACAAGACTAGACAGACAAGACTAGACAGACAAGACTAGGCAGACAAGACTAGACAGACAAGACTAGACAGACAAGACTAGACAGACAAGACTAGACAGACAAGACTAGACAGACAAGACTAGACAGACAAGACTAGACAGACAAGACTAGACAGACAAGACTAGACAAACAAGACTAGACAGACAAGACTAGACAGACAAGACTAGACAGACAAGACTAGACAGACAAGACTAGACAGACAAGACTAGGCAGACAAGACTAGACAGACAAGACTAGACAGACAAGACTAGACAGACAAGACTAGACAGACAAGACTAGACAGACAAGACTAGACAGACAATACTAGACAGACAACACTAGAGAGACAAGACTAGACAGACAAGACTAGACAGACAAAGACTAGACAGACAAGACTAGACGGACAAGACTAGACAGACAAGACTAGACAGACAAGACTAGACAGACAAGACTAGACAGACAAGACTAGACAGACAAGACTAGACAGACAAGACTAGACAGACAAGACTAGACAGACAAGACTAGACAGACAAGACTAGACAGACAAGACTAGACAGACAAGACCAGACAGACAAGACCAGACAGACAAGACTAGACAGACAAGACTAGACAGACAAGACTAGACAGACAAGACTAGACAGACAAGACTAGACAGACAAGACTAGACAGACAAGACTAGACAGACAAGACTAGACAGACAAGACTAGACAGACAAGACTAGACAGACAAGACTAGACAGACAAGACTAGACAGACAAGACTAGACAGACAAGACTAGACAGACAAGACTAGACAGACAAGACTAGACAGACAAGACTAGACAGACAAGACTAGACAGACAAGACTAGACAGACAAGACTAGACAGACAAGACTAGACAGACAAGACTAGACAGACAAGACTAGACAGACAAGACTAGACAGACAAGACTAGACAGACAAGACTAGACAGACAAGACTAGACAGACAAGACTAGACAGACAAGACTAGACAGACAAGACTAGACAGACAAGACTAGACAGACAAGACTAGACAGACAAGACTAGACAGACAAGACTAGACAGACAAGACTAGACAGACAAGACTAGACAGACAAGACTAGACAGACAAGACTAGACAGACAAGACTAGACAGACAAGACTAGACAGACAAGACTAGACAGACAAGACTAGACAGACAAGACTAGACAGACAAGACTAGACAGACAAGACTAGACAGACAAGACTAGTCAGACAAGACTAGACAGACAAGACTCGACAGACAAGACTAGACAGACAAGACTAGACAGACAAGACTAGACAGACAAGACTAGACAGACAAGACTAGACAGACAAGACTAGACAGACAAGACTAGACAGACAAGACTAGACAGACAAGACTAGACAGACAAGAGTAGACAGACAAGAGTAGACAGACAAGACTAGACAGACAAGACTAGACGGACAAGACTAGACAGACAAGACTAGACAGACAAGACTAGACAGACAAGACTAGACAGACAAGACTAGACAGACAAGACTAGACAGACAAGACTAGACAGACAAGACTAGACAGACAAGACTAGACAGACAAGACTAGACAGACAAGACTAGACAGACAAGACTAGACAGACAAGACTAGACAGACAAGACTAGACAGACAAGACTAGACAGACAAGACTAGACAGACAAGACTAGACAGACAAGACTAGACAGACAAGACTAGACGGACAAGACTAGACAGACAAGACTAGACAGACAAGACTAGACAGACAAGACTAGACAGACAAGACTAGACAGACAAGACTAGACAGACAAGACTAAACAGACAAGACTAGACAGACAAGACTAGACAGACAAGACTAGACAGACAAGACTAGACAGACAAGACTAGACAGACAAGACTAGACAGACAAGACTAGACAGACAAGACTAGACAGACAAGACTAGACAGACAAGACTAGACAGACAAGACTAGACAGACAAGACTAGACAGACAAGACTAGACAGACAAGACTAGACAGACAAGACTAGACAGACAAGACTAGACAGACAAGACTATTCTGAGTTGCCCCATATAAAATCTAATTGTAATTATCACGAAATGATTTGTTGAAGTAATATATTACATTAGCAATATGATGAGATGATATAAATGTCTCTGAAAATGTTGTAAGTTCTGGAACGGGGTGGAGGCGTCGGGGGCGCGTTTGCAGGAGTGAATGAAACTTTGTTGACCCAGATAAGAGCGGACCATTCATGTTTCGTGAATGAAACGGCAATTCGATGTTAAGCTAGTGCGGGGGCGCCCATCCCCCGGTCCCACCGCGGCGGCGGCTGCCGCATCATCCCTCTTCCGCGCCCTCGTAACCTCCATCCGACTCGCGATATTGATTTTCGGGTTGGCGGCGCTCGGATTAATATACACACACACTGCAAATCCACCCACGGCCTCGTCGAATTCCAAAAATACATTTTGGTTCTAATTTATACACACAATACTAGTCTTGTCAGTCTAGTATTATCTGTGTAGCCTTCTCTGTCTAGTCTTGTGTGTCTAGTCTTGTCTGTCTAGTCTTGTCTGTCTAGTCTTGTCTGTCTAGTCTTGTCTGTCTAGTCTTGTCTGTCTAGTCTTGTCTCTCTAGTCTTGTCTATCTAGTCTTGTCTGTCTAGTCTTGTCTGTCTAGTCTTGTCTGTCTAGTCTTGTCTGTCTAGTCTTGTCTGTCTAGTCTTGTCTTTCTAGTCTTGTCTGTCTAGTCTTGTCTGTCTAGTCTTGTCTGTCTAGTCTTGTCTGTCTAGTCTTGTCTGTCTAGTCTTGTCTCTCTAGTCTTGTCTATCTAGTCTTGTCTGTCTAGTCTTGTCTGTCTAGTCTTGTCTGTCTAGTCTGTCTAGTCTTGTCTGTCTAGTCTTGTCTGTCTAGTCTTGTCTGTCTAGTCTTGTCTGTCTAGTCTTGTCTGTCTAGTCTTGTCTGTCTAGTCTTGTCTGTCTAGTCTTGTCTCTCTAGTCTTGTCTATCTAGTCTTGTCTGTCTAGTCTTGTCTGTCTAGTCTTGTCTGTCTAGTCTTGTCTGTCTAGTCTTGTCTGTCTAGTCTTGTCTGTCTAGTCTTGTCTGTCTAGTCTTGTCTGTCTAGTCTTGTCTGTCTAGTCTTGTCTGTCTAGTCTTGTCTGTCTAGTTCTTGTCTGTCTAGTCTTGTCTGTCTAGTCTTGTCTGTCTAGTCTTGTCTCTCTAGTCTTGTCTATCTAGTCTTGTCTGTCTAGTCTTGTCTGTCTAGTCTTGTCTGTCTAGTCTTGTCTGTCTAGTCTTGTCTGTCTAGTCTTGTCTGTCTAGTCTTGTCTGTCTAGTCTTGTCTGTCTAGTCTTGTCTGTCTAGTCTTGTCTCTCTAGTCTTGTCTGTCTAGTCTTGTCTGTCTAGTCTTGTCTGTCTAGTCTTGTCTGTCTAGTCTTGTCTGTCTAGTCTTGTCTCTCTAGTCTTGTCTATCTAGTCTTGTCTGTCTAGTCTTGTCTGTCTAGTCTTGTCTGTCTAGTCTTGTCTGTCTAGTCTTGTCTGTCTAGTCTTGTCTGTCTAGTCTTGTCTGTCTAGTCTTGTCTGTCTAGTCTTGTCTGTCTAGTCTTGTCTGTCTAGTCTTGTCTGTCTAGTCTTGTCTGTCTAGTCTTGTCTGTCTAGTCTTGTCTCTCTAGTCTTGTCTGTCTAGTCTTGTCTGTCTAGTCTTGTCTGTCTAGTCTTGTCTGTCTAGTCTTGTCTGTCTAGTCTTGTCTGTCTAGTCTTGTCTGTCTAGTCTTGTCTGTCTAGTCTTGTCTGTCTAGTCTTTTCTGTCTAGTCTTGTCTGTCTAGTCTTGTCTGTCTAGTCTTGTCTGTCTAGTCTTGTCTGTCTAGTCTTGTCTGTCTAGTCTTGTCTGTCTAGTCTTGTCTGTCTAGTCTTGTCTGTCTAGTCTTGTCTGTCTAGTCTTGTCTGTCTAGTCTTGTCTGTCTAGTCTTGTCTGTCTAGTCTTGTCTGTCTAGTCTTGTCTGTCTAGTCTTGTCTGTCTAGTCTTGTCTGTCTAGTCTTGTCTGTCTAGTTTTGTCTGTCTAGTCTTGTCTGTCTAGTCTTGTCTGTCTAGTCTTGTCTGTCTAGTCTTGTCTGTCTAGTCTTGTCTGTCTAGTCTTGACAAACGATCGACGTCTTGAAATGATTCCAAATGTAGATGTTTGTGTAACAACAAGATGAAAGTATTCTCGTGTTTAATGCATTGTATCCTGTTGGAATGAAATCGACACCCACAATTCGCACTTGTAGGTGTTATTGTTAATTGTTCGCAAGTTATTCACTCTCCATGCACTCATCATTGATATGCAAAGTGTAAACTGCACCGACAATGATTCATTGAAAATTAATACACAATAAACTCTTTATATTTCATTTCATTTAATCCATTTCAAACAATATATTCACAGAAGAAAAACAATTTCCCAGTCTAATCTGTTTAGTCTGTCCACTTTAGTCTGACTTGACCGTCTAGTCTTGTCTGCCTAGTCTTGTCTATTAAGTCTTATCTATATAGGCTTGTCTATCTAGTCGTGTCTGTGTAGTCGTGTCTATCTAGTCTTGTCTCTCTAGTCTTGTTTGTTAAGTTTTGTCTGTTTAGTTTTATCTGTCTATCCCTCACCTGGAAGTCACCTTGTCGCGGTGTGAGGGCTTAGTTTCGCAACATACCGTTGGACGTCACGACTGGAACAACTCCGGTCGGGGCGTTCGGCGGAGAGCGAACAACCCTTAATCCCAAGGTGCCATGCGACCAGTGCCGAAGCGACTGGTTGATGGCCAAGGGCAACCGGCCATCGCTTACGGAGCCCCTCTGATACCTGGCGACCTCAGAGGGTATCCAGCCTTACCACTATCAAGCGGGGCTCTGATGTGGTGGACCTTTAGTTCCCGACTCGTGGGATTCGAATGAGAAATAACACCAAACAAAAACAAAAATTCAATCCGTGTGTGCGGGATGTAACCGCCACACAATTGGTGGATCAGATGGAGCATGAGCCCCACGATCCGAGTGAGGGCACCAGTCGAGAGGGACCAACTCCCAGACTGTCGCCAAAAAGCAAGGGTAAGATGGTCAGTAACACCGTTACTACCACCAAGCCAAGGGAGACCCGCTCCCAAAACGGCTTCTAAAAGTCAGGGCAAGGTGACCAGTAACACAGTTACTCCCACCAAGCCCGCGACTAAGCAAGAGGAGACAAAGCCAAAGGTAGGTAAGAAGAAGACGAGATGGGCACATTCCTTGCCACCCCTAGGTAGTCCAGGCGGACTCGACGACCCATTGAGAAAGGGCCTCAGTGGAGCCGGGTTGAGATGGTATCTGCGCTTCTTAGCAGATGGGCTACAACCCGAGGAAGCTAAGAAGAGAGCAGTACAGAAAAAGGTGGGAACTACACCACAAACACAAGGAGCTGCCAAAAGAGAGCCTGATTCTATCACGCCCCAAGACAAGGCAGCTAAGAGACAGAAGGGGAACATCCAAAGTGAGGCAATGGGAGTGGTCAGCTACCTCAGCTGCCCTCCCAAGACTTCTAGGCCGAGCACCAGCTACGCCACCGCCGTCAAGGTGGTGAGGGTTGGTGTGATGTCCAGAGACTACCCAAGGAATCCCCTGAGTAAGAAGGACATGCCTGCTCTTGAGCAAGCAATTATGAAGGAGACAGTCGTAGACTGGTCTCACGAGATACAGTTTGAAAGAATACACTTCAAACCAGGACTAGTCATTGTCGACTGTGCAAATGAACAGACGGCAAAATGGTTGATGACAAGAGCGCCTATCCTAAGATATTGGGAAAGAGGGGCTCTGGTGGAGAAATTGGGTGATGATATCCCCAAGCCACACGTCATCACCATGTTCCTACCTAGGAGCGGGGACCAAACCCCGGAGGCCTCCATCAACTACCTCAGGGCCCAAAACAAAGGACTTAACATTTCCGAATGGAAGGTCCTTGGGTGCCGGGTGGAAAATGGGGGTCAACTCCTAACGGTGGGAATTGACGAAGAGTTCGCTGGAGTTATAGCGGAGGCCAACCATGGCCTCTATCATAGTTTCGGGCGAAAGAACGACGCCACACAAAAAACGAAAGAAGGAATATCGACAGCACAATCTCAAAGTGGATGGGAGAAATGCTGAGAACTAGAACGGCGGAGACACAAGTGGGAAGAGATACCATTAAGATCTCCACAACTCGAGGGTACCCACAGGGAGGTGTACTATCGCCGCTAATGTGGAGCCTGGTAGTTGATGAACTACTGGTTAGGCTAAACAACCTAGACATCAAATGTCAAGGTTACGCCGATGACATAGTCATAATGGCCGGAGGAAAATTTGAGGGAACGCTCTGTGAAATTGTTCAGCGAGGCCTAAAAGTAACTAGTAGATGGTGTCAAACAGTGGGACTGAGACTCAATCCGAGCAAAAGCACGGTGATACCATTTACTACAAGGGGAAAACTAAACTGGCTACATCCCATACTCATAGATGGGAAGGCAGTAGAATACCAACAGGAGATAAGGTATCTGGGTATCACACTAGATAGCAAACTCCTATGGAATAGACACGCTGAGGCAGTGGTAGGTAAAGCCAAACGCGCCCTAATGGTGCGCAGAAATCTGGCAGGAAAAACGTGGGGTTGTAACCCCACTATCCTGCGATGGATGTACACCATGATAGTGAGACCTGCAATCACTTATGGGGCAGTTGCGTGGGGAAGTAGAATCAAGCTGGCCTCTATGAGGAAACAGCTTGAGAAGATTCAAAGACTGGCGTGTGTCTGCATCGTGGGGGCGATGGGGTCGTGTCCGACAGCAGCATTGGAGCTGCTGCTGGATCTGACTCCGCTGCACCTTTTGGTGGAAAGCGCCGCCAGATCGGCGATCGTAAGGTTCAGCAAGGAAGGAATGGGCAGAGGTAAAATAATCGGGAGCAGAGACCGAAACAGCCTCGCTGCTAAGATGCCCTGGCTGGAAGTACCAAAAGACAAAATGGTATGCAAATACCACATCGAGAAAAACTACACAGCAATGTGTAGTAGTAAAGCCGATTGGAGCGACGGATCCTCAGCATACCACGTATAGCAAAATACCATCAAGTGGTATACAGATGGTTCGAAGACAAAGGAAGGCACTAGTGCAGGAGTGTTTGGACCTCACACCAGATACTTCGAATCAATGGGAACATCCCCAAGTATCTTCCAAGCAGAGGTACACGCAATCGAAAGATGTGCACAGTTTAACCTCGACAGGAATTACCGCAAAAAACGAATTGCTATCCTGCCAGATAGCCAAGCAGCCATCAAGGCCATTAGCTCATACACCATCAGATCCAAAGTGGTATGGGACTGTGTGGGGAAGCTGAACAAGCTTGGCAGGGATAATAAAGTAACGCTATACTGGGTACCAGGACACAATGGTATAGACGGAAACGAAGAAGCCGATCACCTAGCAAACAAGGGATCCAGTAGCCCCTTTATAGGTCCGGAACCCTTTTGCGATATGTGTGTGAACACCATCCACAAAAGTTTAGATGAAGAAACAAGAGGAAAATGGATGAAAACCTGCAAAGAACTTCCAGGGCTAAGGCAATCCAAAGTGATGCTGGGATCTTTTAACCAGAAGAGAACAAAAGCTTGCCTGTAACTAAACAGGAACAAGCTCGGAATTCTGACAGGAGCCCTGACGGGATACTGCAGACTTCAGAAACATCTTAAGGCCCTAGGCCCAGATGAGGATGACGGATGCAGATTCTGTGGCTCAGCAGAGGAAACCCCCATACATCTGTTCAAAGACTGCGGAGCATTACTCCGCAAGAGACAGATGTACCTTGGGGCTCACTGCTTGAACACAGAGGAGCTGCAGGCCTTGAATCCCACCCAGATCCTGAAATTCCTAAAGGAATCAGGATTAGAGTAGGCGCTCTAAATGGGTAAGTACACCAACACTTGGAGGAGGAGGGTGGGGTACAATAGATCTATAAAGGTCGCAGTACAAGTCGTCACCACCATATCTACAATCTTTATCTGTCTATTCTTGTCTGTCTAGTCCTGTGGGTCTAGTCTTGTCTATCTAATTTTGTTTGTCTGGTCTTGTCTGTCTAGTTTTGTCTATCTAATATTATCTATATAGTCTCGTCTGTCTAGTCGTGTCCATCTAGTCGTGTCCGTGTAGTCTTGTAGTCTCTAGTTTAGTCTGTCTAGTCTAGTCTGTCTAATCTTGTCTGTCTAGTCTTGTCTGCTTAGTCTTGTCTGTCTAGCTATGAACATCGTATGCAGAAGAAACAGGATTAAAGCGTTTGTTGCTTGAAAAACAATTTTCAACGCTGAAGAGTTGTGGCTTCACTACAAATAAATCTCGATTTATTTTATTGTAATTTGAAAGTAGCTTTTGGTGTAAGATAAATGAATTTGCAATAAAATCGGTTTAATTTTATTCACAAAAAAAATGAGGGATCGATGAGCGCGGAGGGAAAAAATGGGAAAGATAATGTCGTTTGCACGCGCGTAATCGTAATGGCCGGGGGCTGGTGATATCAATCAGTTACGGCGGATCCATCCGGTCGCAAATTCAATTAACATTTGTACAGATATCGATATTGACATTCGGGAAAACCATTTACATAAACTAAACTCGCTAATGAAATACACACAGTTTCCAACGAAAACACAACAAAAACTTATTTGCCTTTGCGTTTATATATGGGAAGTTAGTATGTGTTTTTCAAAGAACTATGAAGAAAAGAACTATGAAAGAAGAACTATGTGTTCTCCAAAAGAACTATGAACTATGAAGACAAGAACTATAAAAGAAGAACTATGTGTTCTCCAAAAGAACTATGAACTATGAAGAAAAGAACTATGAAAGAAGAACTATGTGTTCTCCAAAAGAACAATGAACTATGAAGAAAAGAACTATGAAAGAAGAACTATGTGTTCTCCAAAAGAACAATGAACTATGAAGAAAAGAACTATGAAAGAAGAACTATGTGTTCTCCAAAAGAACAATGAACTATGAAGACAAGAACTATAAAAGAAAAACTATGTGTTCTCCAAAAGAACAATGAACTATGAAGACAAGAACTATAAAAGAAAAACTATGTGTTCTCCAAAAGAACAATGAACTATGAAGACAAGAACTATAAAAGAAAAACTATGTGTTCTCCAAAAGAACAATGAACTATGAAGACAAGAACTATAAAAGAAAAACTATGTGTTCTCCAAAAGAACTATGAACTATGAAGAAAAGAACTATGAAAGAAGAAAAACTATGTGTTCTCCAAAAGAACAATGAACTATGAAGACAAGAACTATAAAAGAAAAACTATGTGTTCTCCAAAAGAACTATGAACTATGAAGAAAAGAACTATGAAAGAAGAACTGTGTGTTCTCCAAAAGAACTATGAACTATGAAGAAAAGAACTATGAAAGAAGAACTATGTGTTCTCCAAAAGAACAATGAACTATGAAGACAAGAACTATAAAAGAAAAACTATGTGTTCTCCAAAAGAACAATGAACTATGAAGACAAGAACTATAAAAGAAAAACTATGTGTTCTCCAAAAGAACTATGAACTATGAAGAAAAGAACTATGAAAGAAGAACTATGTGTTCTCCAAAAGAACTATGAACTATGAAGAAAATAACTATGAAAGAAGAACTATGTGTTTTTCAAAAGAATTATGAACTATGAAGAAAATAACTATGAAATATGAACTATGTGTTCTCCAAAAGAACTATAAACTATGAAGAAAATAACTATAAAAAAAAACTATGTGTTCTCCAAAAGAACTATGAAGAAAAGAACTATGAAAGAAGAACTATGTGTTCTCCAAAAGGACTATGAACTATGAAGAAAATAACTATGAAAGAAGAACTATGTGTTCTCCAAAAGAACTATGAACTATGAGGAAAATAACTATGAAAGAAGAACTATGTGTTCTGCAAAAGAACTATGAACTATGAAAAAAGAACTATGGAAGAAGAACTATGTGTTCTCCAAAAGATCTATGAACTATAAACAAAAGAACTATGAAAGAACAACTATGTGTTCTCCAAAACCGTACTTAGAAACTTTGCGATAGAGATGAGCATGGGACGAGTTTCTCGCTCCAGATCCCATTCCGTGGGACGGATTCCTGTCACTGTCCCATCCCATCGCATTTTCGTTCCACTGTCCCATCCCACAAACCTAAAATTTTCGTCCCATCCTATCCCATCCATACCGTCGCGCGGCCCATCCCCTTCATCCCATTTTTCCCCTACATCAGACCCTCTTGTCACTTCAGATTTTCTTAACGATAATTCGTTAAAACTTAATTTTTTCGTAATTTCTTTATCTGACAGTGAATAATCCTTTTTCGTCGCAAACTGATCGTAAGATTTGTCAGGAACTGTAACGTTATCCCAGAAATCCCCTGGGCTAGATATATTATGGAAATTGGATGGATAAGCAATTAATTATGCACGAACTAGATTTACTAGATTATCAAAACTCCGTCCCATACAAACATATAGTCCCATCCCAACCCACGCGACGTTCATACCACTCGTCCCATCCCATGGGACGATGGGATGGGTCGATAGGATCCCATGCTCATCTCTAGTTTGCGGGGAAACGCAATTACAAAGAAGCGCTAAAGCCGAGTGAGTGAAGACATTCTATCCAAAGCAGCGACACAAACGACTCACCAATCGCGTTACTTCTCGAGTGACACATTGCTACTTGCTGGAAAATAGACTCACCGATAAACTCGATGGCTTGCGGAAAGTAGCTGGCCAGGTTCTGGGACCAGTGATCCGTGATGGGGATTTGCATGTACTTGATGCTACCCGAATCTTCAAACACATTTGGTAAATCCGGCGTCACATTTAACACATACTGAAAACAAACACAAACTTAACACTAACTAAACTAGTCTGTCACGTTTGACAAGGCTATCCAATCGGTCTAGTATGTCCAGTCGGTCTAGTCGTGTCTGTGTAGTCTTGTCAATGTAATCTTGTCTGTATAGTCTTGTCTGTCTAGTCCTGACTGTCTAGTCTGTCTAGTCTTCTCTGTCTGGTCTTGTCTGTACAATCCTTAGTGTCTAGTCTTGTTTGTCTAGTCTTGTCTGTCTAGACTTGTCTGTCTAGTCTTATCTATCTAGTCTTGTCGGTCTAGTCCTGTCTGTCTAGTCATGTCTGTCTAGTCTTGTCTCTCTAGTCTTGTCTGTCTAGTCTTGTCTGTCTAGTCTTGCCTGTCTAGTATTGTCTGTCTAGTCTTGTCTGTCTAGTCTTGTCTGTCTAGTCTAGTCTGTCTAGTCTTGTCTGTCTAATCTTATCTGTCTAGTCTTGTCTGTCTAGTCTTGTCTGTCTAGTCTTATCTGTCTAGTCTTGTCTGTCTAGTCTTGTCTTGTCTGTCTAGTCTTGTCTGTCTAGTCTTGTCTATTTAGTTTTGTCCATCTAGACAATTAGTGATTTACCTGTATGCTGTGCCTAGCCAAGGCTTGACTGTCCTCACTGTTGGCAGCGTTTCCTAGATATAAGTACGGTAATATTTGAACCGGAAACACTCGGTCTTCTTCCAAGCCTGGGAACATTAATTAAGACTCAAAGTTAGTGCTGCTGGGATTACGGCGCGGCGTCAAGTTTTCTCTAGGTTAAACAAGATACGGCGAACGTACGAAACCAAGAAAAAGTCATTTGCAAGAAGATTTATAGACGCTCTCCACCTTAAATTCACATCAAAGCAAATTATCAAGGAAGATTAGATTAGTCTAGTCTTGTGTATTCAGTCTTGTTTAACTAGTCTTGTCTGTTTAGTCTTGTCTGTCTAGTATTGTCTGTCTAGTCTTGTCTGTCTAGTCTTGTCTGTCTAGTCTTGTCTGTCTAGTCTTGTCTGTCTAGTCTTGTCTGTCTAGTCTTGTCTGTCTAGTCTTGTCTGTCTAGTCTTGTCTGTCTAGTCTTGTCTGTCTAGTCTTGTCTGTCTAGTCTTGTCTGTCTAGTCTTGTCTGTCTAGTCTTGTCTGTCTAGTCTTGTCTGTCCAGTCTTGTCTGTCTAGTCTTGTCTGTCTAGTCTTGTCTGTCTAGTCTTGTCTGTCTAGTCTTGTCTGTCTAGTCTTGTCTGTCTAGTCTTGTCTGTCTAGTCTTGTCTGTCTAGTCTTGTCTGTCTAGTCTTGTCTGTCTAGTCTTGTCTGTCCAGTCTTGTCTGTCCAGTCTTGTCTGTCTAGTCTTGTCTGTCTAGTCTTGTCTGTCTAGTCTTGTCTGTCTAGTCTTGTCTGTCTAGTCTTGTCTGTCTAGTCTTGTCTGTCTAGTCTTGTCTGTCTAGTCTTGTCTGTCTAGTCTTGTCTGTTTAGTCTTGTCTGTCTAGTCTTGTCTGTTTAGTCTTGTCTGTCTAGTCTTGTCTGTCTAGCCTTGTCTGTCTGATCTTGTCTGTCTGGTCTTGTCTGTCTAGTCTTGTCTGTCTAGTCTTGTCTGTCTAGTCTTCTCTGTCTAGTCTTGTCTGTCTAGTCTTGTCGGTCTAGTCTTGTCTGTCTAGTCTTGTCTGTCTAGTCTTGTCTGTCTAGTCTTCTCTGTCTAGTCTTGTCTGTCTAGTCTTGTCCGTCTAGTCTTGTCTGTCTAGTCTTGTCTGTCTAATCTTGTCTGTCTAGTCCTGTCTGTCTAGTCTTGTCTGTCTAGTCTTGTCTGTCTAGTCTTGTCTGTCTAGTCTTGTCTGTCTAGTCTTGTCTGTCTAGTCTTGTCTGTCTAGTCTTGTCTGTCTAGTCTTCTCTGTCTAGTCTTGTCTGTCTAGTCTTGTCTGTCTAGTCTTGTCTGTCTAGTCTTGTCTGTCTAGTCCTGTCTGTCTAGTCTTGTCTGTCTAGTCTTGTCTGTCTAGTCTTGTCTGTCTAGTCTTGTCTGTCTAGTCTTGTCTGTCTAATCTTGTCTGTCTAGTCTTGTCTGTCTAGTCAATTTAATTTGATTAAAACTTATTCATAAATCTGTAAGAAAAACTGGGATGGGCCAAGCGAATGCAAATATGTAAATGTGTAAATATTGTACCGAGGGAGCTGTCGCATCTGTCGTCGGTGTCGGAGCTGTCCGTGGAGCTGTTGGCGGCCGACGACAGACTGTCGCAGCTCCGGTGCGGCGCCCGGGAATGGGGCACGGCGGATATGCGGAGCGACCGCAGCCCCATCAGCGGCAGCGGGTCCATCGGCGTCGCGCCCGTCTGCCCGCCGCCGCCGCCGCTCGAGCTGTCCAGCATCTCCGAGCAGCTGTCGCACCACTCCGGAAACGCCGTCCTGAATCCACTAAATCCATCTGAAACAAAAACAATCGACTATTTATAAAACATAATCCAATGTGTTATTTATTACAAAGCTTATTATAACTTTGATAATCAATATCATATTTGTACAAGACTAGACAGACAAGACTAGACAGACAAGACTAGACAGACAAGACTAGACAGACAAGACTAGACAGACAAGACTAGACAGACAAGACTAGACAGACAAGACTAGACAGACAAGACTAGACAGACAAGACTAGACAGACAAGACTAGACAGACAAGACTAGACAGACAAGACTAGACAGACAAGACTAGACAGACAAGACTAGACAGACAAGACTAGACAGACAAGACTAGACAGACAAGACTAGACAGACAAGACTAGACAGACAATACTAGACAGACAAGACTAGACAGACAAGACTAGACAGACAAGACTAGACAGACAAGACAAGACAGACAAGACTAGACAGACAAGACTAGACAGACAAGACTAGACAGACAAGACTAGACAGACAAGACTAGACAGAAAAGACTAGATAGACAAGACTAGACAGACAAGACAAGACAGAAAAGACTAGACAGACAAGGCTAGACAGACAAGACTAGACAGACAAGACTAGACAGACAAGACTAGACAGACAAGACTAGACAGACAAGACTAGACAGACAAGACTAGACAGACAGGACCAGACAGACAGGACTAGACAGACAAGACTAGACAGACAAGACTAGACAGACAAGACTAGACAGACAGGACTAGACAGACAAGACTAGACAGACAAGACTAGACAGACAAGACTAGACAGACAAGACTAGACAGACAAGACAAGACAGACAAGACTAGACAGAAAAGACAAGGCAGACAATACTAGGCAGACAAGACTAGACATACAAGATTACATGGAGAAAACAAGTTGTTTATTTCTGTTCATTCTAAGTAATATATTTAATGAACTTTTCTGCTTGTTCTAATATTCATGGCCTTAATTAGAGTAATTTAGCTTAATTGGCAATTAAAAAGGTTCAAATAAATGTGCTGCTGTGCAGAGAAAACTTTCAGTGCAAAAACAGAACAACGATATC
Organism: Phosphuga atrata; assembly: GCA_944588485.1. Taxonomy (NCBI): domain Eukaryota; kingdom Metazoa; phylum Arthropoda; class Insecta; order Coleoptera; family Silphidae; genus Phosphuga; species Phosphuga atrata. The sequence continues at coordinate 3,827,935 of OX155902.1, read as the reverse complement.
TAACGCAAACATTCTCATTAAGCAGACTAAGCTTGACTGCACGGACTAGACTGTTGTTTTTCAACAGCGAAAAGGGTCGATTCATAAAAAAAATCGAAGCGTTTTCCATTAAAAAACTCGTAAGTGCCTAGATTGGCACGCGTGTGACGTATTTGCAACCCCGCATTTACACATGCAATTATGAAATTGAGACGATTTGGAGAATATTATATGCAGAAAGGGTTGATTCATTCAAATTTTCCATTAAAAAACTCGTGCCTAGATTGGCACGCGTGTAGACGTATTTGCAACCCCGTCTCTATACACATGCAATTATGAAATTGAGACGATAAGGAATATATTATATGCGGAAAGGGTCGATTTATTAAAATTTTCCATTAAAAAACTCGTGCCTAGATTGGCACGCGTGTGACGTATTTGCTACCCCGTTTTTATACACATGCAAAGATGGAATTGAGGCGATATGGAGAATATTATATGCGAAAAGGGTTTATTCATTAAAACATTTTATTAAAAAACTCGTGCCTAGATTGGCACGCGTGTGACGTATTCGCAACCCCGTATCTATACTATTGCATTTATGCAATTGAGACGATCTGCAGAATATTATATGCGGAAAGGGTTGATTCATTAAAATTTTCTATTAAAAAACTCGTGCCTAGATTGGCACGCTTGTGACGTATTTGCAACCTCGTATCTACACACATGCAATTATGGAATTGAGACGATATGGACGATATTATAAGCGGAAGCGGTTGATTCATTAAAATTGTCCATTGAAAAACTCGTGCCTAATTTGGCACGCGTGTGTTGTACTCGCAACTCCGTATCTTTACACATGCAATTATCCAATTGAGACTATATGGAGGATATTTTAAGCGGAAAGGGTTGATTCATTAAAATTTTCCATTAAAAAACTCATGCATAGATTGGCACGCGTGTGACGTATTTGCAACCCCGTATAAAAACATGCAATTGTGGAATTGAGACGATATGGAGGATATTAAATGCGGAAGAGGTTAATTCATTAAAATTTTCCATTAAAAAACTCGTGCCAAGATTGGCACGCGCGTGTGATGTATTCGCAACCCCGGAACCCCTTCTTATTTCGCCGTACTCTCTAGAGAGCGTTGCCGACCTCACGCGCATACTAGTGGAACGCATCTATCCACTAATATGCGGGATCTTCAGGTTATCGCCGGTTCCGAGCGGCACTATTTGAGAGGTTTTTAGGCAGAATAACTCGTGGTAGTTTGCCATTGGTTGTAGTAGTTTGCAACAGCATAGTTCCGTGAAAATTTCACGGTTTGTCCGGGGATTGAACCCTAGATCTCAGGTATAGCGAGCGGATGCGTTCACCACTACACCACTGTGACCACATTAACCATTGATATTGACCATATTAAACTCGTGCCTAGATTGGCACGCGTGTGACGTATTTGCAACCTCGTATCTATACACATGCAATTATGCAATTGAGACGATTTGGAGAATATTATAAGCGGAAAGGGTTGATTCATTAAAATTTTCTATTAAAAAACTCGAGCCTAGATTGGCACGCGTGTGACGTTTTGCAACCTCACATCTATATAAATGCATTTACGGAATTGAGACGATATGGAGAATATTATATGCAGAAAGCGTTGATTCAAAAAAATTTTCCATTAAAAACATGTGCCTAGATTGGCACGCGTGCGACGTATTTGCAATCCTACATCTATACACATGCAATTATAAATTTGTGACGATTTGGAGAATATTATAAGCGGAAAGGATGGATTCATTAAAATTTTCCATTAAAAAACTCGTGCCTAGATTGGCACGCGTGTGACGTATTTGCTACCCCGTTTTTATACACATGCAATGATGGAATTGAGGCGATATGGAGAATATTATATGCGAAAAGGGTTTATTCATTAAAACATTTTATTAAAAAACTCGTGCCTAGATTGGCACGCGTGTGACGTATTCGCAACCTCGTATCTATACTATTGCATTTATGCAATTGAGACGATCTGCAGAATATTATATGCGGAAAGGGTTGATTCATTAAAATTTTCTATTAAAAAACTCGTGCCTAGATTGGCACGCGTGTGACGTATTTGCAACCTCGTATCTACACACATGCAATTATGGAATTGAGATGATATGGACGATATTATAAGCGGAAGCGGTTGATTCATTAAAATTGTCCATTGAAAAACTCGTACCTAGTTTGGCACGCGTGTGTTGTATTCGCAACTCCGTATCTTTACACATGCAATTATCCAATTGAGACTATATGGAGGATATTTTAAGCGGAAAGGGTTGATTCATTAAAATTTTCCATTAAAAAACTCATGCATAGATTGGCACGCGTGTGACGTATTTGCAACCCCGTATAAAAACATGCAATTGTGGAATTGAGACGACATGGAGGATATTAAATGCTGAAGAGGTTAATTCATTAAAATTTTCCATTAAAAAACTCGTGCCAAGATTGGCACGCGCGTGTGATGTATTCGCAACCCCGTAACCCCTTCTTATTTCGCCGTACTCTCTAGAGAGCGTTGCCGACCTCACGCGTATACTAGTGGAACGCATCTATCCGCTAATATGCGGGACCTTCAGGTTATCGCCGGTTTCAAGCGGCACTATTTGAGAGGTTTTTAGGCAGAATAACTCGTGGTAGTTTGCCATTGGTTGTAGTAGTTTGCCACAGCATTGTTCCGTGAAAAATTTCACGGTTTGTCCAGTGATTGAACCCTAGATCTCAGGTATAGCGAGCGGATGCGTTCACCACTGCACCATTGTGACCACATTAAAAAAATAATTCAAATTTAGAAGCATTTTCAATTAAAAAAAACTCGTGCCTAGATTGGCACGTGTGTGACGTATTGGCAACCAGGTATATATTACACATGCAATTACGGAATTGAGACGATATGGAGAATATTATATGCAGAAAGGATTGATTCATTGAAAACTCGTGCCTAGATTGGCACGCGTGTGATGTATTTGTAACCCCGCAATCTATACAGATACAATTATGCAATTGAGACGATTTGGAGAATATTATAAGCGGAAAGGGTTGATTCATTAAAATTTTCTATTAAAAAACTCGAGCCTAGATTGGCACGCGTGTGACGTTTTGCAACCTCACATCTATATAAATGCATTTACGGAATTGAGACGATATGGAGAATATTATATGCGGAAAAAGTTGATTTATTTAAATTTTCCATAAAAAACTCGTGCCTAGATTGGCACGCGTGTAACGTTTCTCAACCCCGTAAAAATGCTCAACCCCGTACCTATACACATGCAATTGAGACGATTTAGAGAATATTATATGCCGAAAGGGTTGATTCATTAAAATTTTTCAATAAATAGCTCGTGCCTAGATTGGCACGCGTGTCACGTATTTGCAACCCCGCATCTACACACATACAATTATAGAATTGAGACGATATGGAGAATATTATATGCGGAAACGGTGGATTCATTAAAATTTTTCATTAAAAAACTCGTGCCTAGATTGGCACGCATGTGACGTATTTGCAACCCCACATCTATACACGTGCAATTATGGAATTGATACGATATGCAGAATATTATATGCAGAAAGCGTTGATTCAAAAAAAATTTCCATTAAAAACATGTGCCTAGATTGGCACGCGTGCGACGTATTTGCAACCCTACATCTATACACATGCAATTATAAATTTGTGACGATTTGGAGAATATTATAAGCGGAAAGGATAGATTCATTAAAATTTTCCATTCAAAAACTCGTGCCTAGATTGGCACGCGTGTGACATATTCGCAACCCCGTATCTATACACACGCAATTGAGACGATTTGGAGAATATTATATGCGGAAAGGGTTGATTCATTAAAATTTTCCATTAAAAAACTCGTGCCTGGACTGGCACGCGTGTGACGTATTTGCAACCCCGCATCTATACATATTCAGTTATGCAATTGAGACGATTTGCAGAACATTATATGCAGAATATCCATTCATAAACATTTTCCATTAAAAAAACTGTGCCTAGATTGGCACGCGTGTAACGTATTTGCAACCCCGCATCTATTCACATGCAATTGAGACAATTTGGAGAATATTATATGCAGAAAGGGTTGATTCGTAAAATTTTTCCATTAAAAAACTCGTGCCTAGATTGGCACGCGTGTTACGTATTCATTGTCCAAATTGTCTCAATTATGCAATTGAGACAATTTGGAGAATATTCTATGCAGAAAGGGTTGATTCATTAAAATTTTTCAATAAAAAACTCGTGCCTTCGTGCCTAGCACGCGTGTGACGTATTTGCAACTACACATCTACATACATGCAATCACGCAATGGAGACGATATGGAGAATATTATATGCGGAAAGGGTTGATTCATAAAAATCTTCCATTAAAAAACTCGTGCTTAGATTGGCACTTGTGTGACGTATTTGCAACCTCGCATCTATACACATGCAATTATGGAATTGAGACGATATGGAGAAATTGTATGCGGAAAGGGTTGATACATTAAAATTTTCCATTAAAAAACTCGTGCCTGGATTGGCACGCGTGTGACGTATTTGCAACCCCGTATGTACACACATGCAATTATGAAATTGAGACAATATAGATAATATTATATGCGGAAAGGATTGATTCATTAAAAAATTTTATTAAAAAACTCGTGCCCAGATTGGCACTTGTGTAACGTATTCGCAACCCCGTATCTATACACATGCAATTATGCAATTGAGACGATTTTGAGAGTATTATATGCAGAAAGGGTTAATTAAAAAAAATTTACATTAAAAAACTCGTGCCTTGATTGGCACGCGTGTGACGTATTTGCAACCCCGCATCTATACACATGCAATTATGGAATTGAGACGTTATAGACAATATTACATGCGCAGAGGTTTGATTCATTAAAATTTTCCAATAAAAAAACTCGTGCCTAGATTGGCACGCGTGTGACGTATTTGCAACCCCGCATCTATACACATGCAATTGAGAAATTGAGACGATATGGAGAATATTATATGCAGAAAGGGTTGATTCATTAAAATTCTCTACTAAAAACGCGTGCCTAGATTGGCACGCGTGTGAAGTATTTGCAACCCCGCATCTATAAACATGCAATTGTAGAATTGAGGCGATTTGGAGAATATTATATGCGGAAATGGTTGTTTTATTAAAAATTTTTATTAAAAAACTCGTGCTTAGATTGGCACGCGTGTGAAGTATTTGCAACCCCGCATCTATACACATGCAATTGAGAAATTGAGACGATATGGAGAATATTATATGCAGAAAGGGTTGATTCATTAAAATTCTCTACAAAAAACGCGTGCCTAGATTGGCACGCGTGTGACGTATTTGCAACCCCGCATCTGTACACATGCAACTGTGGAATTAAGAATTAAGACGAATTTTTAATAAAGACGGTATAGATGAAATAGACGCACAAGACTAGACAAGATTGTACAATCAATACTAGACTATGTTAAGAATACTGTCGGGAGACATAAGAGTATTATGTCTCATCTAGCAACAAGAGTACACTGTTGTTTGTCCAGTCCTGCTTATCTTATTTATATGCCTTGTGTGTCCAGTCTTGTCTGCTCAATCTTGTTTGCCTTGTCACTCTAGTCGTGTCTGTCTAGTCCTCGACATTCCAGTCTTGCCTGTCACGCCTTAATATTCTAGCCTTGTTGCAACTCCGCATCTATACACATGCAATTATGGAATTGAGACGATATGGAGAATAGTATATGCGGAAAGGGTTGCTTCATTAAAATTTTCTATTAAAAAACTCGTGCCTAGATTGGCACGCGTGTGGTGTATTTGCAACCCCGCATCTATAAACACGCAATTATGGAATTGAGACGATTTGGAGATTATATGCGGAAAAGGTTGATTCATTAAAATTTTCCATTAAAAAACTCGTGCCTGGATTGGCACGCGTGTGACATATTCGCAACCCCGTATCTATACACATGCAATTGAGACGATATGGAGAATATTTTATGCGGAAAAGGTTGATTCATTAAAATTTTCCACTAAAAAACTCGTGCCTTGATTGGCACGGCACGCATGTGACGTATTCGCAACCCCGTATATATACACATGCAATTGAGACGATTTGGAGAACATTATATGCGGACAGGGTTGATTCATTCAAATTTTCCAATAAAAAACACTCGTGCCTAGATTGGCACGCGTGTATCGTATTTGCAACCACGCATTTATACACATGCAATTATGGAATTGAGACGATATGGAGAATAATATATGCGGAAAGGGTTAATTCGTTAAAATTTTCCATTAAAAAACTCGTGCCTAGATTGGCACGTGTTTAAAGTATTTGCAACCCCAAATCTAGATACATGCAATTCTGTAATTACGACGATATGGAGAATATTATATAATAAAGACAGTATAGACCAGGGCTGAGTATAGACCAGTAGGGGAAGATGATATGTTCTATTCCCTCCTCACTCCTCAGGAATGACGCGCGCTTCATTCCTAACCTATCCCAACTAATCTACTGCTAACCTACCCTAATGTTAACTCAACTAACCTACAACCTACCCTAACCTAATCCAACTAATCTAATGCTAACCTACCCTAATGGCGCTTCATTCCTAACATCTGTAACCTACCCCAACTATGTGACCCCACGCTAAAGAGGGTGTGAGGTCTATGTGACCCCACGCTAAACAGGGTGTGAGGTCTATGTGACCCCACGCTACACATAACCTTTCCATCCACTTGCATCCACTTTCCATCCACTTTCCATCCACTTGCATCCACTTTCCATCCACTTTACATCCACTTTCCATCCACTTGCATCCACTTTACATCCACTTTCCATCCACTTTTCATCCACCTGCATTCACTTTCCACTTGAAAAAGCTGTTCAAAAGCTGATTAAAAAGCTGTTTAAAAGCTGATTAAAAAGCTGATTAAAAGCTGTTAAAAAGCTGTTTCAAAGCTGATTACAGTGGATGAAAAGTGGACGGAAGAAGTGGACGGTGGACGGAAAAAGTGGACGTAAAGTGGACGGTGGACGAAAAAAGTGGATGGTGGACGGAAAAAGTGGACGGTGGACGGAAAGTGGACGGTGGACGGAAAAAGTGGACGGAAAGTGGACGGAAAGTGGACGGAATGTACGGAAAGTGGACGGTGGACGAAAAAAGTGGACGGTGGACGGAAAATTGGACGTAAAGTGTATGGATAGAATGCGGCTTCTCGTACAACGGCTGTTCAATTTACTAAAAAAGCTATTTTCTGGGGGTTGGAAGTGGGGGGCTCGGGGTCTTGGGGTTGGAAGTGGGGGCTAGGGGTGGGGTCTGGGGGTTGGAAGTGGGAGGCTCGGGGGCGGGGTCTAGAGGTGTGGTCTGGGGCGGGGTCTAGGGGTGGAGCTAGTGGTGGGGGTGGTCTGGGGCGGGGTCTAGGGGTGGGGGTAGTGGTGGGGGTAGTGGTGGAGGGCGAGGAGTGAGGAGGGAATAGAACATATCATCTTTCCCTACTTAGACCAGTCGATCGCGGCGTGATTTTGAGTCGATCTTTAGTTTTAACGATTAGATAAATTTCGATAAATATAAAGTAAATATTAAAACACGCTTCTCGCACACTTAATACACACAATGTTATGTCTTATGAAACTTTCTTTAAAATAGTGAATTCTTTACGTGGCAGTGCACTTCAGAGACTTTTGTTTAGATTAGAAAATGAGGACAATGATTTGAAGAACTTTTGCTGCACACTAATGTGCGTTTTTACATGAAAAACAGCTTTTAAACGGCAATATGTTAAGCATTTTCTCGAAATTTTCTCCCCCATGGGGGGATGCACTCCATTACCCCAAAGTCCCCGCTGGCCCGCTACGCGTGTTGGTCGATCTTCGCAACAATATATACCAAAAAGTAGATCGCCACTACAAAAAGGTTGGACAGCCCTGGTATAGACAGAAATAAACAAGATACAGGCACTACTAGACCTGTTCAAAGAAGGTTTACGCCCACTAACACCCAATCAACGCCTACAATGGAACCTGTTATGCCAGGGAGTAGGCCGAATTCAGCTAATAGAGATGCAAGGGTTGCTTGTCTTAGAGAAGAGAGAGGATTAGCTGTAGCATTTATTAGATCTTTGTTTTCCGTTTTATATGAGGTATATTCCTCCAGTGCAGGACCAACAGTTAGATGTAAATGTTTGAAAGCTTTGTTACGAATGGTCTATTATGCAACCCCTGAATTATTAAAAGAAGTGCTCAAGAATCAAGTTGTTAGTAGTCACATCGCAGGGATGATGGCTTCAAGTGATCTCAGAATTGTAGTTGGGGCTCTTCAAATGGCTGAAATTGTGATGTCAAAATTGCCAGATGTATTTGGAGTGCATTTCCGTAGAGAAGGTGTAATGCATCAAATTAATCAACTAGCAGATCCTAAAGTGCCATTAGGCGTGAGTCCGCCAAAATCTGCAAATTCTAGTACAATGTCTTTCAATATTGATGCTCAACCAGGACCATCTCAAAGCGCTAACAGCAAGCTTAGTGTTACTTCCAATGACACAGCACTTTCAACACCTACAGGTCCATCTTCTACAGGTTTATATATATCTACGCCAGAACCACATTTAAGAGGTGGTGCTGCAGAAGGAGAGAGTCGTTCTCCGAGCCCTTCACATGCTCGAATCAGTGATGTTTTAAAACGTAAAAGGGCCGGAAAACGCGGTAGTGGTGGAAGCAGATCTTCAAAGTCCCGACACGAAGATCTTCCACTTACACCTTCTCTTATTCAAGACATTTTCACTAAAACAGCTTCTTTGGGACCTAATTCTGCTAGTAACACACCTAGTAATTCCTCTACCAATAGGCCTAGATATTCCACGGGCACATCAAAAACTTCAAGTTTCCTGAAAAATTTCAACCCTGCTCATTGAGGCAGAAATATGAATTCGTCTTCCCACGATAGAAACTATAGTAATAGAGAGAAGACGCGTAGTTGGATCAGAGAACAGGCAACGAAATTTATAGACTCTTATTCTGTCAACGAACTCTCTGGCGGTCAACATCCGGCGATGAATGTTCTCTCTCGATTAACAGCTTGCATTCAAAAGTTACCAACTACAGAATGTGGTGATGCTCTGCGAGAATTGCGTGAAATTCTAATTGAATCTGATATTTCACCGTTTGAGGTGAACCATTCCGGTTTAATAAAAGCTATAGTAAATGCAAGCAAGTGTGAACGGCCCTATCGACAGAGACCAAAGGCTTCGTATATTCCTACACGTATTCGCTAATTGTCCTTTAGATTCGGAGATTGCTGTTCTCGAGGAACTAAATTCTACATGGATGGGTGCCCTTGTGACCAAACTAAGTGGATGTGTTTCTCAACTCGAACAATTTCCAGTTAAAGTTCACGATTTGCCTGCTAGTAGTGGTGGAGGACGAGGAGGAACTAGCGCCTTAAAATTCTTCAATACACATCAATTGAAGTGCAATCTGCAACGGCATTCAGACTGTACAAATTTAAAACAATGGAAAGGTGGTACAGTGAAGATTGATCCTTTAGCGCTGGTTCAAGCTATTGAAAGGTATTTGGTTGTGAGAGGTTACGGAAGAGTGCGCGATAAAGACAGTGCCGATAGTGATGACGGTGATTCGGATGATGATATCGAAGACACTTTAGCTACCGTGGTTATATCTCAAACGGGATCTAAACACAAGTTGCAATTTCTTATCGGTAATACGGTGTTACCATATAATATGACTGTATATCAAGCGGTTCGGCAATTCAGCAACAATGGAAATGATCAAAGTGAAACTGACACAGATAATGAAACGCCACTTGGCCATGCTGGTGTTTGGGTACAAACTCACACAATTTACTATCGGCCTTTGAAGGAAGAACCGTCAACTACACAAAAAAGTAGCTCAGGTAGTGGATCATCGCATTCCAGCAGAAAGGGCAAAGGATCTGGCAGCAAAAATGCTTCCAGAAGGAAGGGAGATGATCTTTGGAATGAGGGATTAACACCCACTTTGCAATCACCATTATCCCCATTCCTAGTAACCACACTACCAGAAACAGTTACCATTCAGGATGCTGCTTTGGAAGTCCTGTGTCTCATGCGCATATTGAATGCTTTAAATATGTACTGGACAACTTTATATCCAGCCATAGAATATAAACCAATTTTACCCTCGCAAGATTTCTTGAATAGTAAAATAGCTGCAAAGGCTTCAAGACAGCTACAAGATCCCTTGGTTATAATGACTGGGAACTTGCCAAATTGGCTTCAACAGATTGCTTCCGTGTGTCCATTCTTATTCCCGTTCGAAACTCGCCAGCTTCTCTTCTACGCTACATCATTTGATAGAGATAGAGCTTTACAGAGGTTGTTGGATATGTCGCCGGAATTAACGAGTTCTGATTCGCAAGAACGTGTAACGCCGAGATTGGATAGAAGGAAACGTACTATTTCTAGGGAAGATATCCTTAAACAAGCAGAGCAAGTGATGCAAGATTTGGCTTCGTCTAAGGCTCTTTTGGAAGTGCAATATGAGAATGAAGTTGGAACTGGCTTAGGCCCAACTTTAGAGTTTTATGCTTTGGTTTCAAAAGAGTTACAAAGAAGCGATTTGGAATTATGGCATGGTTCAGAAACAACTGGAGAATATGTACATAATGCTGTAGGGCTTTTCCCTGCACCTTTACCAAGGAGTGCAAAAGTTGGCCATATTACCAAATCTAAAACTAAGTTTCGATTTTTGGGTAAATTCATGGCCAAAGCTGTTATGGATTCAAGAATGTTGGATTTGCCGTTTTCTTTAACGTTCTACAGATGGTTATTGGGACAAGAACACAGTTTAGGACTCGCCGATTTGGCGCACATATCACCCGATATTCATAAAACTTTAAGGAAAATGGAAGAAATTGTTAGGCAGCGTGATGCTATTTTATCAGATCCAGAGTTATCAACAGTTGAAAAGAATTCACAGATCGATACATTGGAGTTTGATGGTTGTTCAATCGTGGACCTAGGCATAGATTTCGTTTTACCAGGCCATAACGTGGAACTGATTAAAAACGGTCGTGTGACTAGCGTAACAATCCACAACCTCCATCAATATACCAACCTAGTCAATCATTGGTTCTTATACGAAGGCGTCTCTAGGCAGATGGAATCTCTACGTGAAGGCTTTGAATCAGTTTTCCCGATCCAAAACCTAAGGATGTTCCAACCGGAAGAATTGGAAGCAGTTTTCTGTGGAAGTCCACGAGACTCGATCACTGGATGGGATGTTAAAACTTTAATGGAATGCTGTAGACCAGATCATGAATATACGGCTGATTCGCGAGCTATAAGATTCTTGTTTGAAGTTCTTAGTTCGTATAATCGGGAAGAACAACGACTTTTTGTTCAGTTTTTAACTGGAAGCCCACGATTACCTGTTGGAGGTTTCAAGTCGTTGTCTCCACCGTTAACCGTTGTCCGAAGGACTTTAGATACAAATATGAATCCTGACGACTTCCTACCATCTGTGATGACGTGTGTCAACTACCTCAAACTTCCGGATTATTCTAGCATCGAAGTTATGCGTGAGAAGCTGCGATTGGCCGCGTCAGAAGGTCAACACTCATTCTATCTCTCTTAAAACAAAGTGCTCTAGTGTAAATGTTTGTGGGAAAATAGACCATGCAAAAAAATATATATTTAAATAAAAGTGATGTGAAATATAAAATATATTATAAAATAATTTAAAAAAAAAAATGATGATTTCTGTCATCTAAAGAAACTTCTATATATATTATACTAAAAAAAGAATTTAAAAAAATTTAAACAAAGACTAGACATGCAAGTTTGTACAATTAGTACTAGACTATAAGACTAGAGCCATAGGACTAGAGTAATATGTCTCATCTAGCAACAAGTGTCCACTGTTGTTTGTCTAGTCCTGCCTATCTTATTGCATATGTCTAATCTAGTCTGGTCATATCTGTCTAGTCTGGTGTGTTCAATCTTGTTTGTCTAGTCTTACGTGGTTAGTCTTGTGAATACTCTAGTCGTGTCTGTCTAGTCCTCGACAGTCCAGTCTTGTATGTCACGTCTTAATAGTCTACGTCTTGTTGGCTTTAATTAAATAAACTTTGATTTGTTGCAAATTGCAATGAATATAGTTGTAATGGGAATCGATACATGTATTTGTGAATATCGGTAGACAGATTAGGAATGGGGATCAATATGGGGATGGAAGTAAAAACGAAATTGTCGGAATGATCGTTTGGTTGTGCAAGGGATAGATTTGCGCTGGGATAGCAGGCCAGGCCAGGGCAGCAGTGAGGAGGGCAACCTACTTTCTCCTGGTTGCAGCAGTTGCTAGGGAACGGGCCAAACCACCGTTTGTTAGGGTGAGTACCTGTTACTCCCAAATAACATTTTTAAAAGAAAAATGTTAAAACAAAAGTTTGCGATGGAATTCAGTCGTGTTTTGATGAGGAAATTTGTGTGGGCATAAATGTGGGGTTTGTTTTAGTTGTAGTTTTTTTTTAAGAGGAAAAGTTGTATTGAGTTGCAATATTTAGTGTGACCTATATTCCGGCGGCAATCTGGGTTAGTATTTACATTGAATTTCATTTTACACCCGTCTGCTGGCGGAATATTTCTCAATGAAATGTTTCTAGGATATCTTTCATATTTCGTTAATCGTAAGAATGAATGTCTAATTCCTGAGTCAAGTGACTCGAAAACTCAAACTTTTCGCGAATCAAGGCTCTTGTAAATAAATACTTTCATTTAACTCGACTAATGATTAATGAATTCATTACCAATGAACGACTAATCCAGATACTTAGAAGTAAAGGAATTGATGATTACGATGTCCGAATCATACAAAACTTATATTGGAACCAAAACGCGGTAATTAACATGGAAAATGAAACAACAGAAGATATCGAAATACAAAAAGGAATAAGACAGGGGTGCATGGTATCGCCCCTGTTATTTAACTTATACTCCGAAGCTATCTTCGAAGAAACATTAGAGGATGAAACAGCTGGCATAAGAATCAACGGCAAACCTATAAACAATATTCGATATGCCGACGACACCATAATGATTGCTCATAATATCACAGACTTGTAGGTCTGTGATATTATGAGCAAATCATAGAACGTTTAAACACCTTCAGCCAAAACTACAACTAACGATAAACATCAAAAAACGAAATTCATGATTGTTTCCAAAAGACCAATTATAGCGATTTTAACAATAAAGAACATCAATATAGAAAAAGTCAGCTCTTGTAATACCTGGGAACCATAATAAATGAAAATAACAATCAAACACAAGAGATAAGGTGCCGAATAGAGATGGCGAGAACAGCGTTCATGAAAATGAAAAATCTTGTAACCAACAGAGACCTAAACATGGAAATCAAAATCAGACTCTTAAGATGTTATGTCTTCACAACCCTTCTATACGGAATGGAGGCATGGACGCTCAGAAAACAAGAACCGGATAAAATCCAAGCGTTCGAACTATGGGTGGTCATCTGGGTTAATACTGCTTCATTTGTTTTCCTCACGGTCCATGCTATTCTTAACATACGTCGGTAGTATGTTAAGAATAGCATGGACCGTGAGGAAAACAAATAAAGCAGTATTAACCCAGATGAATAAAGAACGAGATCTCATTAAAACAATAAAAAACAGAAAACTACAATATCTACGTCATGCGAGGAGATCGTTATGAATTACTACAACTCATTATGCAGGGAAAAATATCAGGAAAGAGAAGTTCGGGAAGACGACGGATCTCCTGGCTTAAGAATTTGAGGGAGTGGTTTGATTGCTCCTCTATAGACCTGTTTAGAGCAGCAGTGTCTAAAATAAGAATTGCCATTAAGATAACCAACCTCCGTTAGGAGAAGGCACCCTTAGAAGAAGAAGATTTAACTCGATAAATCGAAAATTATATTTATCTACTCGCACGCCATAATGAAAACATTAATAAGCAAATTATTGTATGTGAAGGATGCCATTATTATAATCGTGTATAAAAGTATCCAAATCGTGCGTAAAAGTCAATGTGAATCAAATGGAGTTTCATTATTAAACGATTTCTACTTGTTGTTACTATGGCAATAAATCGCGTCAACAAACAAAAAACATAGGCGTAGTGAAAATAAATTTTCAAAAGTTTATAAAAATTGAATTAATTTTTTTAAAATTTTTTTTCGTTATTTTTCAATAACCCGAAAGAAATCGAAGTACTGAAAACGGCTTTCAAGTTTATTTCGCTCTAAAGTTACAAATAAACAAGTTTTATATATTTTTTCGCTGTACACCATCTCGCATTTCCGACTGATTTCACGTTGTCATAACTTATGAACGGCACACCACAGAGACTTCTAATCTTCACCAATCGATTCAGCGTCCAAAAATTAGTAGGAGAACGTATATAATATTCCCTGGGAAGTTTTCAGTTAAGAAATGCCATCGACTGGGGAACTCAAGACCGCGGAAATGACGAAATGCGAGAAAATCGATTTTTTCAAAATCGTTATTTTTTGAGTAACAGCAAAATTTAAAAAAGCTTCTGAAAGCATTTTTGCTGCTAATTACAGATATGCAAATTATATTTCGCTAGCTCTTTCGGTTCACTTTCGCCTGCAAAAATTGAAGAAATTTTTATGAAATTTCGGCGCTCTAGTGGAGATCTCGAAAAGTCGTGAATTTCCCGACGACAGTCTTAGTGTATCCATAGGACAATGACCTTCTGAAAACGATGCCGCAATCCGTTTTTAATTAGCTGCAACCCTTTCCGAGATATCTACTTAGCAAATCGAGAATCGGGTAAATATCAGTTTGAAATTTATCGACGAATTATTGAATATTTCCGGACAATTTACACATCGACTTGTTCGTCTTGTCGTGTAGTTTCTGTGTGCCCAAAATGATTTCGCTGCTCTATACCGTTTCCGAAAAAATCGAAAAAAACCGAAAAAGCATGTATTTTTAGAACGAAATTTTTTTTTTGTTACAAGAAGGAAATCGAAGTGCTGAAAACGGATTTCCAGTTTAGTTCCCTCTAAAGTTATCAATACACAAATTTTATATTTTTTTTCGCTGTACACAATCACACATTTCCTACTGATTTGACGCTATCATAACTTTTGAACCGCTCACCACAGAGACTTCTATTCTTCACCAATCGATTCAGCGTCCCAAAATTAGTCGGAGAACGGATATAATATTCCTTGGAAAGCTTTTAGTTAAGAAATACCATCGATTCGGGAAGTTTAGACCGCGGAAACGACTAAATGCGAGAAAATCGATTTTGTCTAAATCGCTATTTTTTTAGTCACAGCAAAATTTAAAAACGTTTCTGAAAGCATTTTTGCTGCTAATTACAGATATGCAAATTATATTTCGCTAGCTCTTTCGGTTCACTTTCGTCTGCAAAAATTGAAGAAATTTTTATGAAATTTCGGCGCTCTAGTGGAGATCTCGGAAAGTCGTGAATTTCATGCGAACAATCTTAGTGTATCGATAGGAAAATGACCTTCTGAAAACGATGCCGCAATCCGTTTTTAATTATCTGCAACCGTTTCCGAGATATCTACTTAGCAAATCGAGAATCTGGTAAATTTCAGATTGAAATTCATCGACGAATTATTGAATATTTCCGGACGATTTACACATCGACTTTATCGTCTTGTCGTGTAGCTTCTGTGTGCCGAAAATGATTTCGCTGCTCTTTACCATTTTCGAAAAAATCGAAAAAAAAACGAAAAAGCATGTATTTTTCGAACGAAATGATGAAAATTTTTTGTCGAAAATTTTTTTGCAAATTTTCTTCGTGATTTTTTTTTGGTTACACGAAGGAAATCGAAGTGCTGAAAACGGTTTTCCAGTTTATTTCGCTCTAAAGTTACAAATAAACAAATTTTATATATTTTTTCGCTGTACACAAGAGACTTCTAGTCTTCACCAATCGATTCAGCGTCACAAAATTAGTCGGAGAACGTATATAACAGGGCTGTCCAACTAGTCGATCCCGATCTACCGGTCGATCGCGGCGTGATTCTGAGTCGATCTTTAGTTTTCTCACTTACTTAAAAATACATTTCGATAAATATAAAGTAACAATTTAAACACGCTTCTCGCACACTTAATACACAGAATGTTATGGAAATTGTCTTTAAAATAATCAATTCTTTACGTGGCAGTGCCCTTTAGAGACGCTTGTTTAGATTTGAAAATGAGGATAATGATAACGAACTTTTGCTACGCACTAATGTGCGTAGTTGGCTCAGTAGAGGTCGATTTCTCATGCGGTTTCTATAGTTATTAGAAGACGTAAAAAGTTTCCTCTCTGAAAGAGGTGACAGTTACCCAGGGTTAACATACAAAGAGTGGTTATTTGATTTGTTATTGTTGGCAGACAGAGATGATTCTAGAAATTGAAGTTGTTGAAAAACAATTTTAGACAAGATTTGAAGATTTTGGGTAAGATTGAAAATATTGCAGTATTTATGTTTCAAAAAGATAAGAAAAATATCAAAAAATTGAAGAGGTTGCATGTCAAATATCTATAATATTTGAAGCAAATCAGTAGAAACTGGAATTGGAAATAATCAAACTTGAAAATGATTTGTATTTGAAATCCAAAGATTGTATTTGGAAATACACTAAAGAGAAATACCCAATCTTTACAAATGCGGCACGAAATATTAGTAGTAATATTTGGCGGAATTCGGCTTTTCTGATATGAATGTGTTAAAATCAAAAATAAGAAATTCTTTAACTGATGAACATCTTGATCAATGTTTACGATCTTTTATCGTATGATCCCGGTTTTGAACATATTGCCAAATCCATGCAATGACAACGATCTCATTAGTATTGGTATTATGTTAGTATTTACTATAATCCCAATTTTGTTATTTTTTATCAGATGTTGTATAAGTTTGAATACTTTTTGTTCCATGCAATGCCAACGATCTCATTAGCATTAGTCTTGTGTTAGTATTTACCCTGTTCCTAATGTTGTTATTTTATAGGAGTACATATACATATACATATATATATTCCTTTTATTGGCATAAACAACTACAGTTTTACATAGACCCCCCGGTTAGACATAGACATTTACCCCAGACCCCCCGGTGACCCGCTACGCGTTTTGGTCGATCTTGGCAACAATATATACCAAAAAGTAGATCGCCACTACAAAAAGGTTGGACAGCCTTGGTTTTTAATATTCCCTGGGAAGCTTTCAGTTAAGAAATACCATCGACTCGGGAAGTCTAGACCGCGGAAACGAGGAAATGCGAGATAATCGATTTTGTCAAAATCGTCATTTCTTGAATCACAGCAAAACTTAAAAACGTTTCTGAAAATGTGCCCAAAATGATTTCGCTGCTCTTTACCGTTTTCTAAAAAATCGAAAAAAACCGAAAAAGTATGTATTTTTCGAATGAAATGATGGAAAAAAAATTTGCCGAAAATTTTTTTGCAAATTTTTTTCGTGATTTTTTTTTGGTTACACGAATGAAATCGAAGTGCTGGAAACGGTTTTCCAGTTTATTTCGCTCTAAAGTTACAAATAAACAATTTTTTTTTTTTCGCAGTACACAATCACACATTTCCTACTGATTTCACGCTATCATAACTTTTGAATCGATCACCATAGAGACTTCTAGTCTTCACCAATCGATTCAGCGTCCCAAAATTAGTCGAAGAACGTATATAATATTCCCTGGGAAGTTTTCAGTTAAGAAATACCATCGACTCGGGAAGTCTAGACCGCGGAAACGACGAAATGCGAGAAAATCGATTTTTAAAAATCGTTATTTTTTGAGACACTGCAAAATTTAAAAATGTTTCTGAAAGCATTTTTGCTGCTGATTACAGATATGCAAATTATATTTTGCTAGCTCTTTCGGTTCACTTTCGCCTGCAAAAATTGAAGAAATTTTTATGAAATTTCGGCGCTCTAGTAGAGATCTCGGAAAGGCGTGAATTTCCGGCGGACAATCTTAGTGTATCGATAGGAAAATGACCTTCTGAAAACGATGCCGCAATCCGTTTTTAATTATCTGCAACCGTTTTCGAGATATCTACTTAGCAAATCGAGAATCGGGTAAATTTCAGATTGAAATTTATCGACGAATTATTGAATATCTCCGGACAATTTACACATCGACTTGTTCGTCTAGTCGTGTAGTTTCTATGTGCCCAAAATGATCTCGCTGCTCTTTACCGTTTTCGAAAAAATCGAAAAAAAAACGAAAAAGCATGTATTTTTCGAACGAAATGATGGAAAATTTTCGTCGAAATTTTTCTTGAAAATTTTCTTCGTGATTATTTTTGGTTACACGAAGGAAATCGAAGTGCTGAAAAGGGTTTTCCAGTTTATTTCGCTCTAAAGTTACAAATAAACAAATTTTATATTTTTTTCGCTGTACACAATAACACATTTCCTACTGATTTGACGCTGTCATAACTTTTGAACCGCTCACCACAGAGACTTCTAGTCTTCACCAATCGATTCAGCGTCCCAAAATTAGTCGGAGAACGTATATAATATTCCCTGGAAAGCTTTCAGTTAAGAAATACCATCGACTCGGGGAAGTGTAGACCGCGGAAACGACGAAATGCGAGAAAATCGATTTTTTCAAAATTGTTATTTTTGAGTAACAGCAAAATTTAAAAACGCTTCTGAATGCATTTTTGCTGCTAATTACAGATATGCAAATTATATTTCGCTAGCTCTTTCGGTTCACTTTCGCCTGCAAAAATTGAAGAAATTTTTATGAAATTTCGGCGCTCTAGTGGAGATCTCGGAAAGTCGTGAATTTCCGGCGGACAATCTTAGTGTATCCATAGGAAAATGACCTTCTGAAAACGATGCCGCAATCCGTTTTTAATTATCTGCAAACGTTTCCGAGATATCTACTTAGCAAATCGAGAATCGGGTAAATATCAGTTTGAAATTTATCGACGAATTATTGAATATTTCCGGACAATTTACACATCGACTTGTTCGTCTTGTCGTGTAGTTTCTGTGTGCCCAAAATGATTTCGCTGATCTTTGCTGTTTTCGAAAAAATCGAAAAAAACCGAAAAAGCATGTATTTTTCGAACGAAATGATGGAAAATTTTTGTCGAAAATTATTTGTAAATTTTTTTTTTGGTTACACGAAGGAAATCGAAGTGCTGAAAACGGTTTTCCAGTTTATTTCTCTCTAAAGTTACAAATAAACAAATTTTATATTTTTTTTCGCTGTACACAATCACACATGCCCTATGATGATTTGATGCTGTCAGAACTTTTCAACCCTCACCACAGAGACTTCTAGTCTTCGCCAATCAATTCAGCGTCCCAAAATTAGTCGGAAACCCTATATTATATTCCCTAGAAAACTTTCAGTTTTTCAGGGAAAGACACGAACCAAAACCTTGAGTACAATGTGCAAAGTTGCTCTGTGTAAGATGTGCTTTATGCCTTATCATTAACAAATATAAGTCTGTCTGTCTAGTCTTGTCTGTGTAGTCTTGTCTGTCTAGTCTTGTCTGTCTAGTCTTGTCTGTCTAGTCTTGTATGTCTAGTCTTGTCTATCTAGTCTTGTCTGTCTAGTCTTGTCTATCTAGTCTTGTCTGTCTAGTCTTGTCTGTCTAGTCTTGTCTGTGTAGTCTTGTCTGTCTAGTCTTGTCTGTCTAGTCTTGTATGTCTAGTCTTGTCTATCTAGTCTTGTCTGTCTAGTCTTGTCTATCTAGTCTTGTCTGTCTAGTCTTGTCTGTCTAGTCTTGTCTGTGTAGTCTTGTCTGTCTAGTCTTGTCTGTCTAGTCTTGTATGTCTAGTCTTGTCTATCTAGTCTTGTCTATCTAGTCTTGTCTGTCTAGTCTTGTCTATCTAGTCTTGTCTGTCTAGTCTTGTCTGTCTAGTCTTGTCCATCTAGTCTTGTCTGTCTAGTCTTGTCTATCTAGTCTTGTCTGTCTAGTCTTGTCTATCTAGCCTTGTCTGTCTAGTCTTGTCTGTCTAGTCTTGTCTGTCTAGTCTTGTCTGTCTAGTCTTGTATGTCTAGTCTTGTCTATCTAGTCTTGTCTGTCTAGTCTTGTCTATCTAGTCTTGTCTGTCTAGTCTTGTCTATCTAGTCTTGTCTGTCTAGTCTTGTCTGTCTAGTCTTGTCTGTCTAGTCTTGTATGTCTAGTCTTGTCTATCTAGTCTTGTCTGTCTAGTCTTGTCTATCTAGTCTTGTCTGTCTAGTCTTGTCTGTCTAGTCTTGTCTGTCTAGTTTTGTATGTCTAGTCTTGTCTATCTAGTCTTGTCTGTCTAGTCTTGTCTATCTAGTCTTGTCTGTCTAGTCTTGTCTATCTAGTCTTGTCTGTCTAGTCTTGTCTGTCTAGTCTTGTCTGTCTAGTCTTGTCTGTCTAGTCTTGTCTGTCTAGTCTAGTCTGTCTAGTCTTGTCTGTCTCGTCTTGTCTGTCTAGTCTTGTCTGTCTAGTCTTGTCTATCTAGTCTTGTCTGTCTAGTCTTGTCTGTCTAGTCTTGTCTATCTATTCTTGTCTGTCTAGTCTTGTCTGTCTAGTCTTGTCTGTCTAGTCTTGTCTGTCTAGTCTTGTCTGTCTAGTCTTGTCTATCTAGTCTTGTCTGTCTAGTCTTGTCTGTCTAGTCTTGTCTGTCTAGTCTTGTCTGTCTAGTCTTGTATGTCTAGTCTTGTCTGTCTAGTCTTGTCTATCTAGTCTTGTCTGTCTAGTCTTGTCTATCTAGTCTTGTCTGTCTAGTCTTGTCTGGCTAGTCTTGTCTGTCTAGTCTTGTCTGTCTAGTCTTGTCTGTCTATGACGGACTATATGACTATACGATAATGACGTCATTAATGATAATGACGGACTATACGATAATATATGACGGAATACTAACTATGAAACTGCCAATGGGGACAATAATAATTGGTTTAAAAAGTTACAGCCAGAACCGATCTAAAAAGACAAGACTAGACAAACAAAGGTATTCCAGTCTTGTTTTCTATAAGAGAATATTTATTTTATTTGTTGTTTTTCCAATTTGTTTGAAATTTGAATTAAAAAATAAAATAAAATTTTTCAACGATATAATCAAAAAGATATTTCAACTATTTTTGCAATTAATTGTTGTATGTTTATTGAATGCCATTTGTTTGCATTTAGTGTATACATAACTGCTTATGGAAAAAAAATTAAGAACTTAATTATTGAAAACGCATTCAGAGGTAGGTGGTATGAGTTATGCATGATAAAATCCAATGGAAAAACATTCGTTTAATTTTGTCGCAATTCTTATTGAAATTTTTATAATTTTTTGGGTCGTTGCCTCCGGTGCCATCAGCACACAATAAACACATAATAAACAATAAACAATCACATCATTTAGCCGAAGAAATTTTATGCAAAATTAATGAATGGATAATGTGATAATATGGATGGTGTCTGAGTAAAATACAAAATTATGTTTACAAAAATTGAAACAACATTAAAATACAATGATGACTGCTAGTTGAAATCAGTAAACCGAAAATTGCAAGTTGCATTTTATTATTACGTTTCAGATAACTCCAAGTATAATAATAACAATAATATCTTTGTTATACAATTTGTATAAAAGGCTATCGACCCTAAGTCTTTCGGTCCTGTTAATTACATCAGTGGTTGGAAAAAAAATAAAAAATTTATAACAAACATAAATATAAGCCCAAACGCTAACGAAAATATATGCATAAAATAGATAAATCCAACATATTAATCGTAAACAGCTTCCACAAGAGTTAACGATGGATGTTTTTTTTGAAGATGTTCTGTGGTTCCTCTTTTTCCATACTTGTTCCATGATGTCTCTGTTTTAACCTCGGTCTTTAAATTTTTGTCGCAGCATGTCATGTCATTTAAGGATTGGTGTTAATTTGGTTCTGATGTATAGCAGTTCGTTAGATGGATTGTGTATAGGGTTGTCTGGGTGTCGCATTTTTGTTATTGTTCTCAGTGCGGTTCTTTCATTTATAATGTATTTCGAGTCGTCCTGTTTGTGTTTGTCCAAATAATGTGTCCATAGTCCAAGATCGGTCTTCAAATAGTTTTGTAAATAGTGGTCGCTGTCTTCACGGAAATCCCCTGATCACGGAAAGTCAGGGACCGAAAGTGTTTGGCTCTTTTTATGATTTCACATTTGCATTCTTTTATGTGAATGAATGAATGAATAAATTTTGTTGCTCCATCGAATGTGATGCCCAAATATTTAATAGTAGGTGTTGGGTTAACTGTGGTAAGGCAAACCTTTATGTGTGGAGAGTTATTAGAATTTCGATGAAGGGTAGAAGAAGCTGACATTTGGAAGGGTTTGGGCCTAATCTCCATTTGTTGAACCAATCAATTGTTTGATTAGTAAGTATTTGTAATTTTTTAATTGCTTTAGGAAGAGATTGTGCATGAGATATGAGGGCTGTGTCGTCGGCGTATTGGAGAATGTAGGGATGGTTTATGAGATTGGGAAAGTTGAGGTCTGTATTAAATATGTCGTGGCAGAAAGTGTTGCAAAGTATGGGTGATAATGGTGAACCTTGTGGTACATCTTGGCGAGAGGTAAATAAGTTAGAGTGAGCGTCGTTGACTTTAATACATAAGTTAAAAAGCAAGTCTTTTAACATAAAAAGAAGATAAGAGGGGATGTTTAAATTGTAAATTTAAATTTATTTACTCAAAGTAAAATGATTAAAAACTTGAAATATTACTTTGAACTTTTTGATGTAATAAATAGTAGTTTATGATACAAGTGCGCGAAGAAGGGCTTTTATGTATGATAGCGAAGTTTTCTCGCCTTCGGCTCGTGCTTTAACGCTTTCGCTACCAATTTTATTTATTTTGTTTATCAAATCCCTTTTAGGATTTTTGGCCTTATTATGTCCAAAAAACAGCAGTTATAGCTCAACCTACTTTTTTTTACGGGGGATACTTGTGGGCAATTTAGTCCCATTGGTACTTTTTATTGGGATGTATGTAGCAATACTTAGATTCATACTAACCTAGGGGGGCGGGTTAAAAAAATTATTTCAGCTTCAGTCAAAATTTTATTTCTTCTAATTATAGACATGTCTAGACAGACAAGACTAGACAGACTAGTCTTGTCTGTCTAGTCTTGTCTGTCTAGTCTTGTCTGTCTAGTCTTGTCTGCCTAGTCTTGTCTGTATAGTCTTGTCTGTCTAGTCTTGTCTGTCTAGTCTTGTCTGTCTAGTCTTGTCTGTCTAGTCTTGTCTGTCTAGTCTTGTCTGTCTACTCTTGTCTGTCTAGTCTTGTCTGTCTAGTCTTGTCTGTCTAGTCTTGTCTGTCTAGTCTGGTCTGTCTAGTCTTGTCTGTCTAGTCTTGTCTGTCTAGTCTTGTCTGTCTAGTCTTGTCTGTCTAGTCTTGTCTGTCTAGTCTTGTCTGTCTAGTCTTGTCTGTCTAGTCTTGTCTGTCTAGTCTTGTCTGTCTAGTCTTGTCTGTCTAGTCTTGTCTGTCTAGTCTTGTCTGTCTAGTCTTGTCTGTCTAGTCTTGTCTGTCTAGTCTTGTCTGTCTAGTCTTGTCTGTCTAGTCTTGTCTGTCTACTCTTGTCTGTCTAGTCTTGTCTGTCTAGTCTTGTCTGTCTAGTCTTGTCTGTCTAGTCTTGTCTGTCTAGTCTGGTCTGTCTAGTCTTGTCTGTCTAGTCTTGTCTGTCTAGTCTTGTCTGTCTAGTCTTGTCTGTCTAGTCTTGTCTGTCTAGTCTTGTCTGTCTAGTCTTGTCTGTCTAGTCTTGTCTGTCTAGTCTTGTCTGTCTAGTCTTGTCTGTCTAGTCTTGTCTGTCTAGTCTTGTCTGTCTAGTCTTGTCTGTCTAGTCTTGTCTGTCTAGTCTTGTCTGTCTAGTCTTGTCTGTCTAGTCTTGTCTGTCTAGTCTTGTCTGTCTAGTCTTGTCTGTCTAGTCTTGTCTGTCTAGTCTTGTCTGTCTAGTCTTGTCTGTCTAGTCTTGTCTGTCTAGTCTTGTCTGTCTAGTCTTGTCTGTCTAGTCTTGTCTGTCTAGTCTTGTCTGTCTAGTCTTGTCTGTCTAGTCTTGTCTGTCTAGTCTTGTCTGTCTAGTCTTGTCTGTCTAGTCTTGTCTGTCTAGTCTTGTCTGTCTAGTCTTGTCTGTCTAGTCTTGTCTGTCTAGTCTTGTCTGTCTAGTCTTGTCTGTCTAGTCTTGTCTGTCTAGTCTTGTCTGTCTAGTCTTGTCTGTCTAGTCTTGTCTGTCTAGTCTTGTCTGTCTAGTCTTGTCTGTCTAGTCTTGTCTGTCTAGTCTTGTCTGTCTAGTCTTGTCTGTCTAGTCTTGTCTGTCTAGTCTTGTCTGTCTAGTCTTGTCTGTCTAGTCTTGTCTGTCTAGTCTTGTCTGTCTTGTCTGTCTAGTCTTGTCTGTCTAGTCTTGTCTGTCTAGTCTTGTCTGTCTAGTCTTGTCTGTCTAGTCTTGTCTGTCTAGTCTTGTCTGTCTAGTCTTGTCTGTCTAGTCTTGTCTGTCTAGTCTTGTCTGTCTAGTCTTGTCTGTCTAGTCTTGTCTGTCTAGTCTTGTCTGTCTAGTCTTGTCTGTCTAGTCTTGTCTGTCTAGTCTTGTCTGTCTAGTCTTGTCTGTCTAGTCTTGTCTGTCTAGTCTTGTCTGTCTAGTCTTGTCTGTCTAGTCTTGTCTGTCTAGTCTTGTCTGTCTAGTCTTGTCTGTCTAGTCTTGTCTGTCTAGTCTTGTCTGTCTAGTCTTGTCTGTCTAGTCTTGTCTGTCTAGTCTTGTCTGTCTAGTCTTGTCTGTCTAGTCTTGTCTGTCTAGTCTTGTCTGTCTAGTCTTGTCTGTCTAGTCTTGTCTGTCTAGTCTTGTCTGTCTGTCTTGTCTGTCTAGTCTTGTCTGTCTAGTCTTGTCTGTCTAGTCTTGTCTGTCTAGTCTTGTCTGTCTAGTCTTGTCTGTCTAGTCTTGTCTGTCTAGTCTTGTCTGTCTAGTCTTGTCTGTCTAGTCTTGTCTGTCTAGTCTTGTCTGTCTAGTCTTGTCTGTCTAGTCTTGTCTGTCTAGTCTTGTCTGTCTAGTCTTGTCTGTCTAGTCTTGTCTGTCTAGTCTTGTCTGTCTAGTCTTGTCTGTCTAGTCTTGTCTGTCTAGTCTTGTCTGTCTAGTCTTGTCTGTCTAGTCTTGTCTGTCTAGTCTTGTCTGTCTAGTCTTGTCTGTCTAGTCTTGTCTGTCTAGTCTTGTCTGTCTAGTCTTGTCTGTCTAGTCTTGTCTGTCTAGTCTTGTCTGTCTAGTCTTGTCTGTCTAGTCTTGTCTGTCTAGTCTTGTCTGTCTAGTCTTGTCTGTCTAGTCTTGTCTGTCTAGTCTTGTCTGTCTAGTCTTGTCTGTCTAGTCTTGTCTGTCTAGTCTTGTCTGTCTAGTCTTGTCTGTCTAGTCTTGTCTGTCTAGTCTTGTCTGTCTAGTCTTGTCTGTCTAGTCTTGTCTGTCTAGTCTTGTCTGTCTAGTCTTGTCTGTCTAGTCTTGTCTGTCTAGTCTTGTCTGTCTAGTCTTGTCTGTCTAGTCTTGTCTGTCTAGTCTTGTCTGTCTAGTCTTGTCTGTCTAGTCTTGTCTGTCTAGTCTTGTCTGTCTAGTCTTGTCTGTCTTGTCTGTCTAGTCTTGTCTGTCTAGTCTTGTCTGTCTAGTCTTGTCTGTCTAGTCTTGTCTGTCTAGTCTTGTCTGTCTAGTCTTGTCTGTCTAGTCTTGTCTGTCTAGTCTTGTCTGTCTAGTCTTGTCTGTCTAGTCTTGTCTGTCTAGTCTTGTCTGTCTAGTCTTGTCTGTCTAGTCTTGTCTGTCTAGTCTTGTCTGTCTAGTCTTGTCTGTCTAGTCTTGTCTGTCTAGTCTTGTCTGTCTAGTCTTGTCTGTCTAGTCTTGTCTGTCTAGTCTTGTCTGTCTAGTCTTGTCTGTCTAGTCTTGTCTGTCTAGTCTTGTCTGTCTAGTCTTGTCTGTCTAGTCTTGTCTGTCTAGTCTTGTCTGTCTAGTCTTGTCTGTCTAGTCTTGTCTGTCTAGTCTTGTCTGTCTAGTCTTGTCTGTCTAGTCTTGTCTGTCTAGTCTTGTCTGTCTAGTCTTGTCTGTCTAGTCTTGTCTGTCTAGTCTTGTCTGTCTAGTCTTGTCTGTCTAGTCTTGTCTGTCTAGTCTTGTCTGTCTAGTCTTGTCTGTCTAGTCTTGTCTGTCTAGTCTTGTCTGTCTAGTCTTGTCTGTCTAGTCTTGTCTGTCTAGTCTTGTCTGTCTAGTCTTGTCTGTCTAGTCTTGTCTGTCTAGTCTTGTCTGTCTAGTCTTGTCTGTCTAGTCTTGTCTGTCTAGTCTTGTCTGTCTAGTCTTGTCTGTCTAGTCTTGTCTGTCTAGTCTTGTCTGTCTAGTCTGGTCTGTCCAGTCTGGTCTGTCTAGCCTTGTCTGCCTAGTCCTGTCTGTCTAGTCTTGTCTGTCTAGTCTTTTTTGTCTAGTCTTGTCTGTCTAGTCTTATCTGTCTAGTCTTGTTTGTCTAGTTTTGTCTGTCTAGTCTATCTAGTCTTGCCTGCCTAGTCTTGCCTGTTTAGTCTCGTTTGTCTGCCTAATCTTGTCTGTTTGATTTTGCCGGTCTAGTCGTATCCGTGGCTCTACTCTTGTCAAACTAATTTTGTCAAGAAACAAGCATCATCCTGTAAGCAAGAAGTATTTTAACTGCTCTAATTACGTGGTCGGTTTCACACAATTGTCTGACTCATTATGCTCATTGATGTAATAGCATTCACTCGCACACACACACAGAGCGAAAACTCGCCGTTGTGCCGATAAGTAAACAAGAGGAGTGAACTGAACAACGAGTCAAGTAACAACAGTGCCTTTCTGTGTGTGCGTTTTGGTCGGCGCCTTAACCTTTCACTTGTGAACCCGTGACCCTCGGAAAGAATGCGCCGATGCTTCAGTTTATCTCAATCATCTGAATTCCAAGCCTCCTCCTCCTCTTACTCCACCGCGTCTTCCATCTCCGCCTCAAAGACGTATGAATGGTCTCAATTTTATTCATCACGCAAACATATTTCGCAAGACTAGACACACGAGATCGGTATCAATAAAACAATTAAAACTTTTCAATCTGATTATTCAATAAAACATAATTACCGATCGAATACGAATGGAAATCATGTTTCGATTAATAGATCCCATCTATATGGCGGATGGAAAGGTGCGGGGCAAAGAAAAGTGCGTTCGCGTCGCATTTACGTTTTCGTCCTGGGACAGGAAATCGTAACCGTTCCGAAGTTGTTCTTTTTTCCTGCCGCGAACAGGAAGCGCGAGATAAAACCGAAGATATTTGAATCCTATTTATAGATTTTAATTGATAATTAGGGAGCATCTGACAAGAAACCTTTGTGTTTAATAACGAAAACTTTTTTTTTTCAAACGAAATCTTTGTAGTAAATGTCTATAAATATATAATAGATATAAATATATAAGACCAGACGGACAAGATTAGACAGACTAGACTAGACAGACAAGACTAGACAGACAAAACTAGATAGACAAGATTACACTGACAAGACTAGACAGACAAGACTAGATAGATAAGATTAGACTGACAAGACTAAACAGACAAGACTAGACAGACAAGACTAGACAGACAAGACTAGACAGACAAGACCAGACAGACAAGACTAGACAGACAAGACTAGACAGACAAGACTAGACAGACAAGACTAGACAGACAAGACTAGACAGACAAGACTAGACAGACAAGACCAGACAGACAAGACCAGACAGACAAGACTAGACAGACAAGACTAGACAGACAAGACTAGACAGACAAAACTAGACAGACAAGACTAGACAGACAAGACTAGACAGACAAGACTAGACAGACAAGACTAGACAGACAAGACTAGACAGACAAGACCAGACAGACAAGACTAGACAGACAAGACTAGACAGACAAGACTAGACAGACAAAACTAGACAGACAAGACTAGACAGACAAGACTAGACAGACAAGACTAGACAGACAAGACTAGACAGACAAGACTAGACAGACAAGACTAGACAGACAAGACTAGACAGACAAGACCAGACAGACAAGACCAGACAGACAAGACTAGACAGACAAGACTAGACAGACAAGACTAGACAGACAAAACTAGACAGACAAGACTAGACAGACAAGACTAGACAGACAAGACTAGACAGACAAGACTAGACAGACAAGACTAGACAGACAAGACTAGACAGACAAGACTAGACAGACAAGACTAGACAGACAAGACTAGACAGACAAGACTAGACAGACAATACTAGACAGACAAGACTAGACAGACAAAACTAGACAGACAAGACTAGACAGACAAGACTAGACAGACAAGACTAGACAGACAAGACTAGACAGACAAGACTAGACAGACAAGACCAGACAGACAAGACTAGACAGACAAGACTAGACAGACAAGACTAGACAGACAAAACTAGACAGACAAGACTAGACAGACAAGACTAGACAGACAAGACTAGACAGACAAGACTAGACAGACAAGACTAGACAGACAAGACCAGACAGACAAGACGAGACAGACAAGACTAGACAGACAAGACTAGACAGACAAAACTAGACAGACAAGACTAGACAGACAAGACTAGACAGACAAGACTAGACAGACAAGACTAGACAGACAAGACTAGACAGACAAGACCAGACAGACAAGACTAGACAGACAAGACTAGACAGACAAGACTAGACAGACAAAACTAGACAGACAAGACTAGACAGACAAGACTAGACAGACAAGACTAGACAGACAAAACTAGACAGACAAGACTAGACAGACAAGACTAGACAGACAAGACTAGACAGACAAGACTAGACAGACAAGACTAGACAGACAAGACTAGACAGACAAGACTAGACAGACAAGACTAGACAGACAAGACTAGACAGACAAGACTAGACAGACAAGACTAGACCGACAAGACCAGACAGACAAGACTAGACAGACAAGACTAGACAGACAAGACTAGACAAACAAAACTAGACAGACAAGACTAGACAGACAAGACTAGACAGACAAGACTAGACAGACAAGACTAGACAGACAAGACTAGACAGACAAGACCAGACAGACAAGACGAGACAGACAAGACTAGACAGACAAGACTAGACAGACAAAACTAGACAGACAAGACTAGACAGACAAGACTAGACAGACAAGACTAGACAGACAAGACTAGACAGACAAGACTAGACAGACAAGACGAGACAGACAAGACGAGACAGACAAGACTAGACAGACAAGACTAGACAGACAAAACTAGACAGACAAGACTAGACAGACAAGACTAGACAGACAAGACTAGACAGACAAGACTAGACAGACAAGACTAGACAGACAAGACTAGACAGACAAGACTAGACAGACAATACTAGACAGACAATACTAGACAGACAAAACTAGACAGACAAGACTAGACAGACAAGACTAGACAGACAAGACTAGACAGACAAGACTAGACAGACAAGACTAGACAGACAAGACTAGACAGACAAGACTAGACAGACAAGACTAGACAGACAAGACTAGACAGACAAGACTAGACAGACAAGACTAGACAGACAAGACTAGACAGACAAGACTAGACAGACAAGACTAGACAGACAAGACTAGACAGACAAGACTAGACAGACAAGACTAGACAGACAAGACTAGACAGACAAGACTAGACAGACAAGACTAGACAGACAAGACTAGACAGACAAGACTAGACAGACAAGACTAGACAGACAAGACTAGACAGACAAGACTAGACAGACAAGACTAGACAGACAAGACTAGACAGACAAGACTAGACAGACAAGACTAGACAGACAAGACTAGACAGACAAGACTAGACAGACAAGACTAGACAGACAAGACTAGACAGACAAGACTAGACAGACAAGACTAGACAGACAAGACTAGACAGACAAGACTAGACAGACAAGACTAGACAGACAAGACTAGACAGACAAGACTAGACAGACAAGACTAGACAGACAAGACTAGACAGACAAGACTAGACAGACAAGACTAGACAGACAAGACTAGACAGACAAGACTAGACAGACAAGACTAGACAGACAAGACTAGACAGACAAGACTAGACAGACAAGACTAGACAGACAAGACTAGACAGACAAGACTAGACAGACAAGACTAGACAGACAAGACTAGACAGACAAGACTAGACAGACAAGACTAGACAGACAAGACTAGACAGACAAGACTAGACAGACAAGACTAGACAGACAAGACTAGACAGACAAGACTAGACAGACAAGACTAGACAGACAAGACTAGACAGACAAGACTAGACAGACAAGACTAGACAGACAAGACTAGACAGACAAGACTAGACAGACAAGACTAGACAGACAAGACTAGACAGACAAGACTAGACAGACAAGACTA
Source organism: Phosphuga atrata (assembly GCA_944588485.1). Lineage (NCBI taxonomy): Eukaryota > Metazoa > Arthropoda > Insecta > Coleoptera > Silphidae > Phosphuga > Phosphuga atrata. The sequence continues at coordinate 3,797,486 of OX155902.1, read as the reverse complement.
GACAGACAAGACTCGACAGGCAAGACTAGACAGACAAGACTAGACAGACAAGACTAGACAGACAAGACTAGACAGACAATACTAGACAGACAAGACTAGACAGACAAGACTAGACAGACAAGACTTGACAGACAAGACTAGACAGACAAGACTAGACAGACAAGACTACACAGACAAGACTAGACAGACAAGACTAGACAGACAAGACTAGACAGACAAGACTAGACAGACAAGACTAGACAGACAAGACTAGACAGACAAGACTAGACAGACAAGACTAGACAGACAAGACTAGACAGACAAGACTAGACAGACAAGACTAGACAGACAAGACTAGACAGACAAGACTAGACAGACAAGACTAGATAGACAAGACTAGACAGACAAGACTAGACAGACAAGACTAGACAGACAAGAATAGACAGACAAGACTAGACAGACAAGACTAGACGGACAAGACTAGACAGACAAGACTAGACAGACAAGACTAGACACACAAGACTAGACAGACAAGACTAGACAGACAAGACTAGACAGACAAGACTAGACAGACAAGGCTAGACAGACAAGACTAGACAGACAAGACCAGACAGACAAGACTAGACAGACAAGACTAGACAGACAAGACTAGACAGACAAAACTAGACAGACAAGACTAGACAGACAAGACTAGACAGACAAGACTAGACAGACAAGACTAGACAGACAAGACTAGACAGACAAGACCAGACAGACAAGACGAGACAGACAAGACTAGACAGACAAGACTAGACAGACAAAACTAGACAGACAAGACTAGACAGACAAGACTAGACAGACAAGACTAGACAGACAAGACTAGACAGACAAGACTAGACAGACAAGACCAGACAGACAAGACTAGACAGACAAGACTAGACAGACAAGACTAGACAGACAAAACTAGACAGACAAGACTAGACAGACAAGACTAGACAGACAAGACTAGACAGACAAAACTAGACAGACAAGACTAGACAGACAAGACTAGACAGACAAGACTAGACAGACAAGACTAGACAGACAAGACTAGACAGACAAGACTAGACAGACAAGACTAGACAGACAAGACTAGACAGACAAGACTAGACAGACAAGACTAGACAGACAAGACTAGACCGACAAGACCAGACAGACAAGACTAGACAGACAAGACTAGACAGACAAGACTAGACAAACAAAACTAGACAGACAAGACTAGACAGACAAGACTAGACAGACAAGACTAGACAGACAAGACTAGACAGACAAGACTAGACAGACAAGACCAGACAGACAAGACTAGACAGACAAGACTAGACAGACAAGACTAGACAGACAAAACTAGACAGACAAGACTAGACAGACAAGACTAGACAGACAAGACTAGACAGACAAGACTAGACAGACAAGACTAGACAGACAAGACGAGACAGACAAGACGAGACAGACAAGACTAGACAGACAAGACTAGACAGACAAAACTAGACAGACAAGACTAGACAGACAAGACTAGACAGACAAGACTAGACAGACAAGACTAGACAGACAAGACTAGACAGACAAGACTAGACAGACAAGACTAGACAGACAATACTAGACAGACAATACTAGACAGACAAAACTAGACAGACAAGACTAGACAGACAAGACTAGACAGACAAGACTAGACAGACAAGACTAGACAGACAAGACTAGACAGACAAGACTAGACAGACAAGACTAGACAGACAAGACTAGACAGACAAGACTAGACAGACAAGACTAGACAGACAAGACTAGACAGACAAGACTAGACAGACAAGACTAGACAGACAAGACTAGACAGACAAGACTAGACAGACAAGACTAGACAGACAAGACTAGACAGACAAGACTAGACAGACAAGACTAGACAGACAAGACTAGACAGACAAGACTAGACAGACAAGACTAGACAGACAAGACTAGACAGACAAGACTAGACAGACAAGACTAGACAGACAAGACTAGACAGACAAGACTAGACAGACAAGACTAGACAGACAAGACTAGACAGACAAGACTAGACAGACAAGACTAGACAGACAAGACTAGACAGACAAGACTAGACAGACAAGACTAGACAGACAAGACTAGACAGACAAGACTAGACAGACAAGACTAGACAGACAAGACTAGACAGACAAGACTAGACAGACAAGACTAGACAGACAAGACTAGACAGACAAGACTAGACAGACAAGACTAGACAGACAAGACTAGACAGACAAGACTAGACAGACAAGACTAGACAGACAAGACTAGACAGACAAGACTAGACAGACAAGACTAGACAGACAAGACTAGACAGACAAGACTAGACAGACAAGACTAGACAGACAAGACTAGACAGACAAGACTAGACAGACAAGACTAGACAGACAAGACTAGACAGACAAGACTAGACAGACAAGACTAGACAGACAAGACTAGACAGACAAGACTAGACAGACAAGACTAGACAGACAAGACTAGACAGACAAGACTAGACAGACAAGACTAGACAGACAAGACTAGACAGACAAGACTAGACAGACAAGACTAGACAGACAAGACTAGACAGACAAGACTAGACAGACAAGACTAGACAGACAAGACTCGACAGGCAAGACTAGACAGACAAGACTAGACAGACAAGACTAGACAGACAAGACTAGACAGACAAGACTAGACAGACAAGACTAGACAGACAAGACTAGACAGACAAGACTTGACAGACAAGACTAGACAGACAAGACTAGACAGACAAGACTACACAGACAAGACTAGACAGACAAGACTAGACAGACAAGACTAGACAGACAAGACTAGACAGACAAGACTAGACAGACAAGACTAGACAGACAAGACTAGACAGACAAGACTAGACAGACAAGACTAGACAGACAAGACTAGACAGACAAGACTAGACAGACAAGACTAGACAGACAAGACTAGACAGACAAGACTAGATAGACAAGACTAGACAGACAAGACTAGACAGACAAGACTAGACAGACAAGAATAGACAGACAAGACTAGACAGACAAGACTAGACGGACAAGACTAGACAGACAAGACTAGACAGACAAGACTAGACACACAAGACTAGACAGACAAGACTAGACAGACAAGACTAGACAGACAAGACTAGACAGACAAGGCTAGACAGACAAGACTAGACAGACAAGACTATATAAAAAGACTAGAGAAAAAGTCTAATTGGAAAAGACTAGAGCTGCAAGTTTAGGATACCAAGTGTTAAATTGTTTATTATTCTTTGAAGTGAGAATGTTTTAATTATACCGATCGGATTACGCGCAGATTAGAATTGGCTTTGTTTGGAGTCCAATTGCCTGCATCCAGCTGTTTAACACCCAACGAACTTTGTTTATACAATTAATGTCGAATACCAGTTACACAACTGACACGTTCTCACATTAATCCAATTCAAACAGTTCAGATATATGTTCAACTTGTCCAATAACATAACAAAGAGTCGATGTTCTTGTCTGCCTATCATTATCTGTCTAGTCTTGTCTGTCTAATCTTGTCTATCCAGTCTTGTCTGTCTAGTCTTGTCTGTCTAGTCTTGTCTGTCTAGTCTTGTCTGTCTAGTCTTGTCTGTCTAGTCTTGTCTGTCTAGTCTTGTCTGTCTAGTCTTGTCTGTCTAGTCTTGTCTGTCTAGTCTTGTCTGTCTAGTCTTGTCTGTCTAGTCTTGTCTGTCTAGTCTTGTCTGTCTAGTCTTGTCTGTCTAGTCTTGTCTGTCTAGTCTTGTCTGTCTAGTCTTGTCTGTCTAGTCTTGTCTGTCTAGTCTTGTCTGTCTAGTCTTGTCTGTCTAGTCTTGTCTGTCTAGTCTTGTCTGTCTAGTCTTGTCTGTCTAGTCTTGTCTGTCTAGTCTTGTCTGTCTAGTCTTGTCTGTCTAGTCTTGTCTGTCTAGTCTTGTCTGTCTAGTCTTGTCTGTCTAGTCTTGTCTGTCTAGTCTTGTCTGTCTAGTCTTGTATGTCTAGTCTTGTCTGTCTGGTCTTGTCTGTCTAGTCTTGTCTGTCTAGTCTTGTCTGTCTAGTCTTGTCTGTCTAGTCTTGTCTGTCTAGTCTTGTCTGTCTAGTCTTGTCTGTTTAGTCTTGTATGTCTAGTCTTGTCTGTCTGGTCTTGTCTGTCTAGTCTTGTCTGTCTAGTCTTGTCTGTCTAGTCTTGTCTGTCTAGTCTTGTCTGTCTAGTCTTGTCTGTCTAGTCTTGTCTGTCTAGTCTTGTCTGTCTAGTCTTGTCTGTCTAGTCTTGTCTGTCTAGTCCTGTCTGTCTAGTACTGTCTAAATGCAACAACAGTAAATTTAGTTATTTGTTGAAAAAAACTGCAATGATATAGTTGCCAGCAAATTGTAATGTTTGCAGCAAGGTTGCGTAATGAATCTGGAAATGAGTGTTGTTAATGAAATGGGCAGGTAAATTGCCGCACATTATATCCACACATTAACCTTGTCGCATATCTATTAACTTTTTTTCATAAAATTAACAATTTAATCGATATTTATCTTCAATAATATATACTTATAACTAGTCTTATATCTTTAGTACTATCTTCGTAGCCTAGTCTCTCTAGTCTTGTCTATCTAGTCTTGTCTGCCTAGTCTTGTCTGCCTAGTCTTGTCTGTCTAGTCTTGTCTGTCTAGTCTTGTCTGTCTAGTCTTGTCTGTCTAGTCTTGTCTGTCTAGTCTTGTCTGTCTGGCCTTGTCTGTCTAGTCTTGTCTGTCTAGTCTTGTCTGTCTAATCTTGTCTCTCTAGACTTGTCTGTCTAGTCTTGTCTATCTACTCTTATCTGTCCAGTCCTGTATGTCTAGTCTCATTCATCTCGTTCTGACTGTTTAGTGTGAGTGTTTCGAGTGACTAGATACTATAATGTCTAAGCTCATTGTTATATATAGTGGCAATCATTTACGGCACACACACACACACACGAATGGACAGAACAATTGAATTGTTTTTAATTGCGGCGTTACGTAACGTATTCCCACCAACGCCGCTGGCGCAGTTGTTTTCGCCTGTTTCTTTCTTCTCCGTCGACCGGAAATATTTATAATAAAATGGAAAATGGTCACGTGTCCTGAATAATTTAGAAATTTGAATTTTAAATCGTCGCTCGTTGCTCGATATCTATTTAAATTTTGACTTGAATACGACTGTGTTTCTTAATCTACTGATGCCAAGATATATTATCAGATTATGATCTTTTAACTAAACCGACAGTCGTGGTCTAGTCTAGTTAGTTTTTTTAATTATTGTCGAAGCTACGTCACAACTGTTAAGTCTTTTAAATTGACCTAAGCTGCACTTGGTTATTAGAGCAGGTAAGGCCATTTTGTTCCAGAGTTTGTCTCCATTGTGCGGTATCTGGGCACGAAAAGATAATGCAATCGCTGCCCCATTTTGAACGGTCGAAAAACTCTGTATTTTTTTGTACGTTAGCTGATGTGAACTGTAGGGTGCCTTTTAGCCGTCGCCGATCGTAACGTTTCGAATGAAACTCCCACGCAGAGTCGTAACTTTCGTGGAACGCGGGTTGGCTTTCACGGGATCAATGGATGAACCCAGACGCAATCCCGTTTGCGCCCACGCGTTTCAGAATGGACGAAAATCGACCGCTTCAATGTCATTCCGGCGGTATCAATACGAATACTACAATAGACGTCAGTTACACAGTTTATTCGACAACATTTTTCTTGCAATTTTTTATTACCTTGACGTCATTTCTTTACACATTTACGCACCTAAGCGATTCGCGTAACTTGTTTTTAGCGGTCGATACTTTGCGTTTTCATTTACATTTTTTTTTTGTGGATAATTTCCTGGAGCGTTTCCTTTCACTGCGGGCATTTAAAAATTCGTCTTGTAACTGACTCCGCCGAATGGAATTTCGGTTCGGGAAGTGTTTAACATTCCCTTTGTGTCATTGCAGCCAGAGGATTTATTTATTATTTAAGGTCAACAGCCTTCAGGTAGAAACATCATGCCTTATCTGGGTCAATCAACAATTGGAATATTTTTACGATTAATTCATCAAACTATTTAAGATAAATAAATTTAAGCTTTTGACGCAATACAAAATATTATTCATTAATATACTCTGCTTCAAGAAGGAGGATAGGAATGACCGGTAAAGGTAGACTTCTGAGCAAAGCGGCTCTGGCGTCACTAACGCAGCGATACTGACGCGGCGACATAGCGATAGTATTATGCACTATTTCTACTACTTCTGGTGGTTACATTTTCAGGTTTTCTTGCGGACCATCACAGTTAAGCAGTAAGTCGAAATATCTGGCAAGGATGTCACAGTTTTGCTAAAGACTTTTGCTTAGACTTTCGAGCAAAGCGGCTCTGTCGTCACTAACGCAGCGTCAAAGCCGCCGCGACATTATGACAATGTATGAGACACTATGGAAATGTATGAGGCGCCATTCGAGCGCAGCGACACTGACGCTGAGCGCGTCAATGTCGCTGCGCTCGAATAGCGGCTCATACATTTCCATAGTGTCGCATACATTGTCATGTCATACACGCGACACTGACGCACCGACGCTGAGCGCGTCAATGTCGCTGCGCTCGAATAGCGGCTCATACATTTCCATAGTGTCTCATACATTGTCATGTCATACACGCGACACTGACGCACTGACGCTGAGCGCGTCAATGTCGCTGCGCTCGAATAGCGGCTCATACATTTCCATAGTGTCGCATACATTGTCATGTCATACACGCGACACTGACGCACTGACGCTGAGCGCGTCAATGTCGCTGCGCTCGAATAGCGGCTCATACATTTCCATAGTGTCTCATACATTGTCATGTCATACACGCGACACTGACGCACTGACGCTGAGCGCGTCAATGTCGCTGCGCTCGAATAGCGGCTCATACATTTCCATAGTGTCTCATACATTGTCATGTCATACACGCGACACTGACGCACTGACGCTGAGCGCGTCAATGTCGCTGCGCTCGAAAAACGGCTCATACATTTCCATAGTGTCTCATACATTGTCATGTCATACTCGCGACACTGACGCACTGACGCTGAGCGCGTCAATGTCACTGCGCTCGAATAGCGGCTCATACATTTCCATAGTGTCTCATACATTGTCATGTCATACACGCGACACTGACGCACTGACGCTGAGCGCGTCAATGTCGCTGCGCTCGAATAACGGCTCATACATTTCCATAGTGTCTCATACATTGTCATGTCATACACGCGACACTGACGCACTGACGCTGAGCGCGTCAATGTCGCTGCGCTCGAATAGCGGCTCATACATTTCCATAGTGTTGCATACATTGTCATGTCATACACGCGACACTGACGCACTGACGCTGAGCGCGTCAATGTCGCTGCGCTCGAATAGCGGCTCATACATTTCCATAGTGTCTCATACATTGTCATGTCATACACGCAACACTGACGCACTGACGCTGAGCGCGTCAATGTCGCTGCGATCGAATAGCGGCTCATACATTTCCATAGTGTCTCATACATTGTCATGTCATACACGCGACACTGACGCACTGACGCTGAGCGCGTCAATGTCGCTACGCTCGAATAGCGCTTCATACATTTCCATAGTGTCTCATACATTGTCATAATGTCGCGGCGACTTTGACGCTGCGTTAGTGACGACAGAGCCGCTTTTCTCGGAAGTCTACCTTTAGAAAAACTGTGACATCCTTGCCAGATATTTCGACTCACTACTTAACTGCGATGTTCCGCAAGAAAACCTGAAAATTGAACCACCAAGTATCATCTCCCAATTCATTGGCAAATGGGTTTGATCCACTCCCTTCATAAGAAAAGTGACAAGATGGACTTATTGAGGCTGCAACTAGCCTTCCAAACGAGGAGCTCGACAACTGGGTCGCCAGTCGTCTATTAACCGAGGGCGCCCCCGAGATGTAAAATCCCAGAAGAACGGGATACTTCGGTGCAGCGTCCCTAAATCCAGCAAGGAATACAAGGTGATTGTCTTCAAGAAGGCCCAAGATCTATTCACCAAGAATAGGAAAATTGTCGCCGAGATCATCCTTACGGGCAAACCTTTGCTGGCGGAAGAGACAATGCCTTTTGACCCAGTTGTCGAGCTCCTCGTTTGGAAGGCTAGTTGCCGCCTCAATAAGTCCATCTTGTCACCCTTCATATGAAGGGGGTGGATCAAACCCATTTGCCAGTGAGCAGGGATCCTCGGGATCCAATGCATTGGGAGATGATACTTCTGGTGGTTCAATTTTCAGGTTTTCTTGCGGAACAGCACAGTTAAGCTGTGAGTCGAAATATCTGGCAAGGATGTCGAGGCAGTAGACGGGCTCTAACGTGGAATTCTGGAGGCACCTTCGAGTGCAGATCGTAATAACATCGACGACCGCAAAGCCCCCAGTCCAACCTTTTACCCTATTACGACGGATAAAATAGATGCAGCCAGATCGAGCTGGAGACCGTCGGCCCTTTCAACGGTTGGGGTGCGAGCAAATAAACAAATAAGCTATCTAGTATTGTTTGTCTAGAGTAGGGAAAGATGTCATGTTCTAGGCCCACCTCCGCCTCTGACCTTGACCACTTCCGGTGACCTAGATGACTTGTAGATTGTAGATATGGTGGTGACGACTTGCACTGCGACCTTTATAGATCTATTGTACCCAACCCTCTTCCTCCAAGTGTTGGTGTAATTACCCATTTAGAGCGCCTCCTCTAATCCTGATTCCTTTAGGAATCTCAGGATCTGGGTGGGATTCAAGGCCTGCAGCTCTTCTGTGTTCAAGCAGTGAGCCCCAAGGTACATCTGTCTCTTGCGGAATAATGCTCCGCAGTCTTCGAACAGATGTATGGGGGTTTCCTCTGCTGGGCCACAGAATCTGCATCCATCATCCTCCTCTAGGCCTAGGGCCTTGAGATGTTTCCTAAGTCTGCAGTGTCCCGTCAGGGTTCCTGTCAGAATTCTGAGCTTGTTCCTGCTTCGTTTCAGGCAAGCTTTAGTTCTCTTCTGGTTAAAAGATCCCAGCATCACTTTGGATTGCCTTAGCCCTGGAAGTTCTTCCCAGGTTTTCATCCATTTTCCTCTTATTTCTTCATCTAAACTTTTGCGGATGGTGTTCACGCTCATACCGCAAAAGGGTTCCGGACCTATAAAGGGGATACTGGATCCCTTGTTTGCTAGGTGATCGGCTTCTTCGTTTCCGTCTATACCAGTGTGTCCTGGTACCCAGTATAGCGTTACTTTATTATCCCTGCCAAGCTTGTTCAGCTTCCCCACACAGTCCCATACCAGTTTGGATCTGATGGTGTATGAGATAATGGCCTTGATGGCTGCTTGGCTATCTGACAGGATAGCAATTCGTTTTTTGCGGTAATTCCTGTCGAGGTTAAACTGTGCACATCTTTCGATTGCGTGTACCTCTGCTTGAAAGATACTTGGGGATGTTCCCATGGATTCGGAGTATCTGGTACGAGGTCCAAACACTCCTGCACCAGTGCCTTCCTTTGTCTTCGAACCATCTGTATACCACTTGATGGCACTTTGCTCTATGTGGTATGCTGAGGATTCATCGCTCCAATCGGCTTTACTACTACACATTGCTGTGTAGTTTTTCTTGAAGTGGTATTTGCATACCATTTCGTCTTTTGGTACTTCCAGCCAGGGGATCTTGGCAGCGAGGCTGTTTCGGTCTCTCCTCCCGATTATTTTACCTCTGCCCATTCCTTCCTTGCTGAATCTTACGATCGCCGATCTGGCGGCGCTCTCCACCACAAGGTGCAGCGGAGTCAGATCCAGCAGCAGCTCCAATGGTGCTGTCGGACACGACCCCATCGCCCCCGTGATGCAGACACACGCCAGTCTTTGAATCTTCTCAAGCTGTTTCCTCATAGAGGCCAGCTTGATTCTACTTCCCCACGCAACCGCCCCATAAGTGATTGCAGGTCTCACTATCATGGTGTAGATCCATCGCAGGATAGTGGGGTTACAACCCCACGTTTTTCCTGCCAGATTTCTGCACACCATTAGGGCGCGTTTGGCTTGCCCCACTGCCCCAGCGTATCTATTCCATAGGAGTTTGCTATCTAGTGTGATACCCAGATACCTTATCTCCTGTTGGTATTCTACTGCCTTCCCATCTATGAGTATGGGATGTAGGCAGTTTAGTTTTCTTCTTCTAGTAAATGGTATCACCGTGGTTTTGCTCGGGTTGAGTCTCAATCCCACTGTTTGACACCATCTACTAGTTACTTTGAGGCCTCTCTGAACAATTTCACAGAGCGTTCCCTCAAATTTTCCTCTGGCCATTATGACTATGTCATCGGCGTAACCTTGACATTTGATATCTAGGTCGTTTAGCCTAACCAGTAGTTCATCAACTACCAGGCTCCACATTAGCGGTGATAGTACACCTCCCTGTGGGCACCCTCGAGTTGTGGAGATCTTAATGGTGTCTTTTCCCACTTGTGTCTCCGCCGTTCTAGTTCTCAGCATTTCTCCCATCCACTTTGAGATAGTGCTGTCGATATTCCTTCTTTCGAGGGCCGCCCTGACAGCCTCGTGTGAGGTGTTGTCAAAAGCTCCCTTTATATCCAAGAAGGCACATATCGCTACTTCCTTTATCTCTAGTGCTATTTCGTTTGTCAGTTGATACAGGGCGGTTTCTGTGGATTTCCCTGCTCTGTAAGCATGCTGACTCCTGTGTAGTGGTGTACCTACCAGCACTATAGTCCTAAGGTAATTATCAATCACCTTCTCCATTATCTTTAACATAAAAGATGTTAGACTAATGGGTCTAAATGACTTCGGCTGAGTGGTGTCTTTCTTCCCACCTTCGGTATAAATACCACCTTAGCCCTTCTCCATAGCTCCGGTATATATCCGAGCGCTTAGCTACTTCTAAAGATATTTAGAAGATACGGCATTAGTTCTCTCTCTCCCTTTTGTAGGAAGGCAGGAACTAGTCCGTCCACACCTGGTATACTTCAGTACCTAGATAGACACCCTGTTTAGCGTGGGGTTACATAGACCTCACACCCTGTTTAGCGTGATGCTACATAGACCTCACACAGTTTAGCGTGGGGCTACATAGACCTCACACCCTGTTTAGCGTGGTGCTACATAGACCTCACACTCTTTCAGGGTATTAAAGCCTAAAAGCTGATTAAAGCTGACGGCGGTAGTCGCCAAGGTCACCGGATGTGGCCAAGGTCAAAGTCAGAGGCGGAGGTTGAGCCTAGAACATGACATATTTCCCCATTGTCTAGTCTTGTCTGTCTAGTCTTGTTCTTTGGAGTCTGTCTAGTCTTCTCTTGTAAAGGGTGACAAGATGGACATTAATAATTATAAATGCATCTCTCTTGTTTCAGTTCCTTACAAGATTTTATCGAAAGCGTTACTGACAAGAATAGAAGGGTTATTGGATTCTGAATTGGGTCAATACCAGGCAGGTTTTCGGAAAGGGAGATCTTGCGGAGATATCATAAAGTACAAGATGTTGGGACAGAATAAATATGTCGCCGTCTTTGTGGACTTCCGGAAGGCGCATGAGTCCATTGACCGAAACACCTTATTGGCAATTCTCGAGAAATTTGGAGTGGACAGGAAGACTGTCTTCATGACCAACATCAAAGGCGCTCCTCTCCACTTGGAGTTGAGAGAAGCCAAGATAAAGCGAGTCAAGTGTTTTAAGTATTTGGGAGAAAAATTACAGGACAATGGTCAATGGAAGGATAAGGATGGCTTATCAACTTACGAAGGATACATACAACAAAAAAGGTCTATCCTTTGGGACTAAATTCCGACACCATAGTCATAGGCCTAGTCCGTCATAGGCCTTCCGGAAGTCCACAAAGACGGCGACATATTTATTCTGTTTCAACATCTTGTACTATGATATTCCGCAGGTTGAAAATTTGATCCGCGCAGGATCTCCCTTTACGAAAACCTGCCTGGTATTCACCCAATTCAAATTATTGGAATTCAAATTCCAATAACCCTTCTATTCTTGTCAACAACGCTTTTCAGACACTTGTTGTCAGACCTGAATTTCTATATGCAGCAGAAGCACTAGACATGATTGGGAATGGTGGAAGACAACCGGAGGAAAGAAAGGAAAATGCTCCGAAAAATCTTAGACCCAAATATCAAGGATGGAGAGAGGAGACTAAAACCTAACAAAGAACTATACCTGAAGATGGAAGGAATTGTAGCCCTAATGAGAAAAAGGAGAATAGTTTTATGGGCACTTGGTGAGGAACAGTACCAGAAGATTTTTGGAATTCTTCAGGAAGAGGAAGACGGAGCCGAAATGGTTTCCGGAAGTGATATTGGACTTAGATCGGATGGAGGTGAAAAAAGAAGACATAATGGACAGAGAGAGATTTAGGAGACTAATTAAGGAGTTTACAGGTTTCCAGGAGACAGGGGAATTGTCAGTGAGAAAAGCTAGATCTTAGACGGAGGAACAGAAGAAGGAAGAGGATGAAGAGATATTGGCAGAGAGTGAGGACAAAAATAATGTAAAAACTGTCTAACGTGGTCCATAGTTGGCCGTAACGAATATTAAAAATACTCTACAGCAGGGATCCCCAACCTTTTTGCAACCAAGAGCACATTCTAGAATGTCGGTCGGGCGGTGGGCATCTTTTCAAGAAGTCCTCATCTGATACATTGGATTTTAGGAAAATATCGTTTTCATGGTCCAAAATTTCAAGCTCCAGTTCTTCTGCCTTTACTTGCAATATATGCAGCAATTTTGGCGATTCTTACTGTTACTTGTGGCGGGCACACGTAAAACGGTCGGCGGGCGCCATAGTGCCCGCGGGCATAAGGTTGGTGTTCGCGCCAATTTTAAGAAATCTATATTTTAATTCGAAATTTAAATCGATTTCGGCATCGATTAAAAGAAGGGGAAAGAGATGTAAACCTGGACCGAAATCGCGATTTTTTTACGCAGCGAATTTATATATTTCCAGTAGTATGCTTTGAGTGTTGGAAGCGAAAACACGCGGGTTGAAGCGCGAACCCGCGGCGATCGACACGTGCGCGCAGCTAAATTTAATAGTTTCAAGTTAACAAGGACCATTGCTCTACAGGGTATCTACAAAAGAATCATCGGGTTTATATTTCACAAAGTTTTACCTATATTATATTAAATGACACATGAAAATAAAGGGAAAATGTCCAAGTTTTAAATTATACCATCACAAATGTTCGATTTGGGCTCCTCGGGGTTCGAGGCAGATATTACTGTGATGACTTTGCCAGAGCCTTCTACTGGAGAACGGTGGCTTATTATTCACAATGCCCAGAATTTGAACCCGGGACCTGCGGCTCCGAAATCTGACACCTTGACAATTAGGCCACCACCGCCTCGTTGATGACATTGGTGGCACGTAAATCTTTAATGTGTACCCCCAAAGAAAAAATCGCAACCCGTAAGATCAGGTGAACGATACCAAGTCCTGTATAGTACATCACCCAATCCAGTGGTGAAGTAGTTCCTCGCTTAGATAACGACCACCATCAGATCCAAACTGGTATGGGACTGTGTGGGGAAGCTGAACAAGCTTGGCAGGGATAATAAAGTAACGCTATACTGGGTACCAGGACACACTGGTATAGACGGAAACGAAGAAGCCGATCACCTAGCAAACAAGGGATCCAGTAGCCCCTTTATAGGTCCGGAACCCTTTTGCAGTATGAGCGTGAACACCATCCGCAAAAGTTTAGATGAAGAAATAAGAGGAAAATGGATGAAAACCTGGGAAGAACTTCCAGGGCTAAGGCAATCCAAAGTGATGCTGGGATCTTTCAAACAGAAAAGAACTAAAGCTTGCCTGAAACTAAGCAGGAACAAGCTCAGAATTCTGACAGGAGCCCTGACGGGACACTGCAGACTTAGGAAACATCTCAAGGCCCTAGGCCTAGAGGAGGATGATAGATGCAGATTCTGTGGCTCAGCAGAGGAAACCCCCATACATCTGTTCAAAGACTGCGGAGCATTACTCCGCAAGAGACAGATGTACCTAGGGGCTCACTACTTGAACACAGAGGAGCTGCAGGCCTTGAATCCCACCCAGATCCTGAGATTCCTAAAGGAGTCAGGATTAGAGGAGGCGCTCTAAATGGGTAAGTACACCAACACTTGGAGGAGGAGGGTGGGGTACAATAGATCTACAAAGGTCGCAGTACAAGTCGTCACCACCATATCTACAATCTAGATAACGACGCACATCATTATGCTAATAAAGTGGAGCCCCATCTTGTTGGAATATGAAGTTGTTGGAATCTTCTGGCAGTTGCATAAACAACCAAAACTGCAAACAGCACATTACCCAATCCAGTGGTGAAGGAGTTCCTCGTTCAGATAGCGACGCACTTCATAATGCCAATGCGGCGGAGTCCCATCTTGTTGGAATATGAAGTTGCAGGAATCATCTATCAGTTGCGGAAACAACCAAAACTGCAACATATCGAGGTATGTTGTGCCCGTCACAGTGTTTTCATTGAAGAAAAAGTTTTGGAGACTGCACAGAAGACATTACATTTTTGGGAATTCCTTTCATGTTCGAGAATGATATGAGCATTTTCCTTTGTCGTAACAGTTCACCTTTCCATTTAAATGAAAGGCCGCCTCGTCGCTGTACACTAGAGGGTTATCAAATTCGTCATCCTCCATCGCTTCCTGCATTTTAATACAAAGATTGGTTCGCTTTACATGGTCGTCGGGCCGTAAACTTTGCAAGATACGGTTTGAATCGCAATCGCCGCCGTAAAATCTTCCATACAGTTTGATATGGAATACTAAGTTCACGACCTACCATTCGAGTTGACTGTTGCGACCTACGCGTGAAACTTTCTCTAACTGCCTCCACTTTTTCATCAGAAACGCGTGGTCTTCAGGTACTCTTACGCTTACTAATGGAACCAGTCAGCCGCCACGGTCACAGGACAGTTCCAGGACTGTACTGTGACCCTGGCCCTGGCGCTTCTGTTCCGTACATTCCCGAAAATGCACGCTGCACCATAACACCCGATAAACACCTTGCATACTCGAGCACACAAAACGCTTTCGGTAAATCTGGGATAAGAGGCATGAAATATATAGGCAACCCAATGTACGCATTGTGCCTAACCTAACCTAACCTTGCATACTCGAGCACACAAAACTCTTTCGGTAATTCTGGGATAAGAGGCATGCAATATATAGGCAACCCAATGTACGCATGCAAGATACATTGGAGTGCGACGTTCAGCGAGAGTGGACGTTCAGCAATTCATAAATTTGATTGTTAAAAAAAATAATGATTAATGAGGGGTAGTAAAAATAAATTTGAAGGGGGTATATAAAAAAATTGTTTAAACTATTGAATTTTTTCTCTTATTTCGGATCGAGAGGTCGCGCTACCGCGCGATATGTGGTCTTGTTTGATCTGCTCCTAATATAATCTAATCTAACCACAATCTAACCATCTATTTTGATCAAATCTGTAGTTACGGTGGCGTTTTTTACGCACCACTGGAGATTTTTTGTCAATTTCCGTAAGTTTCAATTGTGGTACGCGGGGACTGTTCATGCCTCATATCCCAGTTTAACTACGCCGCTGGTGATTTCTGCCGAATACGTGGTCTGTTAGAAAAGTATCCGACCTTATTTTTTATTTTGAAAACCTGATGGATTTGAATTAAGCGCGCTTGCATGAGCCGACCTTGAACATTCGTGCGCATGCGTTAACTTTTTCCAGTCTGTAGATAGCGTCAGTTGCTGTCGAGCAGTGTTGGAGTGACGTAGTGTGTAGTGCTCTCGTCGGTTTTTTCAATGCAAGTAAAATGACGGAACGACTGGAGTACCGCTACTTCATCAAATTTTGCCAGAAACTGGGCGACAACCAGGTGGAAACCATTCAAAAGATTCAGACGGCTTTTGGTGTCGATGCTATGGGCATCACACAGATTAAGTAGTAGTACAACCGGTTTAAAGGGTCGCACATCGGTAGAAAGCGATCCACGCTCTGGTCGGCCATCAATATACCGAAATGACCATGTCATTGCCAAAGTGAACGCTGCGGTGATGTGGGACCGTCGTGTAACTATTCGAGAAATTATGACTGGAGTTGTGGTCATCAGGAAATTGACGACTCCATTACGACAATGCTCCAGCACATCCTTCGCACATGGTTCACCATTTTTTGCGAAAAACTAGACTCCTTTGGTTCGACAGGCTCCTAACTCTCCTGATGTCACTTCTGATGTCGACTTCTGGCTATTCCCCAAAGTCAAGAGGCCATTGAAAGGAACTCGATTTCAGACAAGAGAGGACATTATGGCTGCAACGACATCCGAGCCAAAGTCGATTCCGAAAGCGACTTTTTCGGAATGCTTCCAATAATGCACCTCTGGGAGAAATGTGTGGAATCCCAAGGAGGCTACTTTGAGGGTGATTAGGTTTCCAACGCTCCAGGTATGCCAGTTTTTTTTACTGTCTAAAGGTCGGATACTTTTCTAACAGACTATGTATATATTGATAATTTGGAATGTGTTACAAAAATTAAACAAAATTTGCAAATGAATAGTTTATATTGAAAGTAAAATAAAGAGAGGTGCGTATGAATTGTTTACGATTGAAGTTAAAACGAAGATGGATTTAAATGTGGACGTATTAAACGGTTTTAAGGCGATCGGCGAACAAATATAGACGATGTGATGGCTCAAGCGGAAGCCGAGAGACGGATGGGCATGGAGCGACTTCCTGCCAGGAACGTCGGCGCGTATATTTTCGTGACGAAGAGCGGGCTCGGTCGACCTTCGCTGCGTATGGGAAAATGGGAATGTGGACGGAGCGCCGTGCCAATTAACATTTCTTCTGAATGAACGCGATCGGCCAACTGAGTCGAATTTTTTTCTTGCGACTACGCGTAAAACAAAAGGAACAGAGAACGGACGTCCGGACATTAATATTCGTCTCACGGCTTCTATTTGTGTTACTATTTCATCACACACATCAACTACGACTGGCCATTACCCTGAACTCATTATGAATATCTTAAA
Source organism: Phosphuga atrata (assembly GCA_944588485.1). Taxonomy (NCBI): domain Eukaryota; kingdom Metazoa; phylum Arthropoda; class Insecta; order Coleoptera; family Silphidae; genus Phosphuga; species Phosphuga atrata. The sequence continues at coordinate 3,780,423 of OX155902.1, read as the reverse complement.
ACAAAAATACCAAAAGGATACATTGAGAAGACGGGATAAGTAAAATTAGACCGACAATATTTGTCTATCTAGATTGTCTAATCATGCCAGTTTAGTCTTGTTGGTTTAGTCTTGTCCATCTGCTCTTGTTAGTTTTGTCTAGTCTACCTAGTCTTGTCCTTATAGCCTTGTTCTTCTAGTCTTATCTGTCTAGTTTTGCCGCGAAGTCTTGTCCGTCAAGAGATGGTCAGCTAGCCTTGTCCGTCAAGACTTGTCCGTCTAGCGTTGTTCGTCTAGTCTTATCTGTCTTGTTCGTCTTGTCCGGCTTGTCTGTCTTGTACGTCTTGTACGTCTTGTACGTCTTGTCTGTCTTGTCTGTCTTGTCTGTCTTGTCTGTCTTGTCTGTCTTGTCTGTCTTGTCTGTCTTGTCTGTCTTGTCTGTTTTGTCTGTCTTGTCTTGTCTGTCTTGTCTGTCTTGTCTGTCTTGTCTGTCTTGTCTGTCTTGTCTGTTTTGTCTGTGTTGTCTGTCTTGTCTGTCTGTCTTGTCTGTCTTGACTGTCTTGTCTGTCTTGTCTGTCTTGTCTGTCTTGTCTGTCTTGTCTGTCTTGTCTGTCTTGTCTGTCTTGTCTGTCTTGTCTGTCTTGTCTGTCTTGTCTGTCTTGTCTGTCTTGTCTGTCTTGTCTGTCTTGTCTGTCTTGTCTGTCTTGTCTGTCTTGTCTGTCTTGTCTGTCTTGTCTGTCTTGTCTTGTCCGTCTAGTCTTGCCTGTCTAGTCTTGTATGTTTAGTCTCGTTTGTCTAGTCTTGTCTGTCTACTCTGGTTTGTTTAGACCTGTCTGTCTAGTTTTGTCTGTCTAGCCTTGTTTGTCTAATCTTGTTTGTCTAATCTTGTTTGTCTAGTATAGTCTGTTTAGTGTATCTAGTCTGTTTAGTGTGTCTAGTCTGTCTAGTTTGTCTACTCTGCCTAGTGAGTTTAGTCTTGTCTCTCTTGTCTGTCTATGGTAAGAGAAAGAAAGTATGCTAGGAGAAAACATGTTTAAGATAGAGATGCAGGAGGGATTAAAGGGCATAGAAGAGGGAACGTAAAACCTCGAATAAACAACTGCATAACAAATGCATGCAACAACTGCTAACAAATGTACAAAAGTCCTTTTTCACACACTTGTATCATAAACTCAAATAAATGACATAAATTCACTACGTCTATGTTATCTTTTTGTTTGGTGACGCGAGTTGTTGCCATAGCAACAACAAAAAGAAATCGTTTAATAATGAAACTCCATTTGATTTACATTGGACGTTTACGCACGATTTGGATACTTTTACACACGATTATAATAATGGCAACCTTCACATACAATAATGTACCTATTTATTAATGTGTTCATTTTAGTTTGTAAGATAAAAATATGAAAAGAAATTACAATTTTAATATTTCGAACAAAGAATTGATTATTTGATATTATAGATTTATACCATTATTAGATTTATGCCATTATTATAATCGTGTGTAAAAGTATCCAAATCATGCGTAAAAGTACAATGTAAATCAAATGGAATTTCATTATTAAACGATTTCTGTTTGTTGTTACTATGGTTGTTGCCATAGTAACAACAAACAGAAATCGTTTACTAATGAAACTCCATTTGATGTACACTGGACTTTTGCGCACGATTTGGATGCTTTTACAATGTGTTTTATTAATGTGTTCATTTTGGTGTGCGAGTAGATAAAATATTTTGAACAAAGAATTTGTAAAATAAAATGAAAATTGAATAAACCGAACAAAAATTATCCTGAAAATTTCTAATTTCGATGAAACATTTTACTGAGAAATCGACGAAGGCCAATTGAAAGTCAAGGAAGAAACTTATCAAAAACATTTTCGGCCGACGGAAAATATTGGAAACGACCTAAAATAAACAGCTTAGAAATGCACAAAAGCCCTTCTTCACACACTTGTATCATAAACTGCTTTTCACTACGTCAAAAAACAGAAATCATTTAATAATGGAACTCCTTTTGATTTACATTGGACTTTTACACACGATTATAATAATGGCATCCTTCCCACACAATAATGTATCTACATTGAATTGAAAAATTCACTTTGTTTTTTACCACACTTATATTATGTAAAAATATTATATAACTTATTATTCACAGTTATATAAATTTTTACACATATCACGACTCGAGTTTCGACGTTTGACGGTCATTTTCAAGTGACTTAACAAATTGATATAGTTGAATATATACCCTAATAGTTTTGGTGGGGTGGGGGGGCGGTGTTTGTCCGAAGATGAGGACTTATCTGTTTGAGATTGGGTGAGATTAAAAAGTTGGGAAAAGATTAGGTCAGTTTGCTCGTTTAGGAGATTAACTGAGGGATTACGGGTTTTTTTGAAAATTTCTAATGACTCTAGGAGATTTAGTTTCGGGCCTTTGTTGCAATTATGCAAGATTTTTAGATTATCTATTTCTGGGAATTTATGATTGAATTCGAGACAATGGTTTGAAAAAGAACTAGTGTCTTTTTTCAGACGAAAAGCGCGAGAATGTTCTGAAAACCGTGTTGCAAAACTTCGTCCTGTCTGCCCTATGTACACGCTATTGCATTCGGAACAATTAATTTCGTATACGCCGGATTTTTTAATGGGATCGATTTTGTCTTTGGCATTAAACAATATGTTGGACAACTTAGAGGAGGGTTTAAATGCAACCTGAAGATTTTGCTTTCGAAGGACATTTGCGATGATATTTCATAATATATCATAATATTTTTACATAATATAAGTGTGGTAAAAAACAAAGTGAATTTTTCAATTCAATGTAAGTATGGATTACCACGTAGTAACTGTCGCAACCATCCTATTCATAATAATGTATCTATTTATGAATGTGTTAACAAACAGAAATCGTTTAATAATGAAACTTCATTTGATGTACATTGGACTTTTTCGCACGATTTGGATACTTTTACAAACGATTATAATAATGGTATCCTTCACACACAATAATGTCCCTATTTATTAATGTGTTCATTTTGGTGTGTGAGTAGTTAAAAGTATTAAAAGAAATTACAATTTTAATATTTTTGAACAAATAATTTGGAAAATAAAATGAAAATTGAATAAACCGAACAAAATTTATCCTGAAATTTCCAATTTCGATTAAACATTTTACTGAGAAATCGACGAAGGCCAATTGAAATTCAAGGAAGACTCTTATCAAAAACATTTTCGGCCGAAGGAAATTATTGAAAACGACATAAAATAAACAATAAACAACTTAGAAATGCACAAAAGCCCTTCTTCACGCACTTGTATCATAATTCACTAGCACGTAGCTATTCACTACGTCTATGTTTTTTTTGTTTAGTCACGTGGGTTGTTGCCATAGTAACAACAAACAGAAATCGTTTAATAATTAAACTCCATTTGATTTATATTGAATTTTTACGCACGATTCGGATACTTTCACACCCGATTATAATAATGGCATCCTTTAATTAGCATTACACACAATAATTAGCAGCGCTTTTAGGCATAGGCGCACTAGGATCGCGTCTAGAGTCTCCTATTTTAGGGGGCCACAGATTTAACAAGGTCAAACCAACTTTTGGCAGTTGACGACAATAAGCGGCAAAATTTGACAAAATACCGTGAATAAATTGGCACTTTGCAGTGGTTAATAGTGGACAAAATATTCAGAAAAAATAACTAAAGAAGTATCATTGCATCGATATTCGCGATTTCCACACATCACAAACCTCAAAACTATCTCGTCGAAAATTTGGCACTGACAGCTCTGAATTTAAGTGCCAACCTTGAAAAAATTAACACATAACAGCACTCGGCGAGCCATAACCGCACGCATATGAGTGCTGTTATGAGTCCATTACGGACGCAAAATAGAAAAAAAGTCTTAACAATTCGTGATTGAAATGTTTACGTTTCATTAATTTAATCTATTAAAAGTCATGCTTGACATTTATCTTATTATTATATTTTCTTATAAATCTAAGTAAATTATTAATTTTATTGTAGATAAAATTTTGTACGATACACGTATCGTAAAATACTCTTACGTACCTAATTTTTATTTTTTTAATGTGGTTTTACTATAATCTCACATATTGAGAATTGGGGCTCCCTAGACTAGGGCCACATAGTCACCTTGCGCCTAGGGCCACAAGTAATGTAAACGCGCCCCTGACAATAATGTACCTATTTATTAATCTGTTCATTTTGGTGTGCGAGTAGATAAAAACATTAAAAGAAATTACAATTTTAATATTTTGAACAAAGAATTTGGAAAATAAAATGAAAATTGAATAAACCGAACAAAATTTATCCTGGAAATTTCTAATTTCGATGTAACATTTTACTGAGAAATCGACGAAGGCCAATTGAAATTCAAGGAAGAAACTTATCAGAAACATTTTCGGCCGACGGAAATTATTGGAAACGACATAAAAATGTACTTTTCGGAATTAATGTGGCTTTTATTCAAATCCCGGCTCGTTCATCGGCAATAAATGATCCTCATTGCATATTAAACGACCAATTACTTCCAAAAACAGAAATATTAAACAAAAATATCAACATTAACGCTGTTTTGTTTCAAATACAAACAAAGGCTTTGAATAACAAATTGCCGACGATTTTCTAATCCAACAAAAAAAACCTAAAACAATCTTAACAATCTTAAGTAATAAAACGCAACAGAATCCTCCTTGAAATACAAAAATATAGAATATTGAATAGAAAACCTGAACCATTGATCATTATAATCCTTAGTACAGTATAATCCTTATTACAGTATAATCCTTAGTATAGTATAATCTTGATAATCCGACACAAAATGGACCAATTGGACCAGCCAACCGCCGGATTATAAAAAAATTCCGGATCATCAGGATAAAGACAAAACAATAACAATTTTACTCTACCACCGATTTATGACTGTCTTATCTATCTTGTGTGTCTTGTCTGTCTTGTCTGCCTTGTTTGTCTTGTCTGTCTTGTCTGTCTTGTCCGTCTTGTCCGTCTTGTCCGTCTTGTCTGTCTTGTCTGTCTTGTCTGTCTTGTCTGTCTTGTCTGTCTTGTCTGTCTTGTTTGTCTTGTCTGTCTTGTCTGTCTTGTCTGTCTTGTCTGTCTTGTCTGTCTTGTCTGTCTTGTCTGTCTTGTCTGTCTTGTCTGTCTTGTCTGTCTTGTCTGTCTTGTCTGTCTTGTCTGTCTTGTCTGTCTTGTCTGTCTTGTCTGTCTTGTCTGTCTTGTCTGTCTTGTCTGTCTTGTCTGTCTTGTCTGTCTTGTCTGTCTTGTCTGTCTTGTCTGTCTTGTCTGTCTTGTCTGTCTTGTCTGTCTTGTCTGTCTTGTCTGTCTTGTCTGTCTTGTCTGTCTTGTCTGTCTTGTCTGTCTTGTTTGTCTTGTCTGTCTTGTCGGTCTTGTCTGTCTTGTCTGTCTTGTCTGTCTTGTCTGTCTTGTCTGTCTTGTCTGTCTTGTCTGTCTTGTCTGTCTTGTCTGTCTTGTCTGTCTTGTCTGTCTTGTCTGTCTTGTCTGTCTTGTCTGTCTTGTCTGTCTTGTCTGTCTTGTCTGTCTTGTCTGTCTTGTCTGTCTTGTCTGTCTTGTCTTGTCTGTCTAGTCTTGTCTGTCTAGTCTTGTCTGTCTAGTCTTGTCTGTCTAGTCTTGTCTGTCTAGTCTTGTCTGTCTAGTCTTGTCTGTCTAGTCTTGTCTGTCTAGTCTTGTCTGTCTAGTCTTGTCTGTCTAGTCTTGTCTGTCTAGTCTTGCCTGTCTAGTCTTGTCTGACTAGTCTTGTCTGTCTAGTCTTGTCTGTCTGTCCTCCTCGGTGGTGTAGTTGACAACATACCCGCCTTTCAATGCAGGAGACCCGGGTTCGAATCCTGGTCGGGGAGGCGACAACTAGGGCGGTTTTCATTAACCGTCCGGGCTGCCCACCCTGAATGAATGCAATATATGCGATACCGGGGTGGCGCATACTAAAAGCCAAGGTGGAATAGGGGATTTGGTGAGAGATTACCCTGAACCACTTTTAAAAGTCTTGTCTGTCTAGTCTGTCTAGTCTTGTCTGTCTAGTCTTGTCTGTCTAGTCTTGTCTGTCTAGTCTTGCCTGTCTAGTCTTGTCTGTCTAGTCTTGTCTGTCTAGTCTTGACTGTCTAGTCTTGTCTGTCTAGTCTTGTCTGTCTAGTCTTGTCTGTCTAGTCTTGTCTGTCTAGTCTTGTCTGTCTAGTCTTGTCTGTCTAGTCTTGTCTGTCTAGTCTTGTCTGTCTAGTCTTGTCTGTCTAGTCTTGTCTGTCTAGTCTTGTCTGTCTAGTCTTGTCTGTCTAGTCTTGTCTGTCTAGTCTTGTCTGTCTAGTCTTGTCTGTCTAGTCTTGTCTGTCTAGTCTTGTCTGTCTAGTCTTGTCTGTCTAGTCTTGTCTGTCTAGTCTTGTCTGTCTAGTCTTGTCTGTCTAGTCTTGTCTGTCTAGTCTTGTCTGTCTAGTCTTGTCTGTCTAGTCTTGTCTGTCTAGTCTTGTCTGTCTAGTCTTGTCTGTCTAGTCTTGTCTGTCTAGTCTTGTCTGTCTAGTCTTGTCTGTCTAGTCTTGTCTGTCTAGTCTTGTCTGTCTAGTCTTGTCTGTCTAGTCTTGTCTGTCTAGTCTTGTCTGTCTAGTCTTGTCTGTCTAGTCTTGTCTGTCTAGTCTTGTCTGTCTAGTCTTGTCTGTCTAGTCTTGTCTGTCTAGTCTTGTCTGTCTAGTCTTGTCTGTCTAGTCTTGTCTGTCTAGTCTTGTCTGTCTAGTCTTGTCTGTCTAGTCTTGTCTGTCTAGTCTTGTCTGTCTAGTCTTGTCTGTCTAGTCTTGTCTGTCTAGTCTTGTCTGTCTAGTCTTGTCTGTCTAGTCTTGTCTGTCTAGTCTTGTCTGTCTAGTCTTGTCTGTCTAGTCTTGTCTGTCTAGTCTTGTCTGTCTAGTCTTGTCTGTCTAGTCTTGTCTGTCTAGTCTTGTCTGTCTAGTCTTGTCTGTCTAGTCTTGTCTGTCTAGTCTTGTCTGTCTAGTCTTGTCTGTCTAGTCTTGTCTGTCTAGTCTTGTCTGTCTAGTCTTGTCTGTCTAGTCTTGTCTGTCTAGTCTTGTCTGTCTAGTCTTGTCTGTCTAGTCTTGTCTGTCTAGTCTTGTCTGTCTAGTCTTGTCTGTCTAGTCTTGTCTGTCTAGTCTTGTCTGTCTAGTCTTGTCTGTCTAGTCTTGTCTGTCTAGTCTTGTCTGTCTAGTCTTGTCTGTCTAGTCTTGTCTGTCTAGTCTTGTCTGTCTAGTCTTGTCTGTCTAGTCTTGTCTGTCTAGTCTTGTCTGTCTAGTCTTGTCTGTCTAGTCTTGTCTGTCTAGTCTTGTCTGTCTAGTCTTGTCTGTCTAGTCTTGTCTGTCTAGTCTTGTCTGTCTAGTCTTGTCTGTCTAGTCTTGTCTGTCTAGTCTTGTCTGTCTAGTCTTGTCTGTCTAGTCTTGTCTGTCTAGTCTTGTCTGTCTAGTCTTGTCTGTCTAGTCTTGTCTGTCTAGTCTTGTCTGTCTAGTCTTGTCTGTCTAGTCTTGTCTGTCTAGTCTTGTCTGTCTAGTCTTGTCTGTCTAGTCTTGTCTGTCTAGTCTTGTCTGTCTAGTCTTGTCTGTCTAGTCTTGTCTGTCTAGTCTTGTCTGTCTAGTCTTGTCTGTCTAGTCTTGTCTGTCTAGTCTTGTCTGTCTAGTCTTGTCTGTCTAGTCTTGTCTGTCTAGTCTTGTCTGTCTAGTCTTGTCTGTCTAGTCTTGTCTGTCTAGTCTTGTCTGTCTAGTCTTGTCTGTCTAGTCTTGTCTGTCTAGTCTTGTCTGTCTAGTCTTGTCTGTCTAGTCTTGTCTGTCTAGTCTTGTCTGTCTAGTCTTGTCTGTCTAGTCTTGTCTGTCTAGTCTTGTCTGTCTAGTCTTGTCTGTCTAGTCTTGTCTGTCTAGTCTTGTCTGTCTAGTCTTGTCTGTCTAGTCTTGTCTGTCTAGTCTTGTCTGTCTAGTCTTGTCTGTCTAGTCTTGTCTGTCTAGTCTTGTCTGTCTAGTCTTGTCTGTCTAGTCTTGTCTGTCTAGTCTTGTCTGTCTAGTCTTGTCTGTCTAGTCTTGTCTGTCTAGTCTTGTCTGTCTAGTCTTGTCTGTCTAGTCTTGTCTGTCTAGTCTTGTCTGTCTAGTCTTGTCTGTCTAGTCTTGTCTGTCTAGTCTTGTCTGTCTAGTCTTGTCTGTCTAGTCTTGTCTGTCTAGTCTTGTCTGTCTAGTCTTGTCTGTCTAGTCTTGTCTGTCTAGTCTTGTCTGTCTAGTCTTGTCTGTCTAGTCTTGTCTGTCTAGTCTTGTCTGTCTAGTCTTGTCTGTCTAGTCTTGTCTGTCTAGTCTTGTCTGTCTAGTCTTGTCTGTCTAGTCTTGTCTGTCTAGTCTTGTCTGTCTAGTCTTGTCTGTCTAGTCTTGTCTGTCTAGTCTTGTCTGTCTAGTCTTGTCTGTCTAGTCTTGTCTGTCTAGTCTTGTCTGTCTAGTCTTGTCTGTCTAGTCTTGTCTGTCTAGTCTTGTCTGTCTAGTCTTGTCTGTCTAGTCTTGTCTGTCTAGTCTTGTCTGTCTAGTCTTGTCTGTCTAGTCTTGTCTGTCTAGTCTTGTCTGTCTAGTCTTGTCTGTCTAGTCTTGTCTGTCTAGTCTTGTCTGTCTAGTCTTGTCTGTCTAGTCTTGTCTGTCTAGTCTTGTCTGTCTAGTCTTGTCTGTCTAGTCTTGTCTGTCTAGTCTTGTCTGTCTAGTCTTGTCTGTCTAGTCTTGTCTGTCTAGTCTTGTCTGTCTAGTCTTGTCTGTCTAGTCTTGTCTGTCTAGTCTTGTCTGTCTAGTCTTGTCTGTCTAGTCTTGTCTGTCTAGTCTTGTCTGTCTAGTCTTGTCTGTCTAGTCTTGTCTGTCTAGTCTTGTCTGTCTAGTCTTGTCTGTCTAGTCTTGTCTGTCTAGTCTTGTCTGTCTAGTCTTGTCTGTCTAGTCTTGTCTGTCTAGTCTTGTCTGTCTAGTCTTGTCTGTCTAGTCTTGTCTGTCTAGTCTTGTCTGTCTAGTCTTGTCTGTCTAGTCTTGTCTGTCTAGTCTTGTCTGTCTAGTCTTGTCTGTCTAGTCTTGTCTGTCTAGTCTTGTCTGTCTAGTCTTGTCTGTCTAGTCTTGTCTGTCTAGTCTTGTCTGTCTAGTCTTGTCTGTCTAGTCTTGTCTGTCTAGTCTTGTCTGTCTAGTCTTGTCTGTCTAGTCTTGTCTGTCTAGTCTTGTCTGTCTAGTCTTGTCTGTCTAGTCTTGTCTGTCTTTATGTTGATTCTTTGAAGTAACAATTTATGCAGAAAGAAAATAATAAATATGAGGTCTAGAAGTTATCCGCTTTTAGCGCGGCGAAACGCAACTGCAATTGTATTCAAGAGGATATCCTCTTTATAAAATGCTTTATTATTTTTCATTGCAGACAATGAAAACAAACATGTTTCCTATACTAAGTTCATTGAAACCGCGAACACACACACGCATTAGCAAACTCACCTGCTGCAACACAATCCACAACGCAACATTGCCTACCAATTCCTCAAGAGATAATCTCACCTGTAACAAAGAAAATCACATAATTAGATAAAACATTACGAGTATAAGTTTGTTTGGATTTATATTAATTATGTAAATTTGAAATTAAAAACTGAAGCTTTGAGTGGATTATTTAGTCGGAAAACTTAACTTCGCAGTGATTGATTGGCGATTTCCATATTATAAAGCTTGATTGATTTATACAACATTGAATAAACGTTTATTGATTTAGAAACAGTCAGATTTATCAGGAATTTGGTCACATTTATTAATCTTTCTTTTCTCCGTTAGATTTCATGAAAGTTTCTCCATTAAATTGAAGTTAAATTAAAAACTTGACGGAATACCGATAATTGGTCGCAGGGAAAAGAAATTGTTGGTAAGCATACATTCATATCCCCGCGATGAATTTTCCATACGAACAATTTTCCGCGCCCAAATTTTGCCTATTTTGCTAAAATTATCACTTCACATATCATCTGATAAAAGATAACTGAACTATTAAGGTCGATTCCAATATATGCGACACTTAGCTACGCGACGTCGTGCGCCATCGCATGTCAAATAATGATTACATTGTTTTAAATGGGCACGTAGTTGTCGCGTAGCCATAGTGAGAACGTGCCCATTTAAAACAATGTAATCATTATTTGACATGCGATGTCGCGTAGCTGAGTGTCGCATATATAAGAATCGGCCTTTAAGCGACGCCTCAACAAGTTCGCATGCTTAAACATTACCTAAACCTTAATTTATCTAAAACAAAAACAACAATCTCTTAATCCCTTGACACACAAATAAAATGCATGTTGACTTGTCCATATACATGTGATCTTATGATATATGCATGAGATCTTAAAGACGTCATTGTATGTCAAGGGGTTAATAGACCCTTTCATAGTTGAATTTTTTTTATGCGCATGTGTCAATTTCCGCCATGTTTTCGGGCACTTTTTTGACGTATAACCTGTGAAAATAACTAAATGTGAGCGAAACTTTCATATTCCGCCTTTTAAACAAAGCGGACGCGCATGCGCTTAACTAACCGTAAAAAGATCTATTCACAATTTTTATGAATAAATAAACTGCTATCTTGCACATCCAAGTAATTAAAGCAACAATAAAAACTTGAAAACGCAAAACTGGATATTAAAATATTCCATAAAACGAGCATAAAAACAGAAACTATCAAATAAAATAATTTCAATTTCCCCACAACATAAATCCAAACTATAAATCGCAAACTATATTACCACTGAATCAATTAAACCTTTCCTCTCTTACGATCGCATAAAAACTCTGCACAAACTACAAGTTTTTTCCTCCGTTCTAGCTAGAATCGTCCACTAGCTGGAAGATTCTCGGTAAAATCAACTTGTCGTATGCACAGGTGTCCACTTCTAATTAATTTCTTGTTCTTAAGATAAAACCTGCACTTCAATTAATTGCTTCTGCTTTACTTCTTGACACAACAATAAGAAAACGTTAGAGATTTTCACAAAACAAATTAAGATCTAATCTTGACTAAGTAGTCTTGTTTAAGTAGACTCCTAAGACTTCCTTAGTGTTGTTTAATTACAACTATATATCTAGTCTTGCAAAGTTTGCTGCAGCTAGTGTCTGTCTTGTCTGTCTTGCCTGTCTTGTCTGTCTTGTCTGTCTTGTCTGTCTTGTCTGTCTTGTCTGTCTTGTCTGTCTTGTCTGTCTTGTCTGTCTTGTCTGTCTTGTCTGTCTTGTCTGTCTTGTCTGTCTTGTCTGTCTTGTCTGTCTTGTCTGTCTTGTCTGTCTTGTCTGTCTTGTCTGTCTTGTCTGTCTTGTCTGTCTTGTCTGTCTTGTCTGTCTTGTCTGTCTTGTCTGTCTTGTCTGTCTTGTCTGTCTTGTCTGTCTTGTCTGTCTTGTCTGTCTTGTCTGTCTTGTCTGTCTTGTCTGTCTTGTCTGTCTTGTCTGTCTTGTCTGTCTTGTCTGTCTTGTCTGTCTTGTCTGTCTTGTCTGTCTTGTCTGTCTTGTCTGTCTTGTCTGTCTTGTCTGTCTTGTCTGTCTTGTCTGTCTTGTCTGTCTTGTCTGTCTTGTCTGTCTTGTCTGTCTTGTCTGTCTTGTCTGTCTTGTCTGTCTTGTCTGTCTTGTCTGTCTTGTCTGTCTTGTCTGTCTAACACATCATATACCACACCAGGTCAGCCAGCGTATTGCCGCCCACGAAGATTGGCGCCCGACCGATTGAAGCTATCCAAGGCCGAATTAAATCAAATGCTACAACAGGGTATAATTCGACCGTCGAAAAGCCCATGGGCGTCCGCACTACACAGTACCAAAAACAGGACAACCGATTACGGCCGTGTGGCGACTATCGCGCGCTGAAAGCACGGACCATCCCAGACAGTTACGCCGTGAGGCAAATCGAGGACTTCTCGCAATCATTGGCCGTATCAAAAATTTTTACGACACTCGATTTGGTACGAGCCTGCCACCAGATCCCGATAGAACAGGGCGACACCCCGAAAACAGCAATAACAACACCGCTTGGTTTATTCGACTTCCTACGGACACCATTTGGATTAAGAAACGCGGCGCAGACCAACGGTTCATCGACGAAGTCGTAGAATTTTGCTTCGCGTACATCGACAACATCCTCATCGCCTCCAAGAACGAAGCCGAACATCTTGATCACCTGCGAATCGTTTTCTCGAGATTAAACGATTACGGCATCATCATAAACCCCGGAAAATGCATCTTCGGAAAACATGAAGTCCAATTTCTTGGATACGCGGTTAGCGAGGAAGGAACAAGACCACTGGATGACAAGGTGAAAGCCATTCAAAAATTTCCAATACCAAGGCCGATAAAGAAACTTCGCCGATTTCTTGGAATTATAAACTTCTATAGACGTTTCATCCCAAACGCGGCCGCCTACCAACAACCCTTAAATGAATTATTAAAGGGCCCGAGCATAAAAGGTAACGCTCGGAAAACGCCCAACAAGCCTTCCATAGCATGAAAGACACGTTAGCCAACGCCACCATGCTCGCACATCCAACAATGGGAACGCCAATATCGATAAACGTCGATGCTTCCGACTTTGCTATGGGAGCCGTTTTGCAACAACGTTTAAATAACGCCTGGCAACCACTTGCATATTTCACCAAAGCCTTATCAACAGCCCAGAGGAAGTACAGTGCTTATGATCGGGAATTGCTCGCAGTATAAGCTGCCGTCAAACGTTTCCGACATATCGTCGATCTTTTACCATATTCACGGACCACAAACCGTTGACGTTCGCCTTCAGACATAAGCCAGAAAAGTGTTCGCCGCGGCAGCTTCGATATCTAGATTTCATCGGACAATTCACGACCGTGACATCCGTGTCAAGTCGCAGGAGCGGAGAACACGGCCGACTATGTTTTGTCTCGTATCGAGGAAACATCAGTAGCAGTCAAACTCGAAGATCTCGCCACCGCTCAAGAAACGGACCAGGAGTTACAAGAGTTACTGAAATGCAACAACCATTCTCTGCAACTACACAAAATGAAGTGGCAGGGATACGAAAGTAGGGATTTACTGCGACATATCGACAAGAACAATTCGCCTATACGTTCCGCAGCAACTACGTCGGAGCGTATTCGACAGTTTGCATTAATTGGCCCACTCTGGAATACGAGCATCGCAAAAGCTATGTACGCAGCGGTATGTATGGCCAGCCTTATCAAAGGACTGCAGAGAATGAGCCAGGTATCCCTTGCCAGCGCTCAAAAATATCTCGTCACGTAACCACATCTGTCAGTGCATTCAAGAATACAGAAGAGAGATTCGAACATATCCATAGATATTATAGGGCCGTTACCCACATCCCGTGGAGCCAGGTACTGCCTCACCTGCGTGGATCGATTGACGCGATGGCCGGAAGCCATACCTATGGCAGCCATAACCGCCGAGACCGTGGCAAGATCCCTAGTCGAGGGATAGATTTCACGTTTCGGAGTTCCGTCCAAAATTACATCTGACCAAGGAAGACAGTTCGAGTCCCATCTGTTCAAAGAACTGATGAGGCTAACAGGTACGACACACCTGAGAACGACAGCCTAACCGGCAGCTAACGGTATGGTAGAAAGATTCCACCGTCAGCTAAAGGCAGCAATAAAATGCCTCGAAACGAACAGATGGGCGGATGTACTTCCCATGGTGTTATTGTGCAGTCGAACAGCAGTCAAAGAAGACTTAGAAACAGCACCAGCAGAGTTAGTATACGGTGCGACAATACGCCTACCGGGAGATTTCTTCCGAACTAACAAGCCAACGCAGCAAGAAAGCGACGCGAACTTTATTACGCAATTGCGGGATATAATTCGACTAATTAAACCCGTAGCAGCGTCACGGCACGGTAACAGAAAGACATTTGTGTTCAAAAACCTAGGCGACAACGCCTTACGTCTTCCTACGAAACGACGCGGTCGAAGAACCGCTCCAGCCACATTTCCAATAATGAAATCGAGGAATAATTATATATTTTGTAACTAGGGCGGAAAGTTGACAATTTCACGAGAGGGCGAAATTGGCCGCACGAACGAGCACTCACTTCGTTCGTAGCACTCACTGCATATTCGCTCGAAAGAGCTCCAGCAAATCCATGCCAAGGTTGAAACTGAGATTGTAACTCCCAGAGTTATATCACTATTTTAAATGCGATTATTTATTGATTTATTGTTTCCGTGGCCTCAGTGAGAAATTAACATTGTGATACAATTTACAATAATGAAATTTAGGAATAATTGTATATTTTGTAACTAGGGCGGAAAGTCAATTTCGCGCGAGAGCGAAATTGGGCGCAGGAACGAAGCTCCAACAGATCCAAGCCAAGGTTGAAACTGAGATTGTAACTCCCAGAGTTTTATCACATGACATAATAAATCCATACGTTTTATTTTTATGTTCATTTTTTTTTTGTAAATGTAAGCTAGCGATATTGAATATTTGCGTGCGTTACCCAGGTTATGTGGAAAGACAATGCGAAATGGCATTTCTCGTATTAAAAAACGTGCGTCAAGAACTACTTCGCACGCATGAGTAATAAAAAATAAAATAAAAACCCCATTTAATTATAACTTAGTCTCTCTCTCTCTCTCACTCTCTGTAGCTCTTACAACCCATGGTGGTTATTGGCTGACTCAACAACTTTCCTCCATTGGACTCTGTCCATCATTAGCTCCTCCGCTTCCATGATATTCAGGGATCCAAGATATGAAGCTATGTTGTATCTCCACCATAGTCGCGGTCTTCCTAGTGGTCTTCTACCGGTCGGGACCTATTCCCATACCAATCTAACAACTCGTCCATCCTCCTGTCTCTTTTCATGGCCGGCCCATCTCAGTCTTTCCGCTTATATAGTTCTTACAATGTCTGGTTGGTCATATAGTTCTTCTATTTCCCTGTTTTTCCTACTGCGTTACTGTTGTGTAGTTTCATCCCTTATAAGCCCGAATATACACCGTAGTATTTTTCTCTCTGCAATTCTCAGTCTGTTTTCGTTCTTTTTTGTCATTGTCCAGGTTTCGCAGGCGTAAGTCATAATCGGTTTTATAATGGAGTGGTATATTCTTATTTTTGTCGTCCGAGATACATTTTTTGATTTAATTATTCGCTGCAATGCAAAACAACATCGATTGGCACTTTGTATTCTGTTGTTAATTTCTTTGGTCATATCATTGTCCGATGTGATAGTGGCACCCAGATATTTAAATTCCTGGACTCTTTCGAAGTTGTATTGGTCCATCGTCACATTTTGTCCTATCCTATCCCAACGTTTAGTCCTTGATGTGGTCGTGTACTTGGTTTTACTCTCGTTAGTTTTTAGGCCCATATTTTCCGCTGCAGATTCTATTTTTTTAAACTCTTCTTTAACGTTCCTGGTTGTGTTTCCAATGGTGTCTATGTCATCCGCAAAGGCCAATATAAGACGCGGGCCCCGATTTCTAAATAGCAGTGTCTCCGTTCTTGCCTCCCTCACTACCTTCTCCAGAGCTATATTATAGAGGAGTGGGGAGATGGCGTCTCCCTATTTCAGGCCATTATTTATCGTAAAAAAGGTTGATAACTTTCCCCCGAACCGTACAGCACTTTTGGAGCCTTCCATGCTGATCTTTGTTAAGCTGACAAGTTTACTCGGAATTCCCAGTTCCATCATAGCATACCACAGCTCTACCTTCAAGACGTTATCGTTCGCTGGTTTGAAGTCGATGAAGAGTTGATGTATGACTTTATCGTACTCCCAGTACTTCTTTCTCGTTGACGTATTTTTACATTAGTTGACGTATTGTGAAGATCTGGTCTACTGTTGATCTTCTTTTCCCGAACCCACATTGGTAGTCGCCTAGCTGGTGTTCAACTTATGGAGTTAGTCTTTCGAGTAGTACCAGGGACCAGACCTTATATCCCGTATTTATCAATGATATTCCCCGATAGTTGGAGCATTGTAGTTTGTCGTCCTTTTTGTGTAGGGGCACGATGACAATCTCTTTCCAACTACTTGGTATTTTCTCTTCCTTCCAAATCTGGAGTATGAGGGTGTGGAAGTATTTGATAAGAGTTTCTCCTCCATATTTGAGACACTCTGCCGGTGTTGTGTCCTTACCCGGCGCTTTGTTATTCTTTATTCTCATGATCGCCTTCGTTACCCCTTCAAGGGTTGGCTCCTCGACCAGCGGATCTGCGGTGTAGTATGTGACCGTATCTCTTCCTTGGTCCTGCTGCGCGTTCAGTAATTGGTCGAAGTAGCTTCTCCACGTCTCCAACACCTCGTTTCTATCTGTCACTAGTCCACCGTTATCTGTTTTAAGAAACATGTCAGTCCTCGGTCTGAAGCCTCCTAAATGTTTCTCACTTCTTGAAAAAAATTCCTAGTTTGGTTATTTGTTCGACTTGTTTGCAGTTCTTCTAGCATTTTTTGAACGTGCGCTCTTTTTTAACTCTAAATGTTCTACGTGCTGCTGTTCTTGTTTGTCTGTATTTATCCCTAATGTGTTCATTTGGGTCTTGCAGCACGTCCATTCTGCGTATGTTTCTTGCGCTTATCTTCTCTTCACACTCCTTGTCGTACCACGAGTTCCTTACTTTAGCCTTTCTTTTCCCCACTATAATTTGTGTACTTGCGATTATTGACCTCTCCATATTCGTCCATATTTTCGCAACATCCTCTTGTCTGGATGTTGCCTCCAGTTGCGTTGTTAGACTTATCTAGTATTCTTGGTTTTTGTTGCCGTCTTTAAATGTTTCAGTATTCCATGTAAGGGGCTTGACTGTGTTTCGGTACTTTTGACTAGATATTCTTGCTCGCACCTTAGCTCTAACCAAAAAAATGATCACTATCAGCATCCACGCCTCTAAGGCTTCTTACGCCGATTACATTGCTGCTGTACCTTGCATTAACCAATATATGTTCGATTTGGTTCCTTGTTACTCCATCGTTGGATATCCAGGACTGCTTATGAATATTCTTGTGTTCGAACATTATTGATTTTATCAATAGGTTGTTGGATGCTGCCATGTCCACTAGTCGGGTTACGTTATCTGGCCTAATAATTACTGGCCTAAAGGCCTCCTCTCTTCCTACTTTACCGTTGAAGTCTCTCAACATTATTACCATGTCTTGTTTGGGTATTCCGTCTATAGCTCTTTCTAGTTCATCATAGAAGGATTCCTTACTTAGGTCGTCTTTTTCTTCAGTTGTATGGATAACATCGAATAGTTATACCACTTGCCTGCAAATCGGATTTGACAGATCCATTCATTCAGATGGGCTAAACTCGATAACAGATCCTATCAGTTCCTCTCGCACGACGAAACCAGTTCCAAATTCGTGGCGTTGGTTTCGACTTCCGCTATAAAATACAGCAGATTTTCCAATCCTCTGGCGTCCTGAGTCCGTCCATCGTATCTCCTGTACTGCCGTGATATCCATCCCGATTTTCTCTAACTGATCTATCGTCCTCTTCGCTGCTCCTAGCCTATGCCCACTTAGTACATTCAGGGTTCTAATATTCATATCCTTCTTACATAGCCCTGGCCGTCGTCTGGTGTCCGTCCTGTTCCGAGGCGAATAGTTGGTTTTCGTAACAGTATCTCTTTTTGCAAGATCGGCTTGTTAGCCCTATACTCAACCCTCCTCCTTTCTCCGGGCTTGGGACCAGCAGTGATGTCTCAGAGCTACTCGGTTCACTCATCCCCATCACAGGCGGAGTATTTTGCTGTGGTTGGCATTATTATTATCTCCTTTTGCTCTTTTTTGGGAAGAGCAAAATTAAAACTCTGGCACATGCCAGAATTTCATAGTCAACTTCAATTATGACTTAGTGCAATATTTAAATCCGAATTATTAATTGCATGCCAAAATCAATATCAACAGTTGCTCCGAAACTGACCCATATTTGTGTAAATATTGATTGTGTTACTAATATACCAATTCAACTGCTATTATTATCAAATGAACTAATATCAATTATTATTACAATTATTTCTTGGTAAATTACATAATTGACATCAAATCGTAAGAACAATTTCCAACATGCATTGGTTTCAATTCATTTCATTTATTTTAAACTCCTTAGTCTCCCAGTGAAACCCTGCAAATTAAAACTGCTTTTAGATTCTGTTTACATTTAATCTTTACAACTTCCGCACGAGAGATATTTAGCTTAAAGATAAATTATAAACAAATCCCGCATTAAAACTACATATAAGCATATTATATATTTATAGATTCATTAAGTTACAACAGCCTAGACAGACGAAAATAGACATTATTTTGTGGAAATTTACCGAGCCATGCTTCCTCTCTAGCCATTTCTTGATGTCCGGTATCATCCTGTGAGTCCACCTTTCGGCTTTAACGAGGTCTGTCTGCCACTTCTGGTAAGTCATTTCCCTCTGTTCCTTCCGGTCTGTTATTTTTATTATCCTGTGTAGGTCATACAGTCGCTTTCTCTCTTCGGCAAGGAGGTGTAACGGTACGAGGCCTGCCACTACGAGCGCGGCATCTTCAGATGTTGTGCGGTATACACTGCATACTCTCAAGGCCAGTAATCTTTGGGTGGACGTGATTTTCTTCTTATAAATTGGACGTCTTGGTACCCCGACCCATAACGGAGCTCCGCAGATCACTATCGACTCCATTGCCATTAGCACCTTTCTTTTCTGTTGTCCTCGGCCACGCGTGGGGTTACATAGACCTCACACTCTCTTTGGCGTGGAGCTACATAGACTTTACACCCTGTTTATCGTGGATTTACATCATACTCTTTAGAGTGGATTTACATAGACCTCACACCCTGTTTAGCGTGGATTTACATAGACCTCACACCCTTGTGTGGGGCTCACCAGCCCCGACCCATAGCGGAGCCCCGTACATCACTCTTGACTTCATTGCCATCACTAGCACCTTCCTTTTCTCTTGTTCTGGACCTCTAATATTAGACAGTATGCTGCCTAGGGCCTTCATCGTGCGTTTCGCCTTCTCGCGCGAAGAGTGGATAATATAGATGTGGAGATGTGGACATAGTGGATATGTCCCCCGAAAGATTACCATGCCCAGATATTTTATCTGTCGCACGGGAAAGTTATCTTTTCCCGCCATGGTAAACTTTATAGAAGGTAGTTTTTTCTTATTTAGAACTATTGCCACACTTTTATTCGCGGCCACTTTCGATTCGTAAACCTATAACCTGTCTATAGTGCTTAACGTTACATTCACCTTGAGTACCAGCTTTTCGGGATTTTTTGCAGACGCCAATACGGCCAGGTCGTCCGCGTAGCACACAAGTTCGACTTCCTTCTCCGTATCCACAGACAACACATCGTCATACAGCACGTTCCATAGGTTTGGCCCGAGGACCGAACCTTGCGGTACACCTCCCAGGATTTTCTTTTCCATCTTGGATGTTATCTGGATGACGCGATTTCTGAAGAATGATTGTACAGTGTTGATTGGGTACTGGCTAACTCCGCTCTTTTCAAGTTATGTGCCACGGGGCAGAATTGAAGGCGTTTTGTACATCAATGAGGACAAGGACACTCCACTGGCCTCGTTGCATTTCCTTCTCTGCATTGCGGATGGTTATGTTGCTCTACCGCACAAATCGTGGTTCCCTCTACGAAATCCGTACTATTTTCTTTGGAGACCCCATTTGTCTCAATTTTCTCCTAAATTCTCTGGTTTACAATATTTTCGTACACCTTATCCAGCACATTGATGGTCTATATTTAGCTGCCTCGTCCACTGTTTTCCTAGAGTTTTCAACTAGGATCAATTTTGAGAGTTTCCATGTATAGGGAAACCGGTTCGACTCCAGCAACGAGTTAAAGAAGATTACAAAATATTCCGTGTTACTGCCTATAACTGTCTTTACTGCTTCAGGCGGAGTTCCATCCGGGCCGGGAGACTTGCCCAACTTTATTTCTTTACATGCCCTTATCACCTTGTCTTCATTGAGGTCGCTGATGTTTCAGGAAGTGATGAGAGGTCTATCCCATCGATGGTAATCTTCCCCGTTAGTGATGAAAAGTCACTTTTCGTTTCTATTGCATACCGTTTCCTTACTTACTCGGTGAAGCGGAACGCGTGCGCCGTTCGCCTTGCGCGGCGGCTGTCACGGTGTTCTCGAGCCAAGCGTGCAGAGTGGTGCGAGGCGGTCGTGGCGTTCCTGCGTCGCGGCCGTCCGAGCGTCGACGTATGCTCCCGCGTGATCCGATTCGAGGACACTGCCAGGCGGGGAGTTTGACTGGGGCGGTACATCTAACAAGAATAACGCAGGTGTCCTAAGGCCAGCTCAGCGAGGACAGAAACCTCGCGTAGAGCAAAAGGGCAAAATCTGGCTTGATCCCGATGTTAACTACGCATAGAGACTGCGAAAGCACGGACTATCGATCCTTTGGGCTTGAAGAGTTTTCAGCAAGAGGTGTGAATGAATCCACACTTAATCATTTTTGAATTGTCTCGTAAGGAGGCTAAATACTTTTTATGTGATACCTGCATTTCCATTCTCATTTTTATCAGTGGTTTTTATTTAATTCTGACAGTTTACAAATGATGTTTTTGAGGTTATC